>JAZDUA010000741.1:212500-615318 GCA_038098605.1 Gryllus longicercus | reverse complement strand
GAAGGGATATTTTATATTCAAAATCCTTTGTCGAATGTGTCATATTACAGATTATGTAGAATGACGCAAGCTAAACTCATCTTATGTTGCGATACAATTTTATTGGTTATGTGCAAATATATTACACAAAAATATTTTTGCTTGAAAGTTTTTGTGACAAGTTAAAATTAATAGTTTCTGAAAAATTTTGGGAGAGCAAATTTCCCTCCCTGTGGATCTGCGCCCTGATGTATTAATATCTCTGGAGCAGCAGCAGTAGGAAAAATGAAACTGTCTACGAGAAGACGATCCCCGGCCTGACAGTCCAGACGCACCCTCCAGATAACACCCGTGAATCAGAGATTGAGAGCGGCAGCTGTGGGCCGAGCCGCGCTGGAGCCACGCCGCGCCGCCGTGCGTAAGCGGTCACGTGACCGCCGCGGCCGCCCGCCAGCGCAGCAACCCACGCCGAACCGCACCGCACCGGAAAGCGCCGCGCAGCCCCCGCGCAGCTCCCGCGCAGCCCCCGCGCAGCTACTCGCGCCTCCTGGAGCCATCGCACCTCGGGAGCGAGGCCCTGCAACGGGGTTGGCGAGGGATTGCTAAAAGACCGGGAGATGTGGCTCAGGGCATCGACTGATGTCACTGCAGTGCCTCTGACCGGGAGGTTCTAGGGTTCC
The DNA here is from genome assembly GCA_038098605.1 of Gryllus longicercus. NCBI lineage: Eukaryota > Metazoa > Arthropoda > Insecta > Orthoptera > Gryllidae > Gryllus > Gryllus longicercus. The sequence continues at coordinate 614,659 of JAZDUA010000741.1, read as the reverse complement.
ACTCCCCACGGAGCAGAATTTTCGATACTAGCTAGGTCGAATTCGGTCTCTGTCTAGGGGAGAATTCTAGAGGCCGGTTGCTCTGATCGGTAGTTTTCCGTGGTTTCACCAATCAACACCAGGCGAATGCCGGAGCAGAATCCTAACAAACGGATCACGGACTGCGCGCGATCATCCCTTCCCATTTCCTGTCTTATCCTACTCCTTATTTACACACACACGCTTACATGTAGTACACTACCACACATGCCGGGGGACCGGTCGGGAGTTAAGAGCAGTCCAAGCTGGGGCAGTGCCCCGATAGCGGGAGATATCTCGTTGGGGAAAACCCTTTCAGTCGAGGGTAGGTCGGAATAGGTTTTCACCATCCAGCGGGGGAAGATCACTGCCGCCCTCAGTACAAGAGCATGTGCTACACTTACGGGATGCATGACCTTACCAGTTGACGCGCCAGGATTCACAAATCAATCAATTGCTAATGAAGCGAAATGATACCAAACGCTGAAAAAAATAGTAATTGTATGTTTTACTGTGAGTGCAAAATATTTCTGAAGGGTTTCAGAAATAAGTTATAAGTTGAGAAATTGATCGCAAAATGCGATATCACATACAAAGTGCGAAATGATCGTGAGTATGCGATATAATTGCTAAATTTTCTTTTTATGTTTCCTTCATATTTGTCCTCTAACTAGGGATTCGAAATCGGAAGCAACACATCGATATTTGGAAAACAATTTGAGAGTGACCGTGTTTATTAATTTATAATTAACATTTAACTTTCAAAAGAGAGTAAAAAAATAGAACGTCTGTGTTCTCAGGGTCATCTCAAGGGGTTTCAGCTCCCTCAGTTCACTGTTTGGAAGTCACGTAAAAAGCAGAAGGCCCTATGCCTACGGAGCTCGCGTTACTTCTTACTCTTTTTAAGCTCCTTATGCTTATATTTGTTGAAGTTCACAAATCGTTAAATATTAAATTAATTTACCATATTTCCAGAATTTAATAGAAGCATCTAGAAAGAATCAAAATATTTTTATCTCAAAGAGTCCTCCCTTTATAATACTTTTCTCAACAAATGGTACAAAATGCTGGATCTTAATTTTTATAATACTATAAAGTGCTGTAACCTTGCTTTTTCAAAATGCGATTTTTAAACGTTTAAAGTGTTCCGATTGAAATAGCGACGTAGGATCCGCTGCGGCTCAGTTATTCAATTGGGGGCTTCAATACCAAAAATTACCGAAGCTCCCGATTGGATAATTGCGTTCTCGTTGTGTTGATCCGAGTTCACTAAAATGACTTCAATTATTTCATCCCTTTAATGATGTCAACAACACCGCATCATAATTCCCACAATTCACGAACGCAAATCTAGCACATCTGATGAACTGTCTCTTCTAATTGCGTTCAGCTGTTCGTATGTCAAAAGTCACCCCAATTAATTGAAAGCATAGTGGTGGGTTAAAAGGAAGGTAGCGTACCCAGCACGTCGTAAAATGAGGGGGATAAACATTCCACCTTCCTATTGAACTTTTTTAGTTTCTCGTCCTTACGAAGGTACTTCATAAGAAGGTTGCTGGAAAACGGAGAATATTTCGCAGATTATGTGATAGAATGTTCAGAACTTAATGAAAATGATCTTGTATCAGATTAGAGAACAACGATGAAGAACAGCTTACAGGTGATCAGGGGATACAGATTACAGGTGATCTTTTAGCTACATTTTTGTTCATATTAGTTACTAAAAGAGCGTACAAAATGTAGCTGTACTAAATTCTAACTAATCGCATCATTCATACCTGCAAGTATTTTTTACGATGATATACAATTTGAAATTACAATATTATCAGTTCATATCTGTATGGAGGTAACATGCAAGGGGATTGGGTGTTTGGGTATTTTGGAATGGGGGTATAACATTATCAGCTATTACGAGTACAATTCATTTTTAAGTCCAGTGCAAGAGACTGTAAGAACTTATTTGAACAATACTATGCATGGCATTTAGAAATTTTCATCACATAAAAAACTTTTCAAACAATTTACAGCGTCGGCGACACCATATTCAACTAATTTTTAAGTAACTGAATAAAGTCAATGCCATACCCAATCTGAAAACAAAATGTTACGATCGTCGTACATCAAAGTTCGTTCTTGAGTTTAAAAGTTATGTGAGCGGGAAGGACGTTAAACCTCGCATAGTGATCTTAATATTTCAAACTCTTAGGTAGAGGCATTTTTTGTTTCCTTTAAAAAATGAGTCGAGAATCAATTAACGTAAGCCGGTTGAAATACGTTTAGGTGCAACTGAATCCAAAACATTGAATGTTTCTTCTATACATAGAAACTGGAAATATCCGCTTTTAAAAGTTCAATCAATATTGAATTTCTTCTTTATTGGGAAAATACCAAGTTACCCAGAAAAAAAGTAGTTTTTTACGAGAAGAAACCTAAAGTATGTGTCCCAAATTTTTCATTTTTTTCAATATATTACGAAATCAATTCAGTGTGAGTCTCTTTTATCGCTAATATGAAAGACTGTTGACTCTCTGTGCTGGTTAAACAGAGCTATCACGTGACTGTTTCGACTGTCACCGGCGCATGCGCGCTGGAGCGGATTAGTCATGCGACATCTACAACAAAAACATCGATGTGGCCAAATATCGATTTTTAATATTAAAACATTGATGGTACCAATACATCGAACAAACCCATCGATGTTTTTAAACATAGACTTCTTAATGCTGTTTTAGTAACCTCTATCATTAAATTTGTTCGCAATAAAATTTAATTTGACAGCGGTCGTATATAATATTATAATTTATAATTAAAATTTAACTGAAAACAAAGTTTATAAAATACCTCTCCATGATCGTTCGAACACATGCATACAGTGGTACCATCAGTCCTCATTTCATATTTTAACTTTCACAATTTTTCATCCACAAACAAAACATCAAAAAAGCAACAACATCAAGAAAAAACACATCCATATTCAAAAAACATCGGTTTCAATACATCGATGTTTGAAACGTCGATGTTTGGAAAACATTAGCATCGATGTCGCATCCTCAGAGCGGCTCAGCCAATAGGCAATTTCTCCTACCCGTCAGCGCCTTATTCAACCACACATACAACGAAGACCAAACCGCTCCGGATTTATGCAGACCCGACGGCGTTGGGAGGGGAAATCCCGATGGAGTTGGCAGCAACGAAAAGGGGACATGAAATGGAAGTGACGTAAATCCCGGCGAACTTCCGGGATAGATCCAAGATGGGCGGGACCTTGGCCAAATTTTTCATTCGGAGCTCGGCAAGCGGATATTTGATGGAGGAACATTCAAAAATAAAGTAATGGAGATTTCTTCACGTAATAATTCACGAAATATGTTTACAAAATTTCGATTTTTCTCCCAGATTGGAAGGAGCATATTGTGATTTTTTTTACATATTTGTCTACTGAAAAGGTAAAATTAAATGCTACTTACAACTTTCAAATAGCAAAATCATAAACGTATATTGAACATTAGACGAGATAATTTTTATAAGGGAAAGGGTTTTTCCCTTCAAATCTCTTTCTCGGTACACTTCAGAGGAGGAGGCTTACACTTGCGTTTTATTAGGTCAAACCGTCACTGTCCCATCACAGAATTAGAAATTAGAAACTAACCTCATGTCCATCATACAGTGAATCTAAAATTTTAGATCGTATAATATTTTATCGATGACTTTGAGTTCTCAAATTCGTATCCAAGTTCTGATCACGATCTTTTGTGAAAAAGTCGATAAATCTTGTTCCTATATATAGTAAACTAGCAGAACTCCTTTCCTCTCCCTTTCTCTCTCTCTCTCCGTCCCTCTCTCCGTCCCTCTCTCCGTCTCTCTCTCCGTCTCTCTCCGTCTCTCTCTCCGTCTCTCTGTCCCTGTCACTATCTTTCTCCGTCTCTCCGCCTTTCTGAGTCACTCGGTGTCTCTCGGTTTCTTCTGTCGGCGTCTCTGTGCCTCTCTCTAACTCTCTGCGACTCAGTGTGTAAATGTCTCTCTCTCTTTCTCTGTCTCTCTCTTTCTCTGTCTCTCTTTCTCTGTCTCTCTCTCTCTCTGTCTCTCTGTCCTTGTCTGTTTCTCCGTCTCTCTCTCACCACCTGTCTCTCTTTGTCTTTATCTCTGTGTCTGACCCTCTTAGTTTGTCTCTATCTCTGTTCGTCTATCTCTGTTTGTGTCTCTATCTGTGTGTGTGTCTCTCTGTCTCTCTCTTTCTCTGTCTCTCTTTGTTTCTCTCTCTGCATCTGTGCCGCTGTCTGCCTCTGTCTGTCTGTCTCTGACTCTGTATGCCTCTGTATGTCTCTGTCTGTCTGCTTCTATCTCTGTCTCTTTTCGTCTGTCTCTCTCTCTATATGTCTCACTCTTTGTCTGTCAGCATCTCTGTCTTCATCTCTGTCTGTTTCTCCGTCTGACTGTTTGTCACTGTCTCTTTCTGTGTCTCTTTGTCCCTGTCTGTTTGTCTCCTCTCTCTCTCTCTCTCTCTCTCTCTCTCTCTCTCTCTCTCTCTCCTATCTCATCGCCACACGGTAACACTCAGCAACAAGATGAAGGCACAAAGAAATTGAATTAAAATGAAGTGCAATTTTGTTCAGCAACGCCATCTAGTGGAGTTACAACAAAATTAACAGCGCATAAACCTTTTGGGTGAAAAAACATGTAGATATGCCAACTTTCATGGAGATAGGTTACACGGTGTCGGAGATTACCGCTCTTATACATTGAAGACATCCATTTATATATCACTTCCTATAACACGTTGAATAGTCAGATTCCATGTTTTGTGGATCGTTGATGCCACAAAATCGATAGACAGCAATTTTGGAGCTAATTTACTCCAAAATTAGTATTTCTCGATTCGTTTAAACGAACTCGAAGCCATCGGAGATTGAAGTAAATATTTTGAATTTGGGTGTACTTTATATGAAGCCTAAACAACATTATGAACATTTCCTCAAAAATTGCTCCAATTTTTTGATTAATTTGTGCTCGTTCTAATTATTTATTAATAAGTATTATGATACTATGATTACATAATTAATTATTCATTAAGTTGTATTCGTCTGATTTTCGTTGAAATCCTTGTTGTTTTCGAAAATTGCAAAAGTCGATTTTTCCCCCCGCGTTTTCCTACAATCACAATATTAAAGAAAGAGTTTTACTTAATGAAATCTGTTCTTTGAAGAGAAATTATCTTGAAATAATATAACGTTTGATTTTTCAAAATATGAGTTCTCACATAACTTTGTGTGAAATGTAGACAATTTTTCAATTTTTTCAAAAGAATTATTTTCTCGAAAACTTCTTTAAATTTTTTCTTTAAATTTTCTCCTCCAAGGTATCAAATGGCGGTAAAACATTGGAACTAGTATCATTTCTGACGTACTCTGTAGTTTTGAAAATTGCAAAAAGTTAATATTTCAAAACTACAAAGTTGAAGATAGATATTTTTGCCTTAAACAAAATCTGATGTAAAAATCAGCTCTTTAAAAAAAGATCACTTAGAATTATTTGAAAAAACGAGTGTTTTTGTGTAATTTGTGTTTGAAATTTAAGCAAGTTATAGAAGAAACATTTTTTCAAATGCCGCTCCAAATTTTGTCTACAATTCCTTTTCCAGTGATAGAATAATGAACGCTTAAAACAACGGCGCAGGTATTGTTGAATACTCTGAATTTTGAATCATTGCAAATTTAGAAATAATGCAAGAAAATATGAGCTTTTGGAGCACTACTTGTTTCTATCGTTGTTGTTTTTCAATTTTACTCATTAATTGTATTATTAAAGTTAAATCATTAACCTTGTATGATGATTAATTTGTTTTCTGGGAAAATACATCACTTTTAAATAAAAAAAATTAATAGAAAAGCGGGTTCAGATGGGCCCAAAAACGTAGTTGTCCCCCTCTTGTTTTAGGCTGCGCATATCTACGACTTCCATGGTTGTATTACAATGTCACACACATTTTTTTACGTTAAATTAAAAAAAGTCATAGATAACATCTGTACACCAAACATAATTTTTGCAAACCTAAAAACGTTCAATCAAGGGTCAAAACAAAAGGGTATTCATTTTATTTAATAAACATTTAATGATCAAGAATCTATTGAAAAAAATCCTAAAATAAATTTATCAAGTCAATAAAAGGCAGATCATTCCTCAGTTTTTCATGAAAGAAAAAAATATAGGATTCCAATTGTACTTATACGACGTTGCTTCAAAGGTTATTGTAATTAAAGTCATTAAACCGATAAACACCAAATAACAGACGAGGTTAATAACCAACCAAGTCTGTTATGTGTGATATCGGCCGTCTGTCGTTCAGTACTTTTCGTAATGCCATCTTCTTCTAGGAAAAAAATAATATAAATAAGAAATGCCTTTGTTTTTAATACGTAGGAGTGCAACTCCATCTTCCATTTCAAACCTATTCGTTTTTTGCTTTAGAAGCGACATTTACAAGAAGACCAAGATTTGATCGTAAAGACATACTAGACAATTTTTACTGGAAGCAAATGGCTACTTAAAAAACTGATTGTAATTTCTGGTATTTTAGGACAACCCCTTGTTCCATTTGTTCCATTGTCCCGTTTCTACTCTTGTCCCATTTCGTCCCCCTGTCCCATTTTTCCCCACTGTCCCATTTTTTCCCCTTGTCCCATTTAGAGACGAGACGAACTAGTGTCATTGACTTTATATACCACGAGCAATGGAGTGATACACTGAATTTCGCAAAAACAAAAAAGTGAACTTTAATAAATAGTTCGAAGATCACTTGGCTCTACAGTCGTCGGCCGTTATCAACATTATTAGCTACCGCTATTATTATACCGCTTATTATTAGCTACCGTTATTATTATTACCGCTATTATTAGCTTACCGCTATTAACATACCTAGAAATTATATGAGTGTTATTACTGCAGAGGCCAAAAGTTAAAAATCGAGGCGAAGCGTAGCGGAGCCGAGATTTTTAACCTGGACGAGACAGTAATAACACGAATATTTTGTGATATGTTCAGCATTTTATCGTTCACCATAAAATCTCACGATCGCATTTACGGCATTACTGTGATAGTAAATAAATGAATTCTGTTGCTGCGGTACGTTACTACGATATTGTGGGGCGTTACTTGCGATATATCTATTTAAACAATTTTCGTATAACATGATTTGAGAAAAGGTGGATGCAAACAATTCTCCTGAACCTAAAGATACTTAAGGAAATGACGTTTGATGAGGAAGTTGGCGTGTCGACTTCTAATGGCGACACCTTCAGATCGTCAATAACTATGATTACCGGAGTTGGTTGAATGCTAGAAAAATAAGGTTAATTTACCTAATACACATTTTCTAATTGCATTATTAATATTACAATTAACAATAATTATCCCAAAAACTAATACTTTAATTACTTTTATTGTGAATTGTTTCAATATGTGAGAGCGTAGGCTTCCGCGGCCGGAGTCAGTATTTACTTGGTTGTTCGGGTGATGCCGCATCCATGGCGAAGGTGCCGACGTTTCGGTCGCCATTCTGCGGCCTTCCTCGACCTTCGCATTACGCCCTGAGGAAGGTCGCAGAATGGCGACCGAAACGTCGGCACCTTCGCCATGAACGCGGCATCACCCGGACAGCCAAGTAAATACTGTTTCAATACGATTTGTGCAAAACATCGCCAGTTTTTTTAATAAACATTTGACTTGCGATGAATTTATGGTTCCATTTATGTTGCTAAGGATGTCACAACTCGTTGCTAAGGATGTTCAATTTCTCAACATACAGGTAGGTACAAGTGCACTTAACAAACCTGTAGGTTGCATGTTAACAGGGGATAAAGACGTATGTGACCTGTAAATAAATGAATGGCCGGCAGCAATTAACATTTACTTTTCATTCCTCTATGGGGTTGCGTTATGCAGATATATTAACTGACAGTATTTCGAAAAGAAATTTGACGTTCTAAACTGTCGCTGGCTATCTCTTTTTCTCGGGGTAATCTTTGGGGTGTACTTCTCTCCCAGGATTCTAATTAACATTGTATTTAGTTTATGATTTAAGCTTGCAGTCTGTACCCATAAGATTGTGAGACAGCATGAATAGTACCGCATCATAGGGTCCTTTCAACAATAACACAGAACAAAAACTAAAAAACACGTAATACATCTTTAGTTATAGATTTTATATCTGATTCTCCACACAATGAGCACAAATAAGTGTTTTAGGTTGAATTGAGAATGGTTCATAAGTAAATGCAATAAGCAACTTTAATTCACCTGGAATGTAATGAAAATGCTTGGGTTGTGTAAATAAGCTACTAGTATTACATTTGTTATTTAAAATTCAATTGAAACTAATTTCCAAAAGATGTAGAGCTCCATTAATTGTAAGATCTATCACTTTTAACACGTGTGAAAGAAACTTTTTTATTGCAAAAATCAACAGTTTATATTACTTATCTAACTTTCCAATAATTTCTGGATACATTAGAATTTACGGTTAGTCGCGAATACTTTTCTAGTAATAATTATTATTAGTACTCAATAGCATAAAATTTACAGTATATTTTCGAATAAATACCGTCTTCTACAAAATAAATTTACAGCTTAATTTTGTCAAATGTTAATCGGTAATTTTCATCCTGGCACTTCTCTATACTTATAATCGATTATGATGTTCCTGGGTAGGATGATATCCAGATCTGTCTAGTTCAGCGAATAAGATAATGTCAAAAGGAGAAGATCGCGTAAAAAATTATGACATAATCTCGTCGGCCAAACGGAAAAAGGCTGCCGGTTAGAATCGCGCTATCTCAGCGCTTTAGATAAAAGCTTCGCAATGGCACGTAATCGAAAGTGAGGAGGGGCGAAAAGATCAGAAAGTGTAAACAGCAACATGTCACCGAGCACGAAGCGGCCGCGCAGCAACTCCAAAACAAGTGCGTGACGAGTGCGAGGAGTTTCGGACAGAGCCCGTGCGTGTCGCTGCGTGAGGCTTCATGGCAACCTTGGGTGCGGACTGTGATCACGCCCACGCCCTATGGACTCCCCGCATGCCTTCACGACGTCCTGGAAGTTAGCAGGACCATTTCATCCAATCACAAAACTGCATAGTACATAATTTGCCGCTTTTTTGCCGTTCTTAAGATGTGGAAAAAAAAAATTTGCCGCGGGTCATTTTCTCAAAAAAATCTGTGGTCCTGCTAACTTCCAATGGAAGTTAGCAGGACCACACCTCTAAATCAGCTACTATTGTAAGTATATACCCAAAATTATACTCCAAATTTGCCGCTTTTTATTTGTAAACGATTAGTGAAAAAATAAAACTGATATCTCAATTCCATCAAAAAATATTGCCAAAAAACCAAAAAATAAAAGATGCGCTACTTTTGCAAGCGCCGTCGAAGACGAAAAGACACATCCGCTGGCATTCATTCGCCGTAGCAATTCATACTCAACGCCAAAATATGCCGCAAACACGGGCTAAACATAATCAGTAATCAAAACTTTTGCCGCGGACCGGTTATATTCAATTACCTGGGTTCAAATCCCAGAGTTTGCCTCATACAACAGCTCTGAGAAATTTAAAATGCCCGCTCCTCCTAAACTAACAGCCATAACAATTCATACTCTGCGCCAAAATTTGCCGTAATTAAGTGCTTAATATAAACTATAATAAAAAAATTTGCCGCGGACCGGTTAATTTCAATTACGCGGGTTCGAATCCCGCAATGCCCCTGTAAGGAACGTCCGGCGCAGGTAATGAAGACCATACCTCCTGAACATGCAGCCATAACAACTCATAATCGGCACCAAACTTTGACGCAATCAAGTACTAATTACAATCCGTAACAAAAGAATATTCTCCGGACCAGTTAAACTATTGTATAGGGGTTCGAATCCCAGATTTCGCCTTCCTACGAGAGCCCTGAAAACGTGAAGAAGTCCGAAAGTTAAGAAGCCCGTTTCTACTAAACTATCAGCCCTAACAATTCATACTCTACGTCAAACTTTGAAGCAAACAAGTACTAAATACAATCGGTAACAAAAAAATTTGCCGCGGACCGTTTAGATTATATAATCTAGGTTCGAATCCCAGATTTCGCCCTCTTACATGAGCTCTGCGAAAGTTAAGAAGCCCGTTCCTCCTAAACTATCGGCAATAACAATTCATACTCTACGTCTTAATTTGATGCAAACAAGTATTCAATAAAATCTGTAACAAAAAAATTTGCCGCGGACCGGTTAGATTATATTATCCCGGTTCGAATCCCAGATTTCGCCCTCTTACATGAGCTCTGCGAAAGTTAAGAAGCCCGTTCCTCCTAAACTATCGGCAATAACAATTCATACTCTACGTCTTAATTTGATGCAAACAAGTATTCAATAAAATCTCTAACAAAAAAATTTGCCGCGGACCGGTTAGATTATATTATCCCGGTTCGAATCCCAGATTTCGCCCTCTTACATGAGCTCTGCGAAAGTTAAGAAGCCCGTTCCTCCTAAACTATCGGCAATAACAATTCATACTCTACGTCTTAATTTGATGCAAACAAGTATTCAATAAAATCTGTAACAAAAAAATTTGCCGCGGACCGGTTAGATTATATTATTCCGGTTCGAATCCCAGATTTCGCCCTCTTACATGAGCTCTGCGAAAGTTAAGAAGCCCGTTCCTCCTAAACTATCGGCAATAACAATTCATACTCTACGTCTTAATTTGAGGCAAACAAGTATTCAATAAAATCTGTAACAAAAAAATTTGCCGCGGACCGGTTAGATTATATTATCCCGGTTCGAATCCCAGATTTCGCCCTCTTACATGAGCTCTGCGAAAGTTAAGAAGCCCGTTCCTCCTAAACTATCGGCAATAACAATTCATACTCTACGTCTTAATTTGATGCAAACAAGTATTCAATAAAATCTGTAACAAAAAAATTTGCCGCGGACCGGTTAGATTATATTATCCCGGTTCGAATCCCAGATTTCGCCCTCTTACATGAGCTCTGCGAAAGTTAAGAAGCCCGTTCCTCCTAAACTATCGGCAATAACAATTCATACTCTACGTCTTAATTTGATGCAAACAAGTATTCAATAAAATCTGTAACAAAAAAATTTGCCGCGGACCGGTTAGATTATATTATCCCGGTTCGAATCCCAGATTTCGCCCTCTTACATGAGCTCTGCGAAAGTTAAGAAGTCCGTTCCTCCTAAACTATCGGCAATAACAATTCATACTCTACGTCTTAATTTGATGCAAACAAGTATTCAATAAAATCTGTAACAAAAAAATTTGCCGCGGACCGGTTAGATTATATTATCCCGGTTCGAATCCCAGATTTCGCCCACTTACATGAGCTCTGCGAAAGTTAAGAAGTCCGTTCCTCCTAAACTATCAGCAATAACAATTCATACTCTACGTCTTAATTTGATGCAAACAAGTATTCAATAAAATCTGTAACAAAAAAATTTGCCGCGGACCGGTTAGATTATATTATCCCGGTTCGAATCCCAGATTTCGCCCTCTTACATGAGCTCTGCGAAAGTTAAGACGCCCGTTCCTCCTAAACTATCGGCAATAACAATTCATACTCTACGTCTTAATTTGAGGCAAACAAGTATTCAATAAAATCTGTAACAAAAAAATTTGCCGCGGACCGGTTAGATTATATTATCCCGGTTCGAATCCCAGATTTCGCCCTTGTACCTGAGCTCTGCGAAAGTTAAGAAACTCATTCCTCCTAAACTATCATCCATAACAATTCATACGCTACGTCTAAATGTGATGCAAACAAGTATTCAATAAAATTTGTAGCAAGAAAATTTTCCGCGGTCCGCTTAGATTATACTATCGTGGTTCGAATCCTAGATTTCTCCCTCATACACGAGCTCTGCGAAAGTTAAGAAGCCCGTTCTTCCTAAACTATCAGCCATAACAATTCATACTCTATGTCTAAATTTGATACATACAAGTTTTAAATAAAATCTGTAACAAGAAAATTTGCCGCTGACTGGTTAAATTACATTAGTCGGGTTGAATATCAGATTTCTCCCTCCTACGAGAGCTCAGAAAATGTGAAGAAGCTTGTTCCTCCTAAACCATCCGCAAAACAATTTATACTCTACGCGAAAATTTGATGCAATCAAGTATCAAATACAATCTGTAAGATTCCAATTGGCCGCGGACCGGTTAAATTCCGAAGTTTGGGACCCAGATTTCGCTCTCTTAAGAGAGTTCTGCGTAAGTTTAGAAGCTCAGTCGTCCCAAACTATCAGCAATATTATTTAATACTTTACGCCAAAACTTGCCGTAAACAAGTGCTTAATATAAACTGTAAGAAAAAAATTGACAAGGGCCGGTTGGAATTAATTACACGGATACAAATCCCAAAAGTTGCCTCCAAGGTAAGTCCTTATCATACCAATGCATACTCTACATCAATTTTTGTCGCAATAAAGTACTAAATACTATCGGTAACAAAAATATTTTTCGCTAACCGGTTAATTTTAAATTACATGGGATCGAATCCAAGAATGACCCTCTATGGGATGTCCTGCGCAAGTTAAAGAAACCGTACCTCCTAAACCAGCAGCCATAACAATTCATTATCGACACAAAAAATATCGCAAAAAAGTGCAAATGTACTGGTAACCGGATACCTTCAATTACCAGGGTTCGAATATCCGATTTTGTGTAACGAGTGCCTGGCTACATTAAGATGTCTGTTCCTAGTAAATAATGAGGCATAACGACGCATACTCTTCCTCAAAATGTGCGGTAAATAAGTGCTTAATATGACAATTGTAATTATAATAAAATATTTTCCCAGGCTTACGTGTTTTCATTCGTCTTATATTTTAGAACAAATTACAATGTCTGTATATAGTTAATAGTGTACTCACTACTTCCTTTGGAAAGCGAGCTTCAAAGTTTACACATTTTTTAGTCATGATGCTATATATGCACATTTCTTTGGCTTTCTGAGACCATTTCCGTAACAGAAATTGTCAAACTGCGCAATGCATCAGGGCTAAATACACAAATAGATATTGCGAATAAGAATCATCTACGTGGCGAATTTTTTTCGCAACGTTTCCTGTTGCATCTGGACGTAAGTAGGCATATGGTTCACCAATGAACTTTTTATATAAGCTTATTTGGTGATTCCGTACACCTTCTCAATGTAGCCAGAGCTTTAACTGGATCTGGGTAAAATAATTCAGCGGGCAAAGATCCTCGCTATAGGAAAATGGACTGACTGCTTGTGTCTTTAAAGCTTCTAAGTAGCGATACACATGAGCAGATGTGTCTTCTAGGGTACATCAAACTGCATTTGTGGTTGGCTGGCGTAATTGCCGTGCACCACATTGTCCTTCTCCTTTTGATATTTCTCGTTCTGACAAGACATTCGGAGCATTATTCTTCCGATCAAATGTCTAGACAATTGAGAATTGTGACATTTGCATTTTCATAAAACATCCATAATATTTTACAAACGCTTTAATTATCAATACTATTGTTTAATATATTATAGGAATAGTTAATGGAAGATGGTGATTTATTCCTAGAATTAATTGTGTTCTCGTGAATTCAAGAAGTATTACTGCTTAATATAGTAATTAAGTATTCTTTAAATTTATAATCTTATTTTTAGTATTCCTACAGCAGCACATACGAGTATATTTTCACTATTATTTGTAACTGATATGTAATCTTAAAATAAGGCAACATGTATTCTACAACCGAAGACTTCATCAAAGTCTTAGGGGTTTAATAAAATACCTATAATACCTTTAATTTTTCTGAATTCTTTTTTTTAATGAAAATAGTTCATCAATATTACTAATTTTTAATACGTGTATGACTCCTAAATCACAAGATATTCGTGCCCACTGAAGATATGCAAATAAAATTCCAACATTTCAGGAAGTTTGTGAATTCCCATAAACCTTGGTTCGTGTTCAGCCTTCTATGTTTCACTTATGAATACCGTAGTTATAATTTAGAACAAAAATGCATTGCGTCACTCGACAGTGTCAGTGAATACGCGGAGAAACGACGCTACGCACATCCCCGTTGGCAGACGTTGCGCCTGTCTACAGTGATGCGGCAGCCGATCTGGATTTCGGAAATAAAATGTTAACTCAATACTTTCGCAGACAATTTTTTTTTCCTCGAAAAATCTGGATCTACTATTCCTCATGAACCCAAACACTGAAACTGAGGTATTTTTTGTAATGGAAGCTAAACCTAATTTGTAGAAGCAACATTTATCTTTTTATTCGTTACAAAGGCCTTCCATTACCAATTTTTGGTTTTCGAAAATTCGTCACTGCACCATTACAGTACTTTCTCTTTACTACTAGGTACACGCAGTGAGACTACAATGTAACAATCGACGGGTGCACGAACGGATGGTTTGAACAAGATCTATAGAGAAAATTCTCCAAAACTGTATATTTCCCTTTAGCTACGGATATCCATTTTCCCCAGCTCTACATAATGAATTACGTGCATATGGTATGTACGAACACGAGAAAGTAATATACAAACATATAAGGCAAGAACGTAGAGGACACATTGAACCATGGTTTGATATATTTTAACTTTCTCGCTCTTACGAATGTAATTGCAATCGTGCCCTGGAAAACTGCGAATTTCCGTCAGAAAATCTCCAATCGTCGGTTTCTGATAACGTAAGTCTTACATATATTTGTAGTAAATTTCTTCCTCTAACTCGCGGTGATGATGGAATCGTTTTTTAGTGGGTCCTTCACAATCGCTTGACGGCAAAACGTCTTAATTTAGGGGCTAAAAGCCAACTGGTCAAAAAATCTCTGGTCATTACAAGACCAGTCTAAGCCGATTTTCTTCAAGATTGATATTGACTACTGATTGATACTGAAACTTTCTACAAGATTGATTACCCGATCGCCCTGAACGAACGGCTGAGGAAGTTTCAAAACTATATTTTAATTTTTGAAGGTATTTTCCCCAAACCTTTATAAACATTTTCACAATTTTCTCAAAAATGACTCCACATTTGTTTTTATTAAATGCTATCCTCGGATAGCGTAAAAGTGAGAGTGTGGTGCAGGTGCCATTTTTGTTTAAATCCCTTTTAAAGACACACCTTGAAATAATGTTTAATTTTTCGAAAAAAATAGTAATTTTCCTCAATATAGGGAATTTTAAATTTTTTAAAATATTTTTTCTCAAAAACCGCTCCAAATTCTTTCTTCACATTTTCTCCATGTATGTATCAAGGGAGGGTAAAAAATATGGGGTAGTGTAAATAAAATCCTAGATTTTACTTCAAGTGTGAAATAAATGGTAAAAGCATTTACTATCGAGCAAATGCATTACTTCACTTGGTGTGCATAACCTTTTACTTGTACTAGGAAGTAAATGTTGGGAAAAGAAGTAAATATTTGTTGGAGAACGCTGGGGAAATTGGTTCATACTCGTATCGTGAGGAGCAAATTCGTGAGGGTTGATTGCTCAGCTTATTCAGTTTATTACTGTGATCACGAAAGCATTGAGCTCCTCAGAAAAGATATCTGAGAAAGACTACTTAGTTTCTCAAACAAAAGAGTTTCGTGAAATCATGGAAAAATATAAGTGTTATATATGACACAGTGTTAAATAAATCGTAGTTTCCAAACATTAGGACTTGAAAGGAAACTGCACACTCTGCGATTATTACTGAGTATGAACAGGCATGTGGAAAACCACTGATACGGCCGCAAGTCAAAGAAAAACCTAGTGGTGCTACAGGATGGCACAGACTTTCCCGCATTAGTTTTCTATTTCGTTTGGTCTCGGCTAGCTATTCGGACATGCCACATACTCTTGCCAGCTGCCATCTATCGCTGCCTAAAGTACGTTTTTTGGATATTTTCTTAATTTTTCTGTTTCCTAATAGTAGAACGGAAATATTATTTTAAGCTTTTTAATGAACAGTAAAATTTGGTCCTAAATGGAAATTTTCTTTGAAAAATTTGAAGCCCTTTATAAGAGAATGGCGTTTAAACGCTATTGTAAATTCGAAATTCGAAGCTCTTTTTCACAAAAAATTGTTGAGTTTTCGAAAAACTTCATTAGAAATCTTTCGAAGCACTTTAACTCATAAATACATCAGTGTTTACAAATTGCTGTAAATGTGCATATTAACCGTGGAGAAGTTGGGGTTGCCTGAGACGTTAGAGGTGGCGCGAGGACATTTTTGACCCCTTTAAGTTATTCCTTTATAATAGTATATCTGACAACAAATAAGTGTGAAATTAATTATTTTAATGATTATCAATCACTTATAAGGTAGTATTACCATAATGTACTATTATAAACAAACATGCAAATGAATAATTTAAAATTTTTTATTAGTATTTATATTTTTATATTAAAGGACAAAATTGTCAATTATCTTTTATTTTATGTAGTGACCCCAGTAACGTTTTTCTGAATATTTCGACGACAAAAGTATCAGAAAATTCAGTAAGTTTTTAATTTTCTAACATTGTCTCACACAAAAATAAGTAAACAATTTATTGAAAATGGCTTAGATCCAATCAGAAAAATTTAGAAAGAGTACAAAATATAAGATGTTTATATTAGTGTTACAAATATTAATAAATTAATTATTACATTGAAAAATTGGAAAAGAATATATAACATGTCAACAATTTATTACACTTCACACTAAACTACATTGTTTTCTCAAAACATCACAATGATCTTTACAAACTTTTTGTTATTTAAGGTCGCATCAACTTCTAGGACATTAGTGACCATTATTGCTTGTATCAGTATGGTAACTGTGAGGATGACACGATATGACGATGATAGGGGGCGAAAGGACGAACACAATACAACCATGCCCGAGGCGGGACTCGAACCCGCGATCCTTCCTTCCGATCTCGCTACGGCACTATTGCCTAAGCGATCTCGGGCCCCGGATCCACTTTACAAACTTGTTTTCTGCATTTAGGACAGAAAACTTTTGTTTTCCTGTCTGTACATTATAGGGCATGCATGTCATATTTTTTTTATTTTTTGAGAGATTGCTACTTTCGCGGGTTATTCCTCTTTAGTAACAATTAATTTTTTAATTTTTGAAATCAGCTGCTTCGGCAAATTTGTGATCTCTATTGCATGATTCGGTGGACAAGGCTCATTGAAAGACTCTACTGGTACTGTCGCCTTGGTCTGACAGATATATTGTTTGCTTGCACAATGAGGATATTGAGGTAACATTCTATTTCGTAACCCAAATTATTCATAATGTGAAATAAATAAACAATACACTTCTCGTAGACACATTCAAGCAATGTAGCAAGACGATCGCACTACTGCAAGCACTTCGCGCTGCCAACGGAAGTCGTGGCGCGGGGTCAGACAGATCAGTTTGCGCGACGGCTCGGCTGTTATCTCTCTGCCAAGAACCCATGGCACAGTCGCAAAGTGCTTATATCTTTCAGGCAAAAGATAACACAGATTCACACAGGACACAAAAGACCCCGCGTCACCTCTCTCAGGTTAACATGAGAGATGTTTAAAAAAAATTGTGTAAATTTGGAAAAAAATCCTCAAAATGAACTTTCCGTCATATTAAAGAATGCAATAATCACTATCCGTTCGAAAAGTTTACAGAAAAAATTGGAGCGGTTTTTGAGAAAATGGCATTTGAGCGTTTCTGAAATCCAGTATTTTGAGACCATTTTCACAGAAAACTGTTGCGTTTTCGAGAAAATATCTCTGACATTATTTAAAGCACATGTACTCGTAAATACAATAATGTGAACAAATCAGCGCTGATATAAATATTAACGATGTGAGTGGCTAATGAAAAAATTAAGTTTATATATTTTGCAAATAAACAAAGGAATAGAGTACTATGGCGTTTATGTCATGTCTTAGAGTGCATTAGGTACTATCCCTACCAAAAGTTAAAAAATAATTTGGAACCGTTTTTAGAAAATCTTGTTTATGTCATTTTTTAAACTATACGTATTTTACGCAATATTGCACGAAAACTACTGTAAGTTTTTAAAAAATGTGCAAGACCTTACTGAAGGAACAGATTATAGACAACAAATTTCATTTGATGGAGTAATCTCTACCTTCAATTTTGAAGGGTTTTTTGTTTGTTTGTTTGTTTGTTTGTTTGTTTTGTTGCAATTTTCCAAAAAAAAGGGCAATACCCAAAAATGACACTACAGCTATTCTTACCGTTCCTTATTACATATGTGGAGAAAATTTAAAGAAACAATGTGAAAAAAATTTTTAGATATTTTTTCTTTGCAAATTTCAATCGCAAAATACGAAAGCTAGTTGTTTTTCAAAAAAAATTATATAACCTTTTCAGAAGAAGGAATTTTTTACAACAGACTTTGTCTTTGTCCAATTTTAAAGTGTTTTTGTTTTCAATTTTCGAAAAATCGGGGATGACTACGCAAATTGGACCTGCACCACCCTCTTAAACGACCATTGCACTATCCAACAAAAAAAATGTAATAAAGACATTGGAGACACTTTTTGAGAATTCAAAAAAGGGTTTCCTGTAAAGTAAAGCGACATCAGCTACAACAATAGGGGTATATCAAGTTGGGAGAAAATCGGCTGAATGGTTTATGCGCGAAGGATGCAGACGGACGGGCAGACAAACTGACGGATAGACAGACACACAGACAGACAGGCAGACGGTCTGACGGACAAATGTTTTGCTGTCAATCGAGTTTTCAGTACCAAGAACCCATAAAACATGGATTCTGCCTACACAACGTGATAGAGGAATTTTTTTCTATATTTAGCAACTGGATTTATTCAACTTCTCCGTAACACGGGCCGGCAATAAAAGTTTTTGTGTCGAAAATTCCCCGTTTTCCGGCGTACGATTTCAAATACATCTTTTCTTACGTCAGAAATGGCGAGAACATCAATCTACGTCTGAATTACGCTCTAGAGGCGTTCACAGGCGAACGGACAGATGGGCAGGGAGACAGATAGAGTATCATAAAAATATAGTTATTGTAATTTGTTCAAAGAAATAAGACGATACAAGGTTAACTTATACCCAACATGGTGTCATGTTTCCTGGTTTGCGATTTTTAGAGGGTACTACTAACTGAATGTTGGTAGTTGGTCTTTCTGTGGGTTCTTGACGATTGACTGTATGCAGATGCTTGTATGATTAGTTCAGATCCCATTTTCGTTGAACACACTGTTTTCTCGAAAATTGAAAAATTTGTTCGGTATCTTACAATTCGTACAATCGCACAATTATGAAGATAATTTTTTCTTAAACAAATGTGTTCATCAAAAACAAATATTCAAATAAGATCATTTTGAAAAAGAGAATTCTACGATTCGAACCCGGGTAATCGAAACTTAAAAGTGTCGAATCACTTTTATTATTACAGATTATATTTAGCAATAATTTACTGCAAATTTTGGCGTAAAGAATTGTTATGGCTGATAGTTTAGGAGGAACGGGCTTCTTAAATTTCGCAATGATTTTGTAAAAGGGCGAAATCTGGGATTCGTACTCGGGTAATATACTCTAACCGGTCGCGGCAATTTTTTTTATTACAGACATCATTTAATACTTGATTGCATCAAATATTGGCGCAGAGTATGAATTGTTAGGGCTAATGGTTTAGAAGGTACGGTCTTCATAATTTCCGCCGGGTTTTCCTTCAAAGGACATTCTGATATTCGAAAGTGCGTTATTGAAACTAATCGGTCCGTGGCAATTTTTTTTATTACAATTTATAGTAGGCATTTGTGTACGGCACATTTTGGCGCAAAGTTTGAATTGTTATGGCGGTTGGTTTAGGAGGTTTGGGGTTCTTAACTTACCCAGAGATCTTGTGAGAGTGCGAAATCTGGGATTCGAACCGGGATAATATAATCTAACAGGTCCGCGGCAAATTTTTTTGTTACAGATTTTATTGAATACTTGTTTGCATCAAATTAAGACGTAGAGTATGAATTGTTATTGCCGATAGTTTAGGAGGAACGGGCTTCTTAACTTTCGCAGAGCTCATGTAAGAGGGCGAAATCTGGGATTCGAACCGGGATAATGTAATCTAACCGGTCCGCGGCAAATTTTTTTGTTACAGATTTTATTGAATACTTGTTTGCCTCAAATTAAGACGTAGAGTATGAATTGTTATTGCCGATAGTTTAGGAGGAACGGGCTTCTTAACTTTCGCAGAGCTCATGTAAGAGGGCGAAATCTGGGATTCGAACCGGGATAATATAATCTAACCGGTCCGCGGCAAATTTTTTTGTTAGAGATTTTATTGAATACTTGTTTGCATCAAATTAAGACGTAGAGTATGAATTGTTATTGCCGATAGTTTAGGAGGAACGGGCTTCTTAACTTTCGCAGAGCTCATGTAAGAGGGCGAAATCTGGGATTCGAACCGGGATAATATAATCTAACCGGTCCGCGGCAAATTTTTTTGTTACAGATTTTATTGAATACTTGTTTGCATCAAATTAAGACGTAGAGTATGAATTGTTATTGCCGATAGTTTAGGAGGAACGGGCTTCTTAACTTTCGCAGAGCTCATGTAAGAGGGCGAAATCTGGGATTCGAACCGGGATAATATAATCTAACCGGTCCGCGGCAAATTTTTTTGTTACAGATTTTATTGAATACTTGTTTGCATCAAATTAAGACGTAGAGTATGAATTGTTATTGCCGATAGTTTAGGAGGAACGGGCTTCTTAACTTTCGCAGAGCTCATGTAAGAGGGCGAAATCTGGGATTCGAACCGGGATAATATAATCTAACCGGTCCGTGGCAAATTTTTTTGTTACAGATTTTATTGAATACTTGTTTGCATCAAATTAAGACGTAGAGTATGAATTGTTATTGCCGATAGTTTAGGAGGAACGGGCTTCTTAACTTTCGCAGAGCTCATGTAAGAGGGCGAAATCTGGGATTCGAACCGGGATAATATAATCTAACCGGTCCGCGGCAAATTTTTTTGTTACAGATTTTATTGAATACTTGTTTGCATCAAATTAAGACGTAGAGTATGAATTGTTATTGCCGATAGTTTAGGAGGAACGGGCTTCTTAACTTTCGCAGAGCTCATGTAAGAGGGCGAAATCTGGGATTCGAACCTAGATAATATAATCTAAACGGTCCGCGGCAAATTTTTTTGTTACCGATTGTATTTAGTACTTGTTTGCTTCAAAGTTTGACGTAGAGTATGAATTGTTAGGGCTGATAGTTTAGTAGAAACGGGCTTCTTAACTTTCGGACTTCTTCACGTGTTCAGGGCTCTCGTAGGAAGGCGAAATCTGGGATTCGAACCCCTATACAATAGTTTAACTGGTCCGGAGAATATTCTTTTGTTACGGATTGTAATTAGTACTTGATTGCGTCAAAGTTTGGTGCCGATTATGAGTTGTTATGGCTGCATGTTCAGGAGGTATGGTCTTCATTACCTGCGCCGGACGTTCCTTACAGGGGCATTGCGGGATTCGAACCCGCGTAATTGAAATTAACCGGTCCGCGGCAAATTTTTTTATTATAGTTTATATTAAGCACTTAATTACGGCAAATTTTGGCGCAGAGTATGAATTGTTATGGCTGTTAGTTTAGGAGGAGCGGGCATTTTAAATTTCTCAGAGCTGTTGTATGAGGCAAACTCTAGCCGGTCCGGGTGGCCGAGATCGCTAAGGCAGTAGTGCCGTAGCGATCTCGGACCGAAGGGTCGCGGGTTCGAGTCCCGCCTCGGGCATGGTTGTATTGTGTTCGTCCTTTCACCTCCTATCATCATCATATATCATATCATCCCCACGTGGGTTGGCGTCAGGAAGGGCATCCGGCCGTAAAACTTTCGCCAAAACCAGAAAAACAGCGACCCCTTAAAGGGAAAAAGCTGAAGAAGAAGAAGAAGAAGTTGTATGAGGCAAACTCTGGGATTTGAACCCAGGTAATTGAATATAACCGGTCCGCGGCAAAAGTTTTGATTACTGATTATGTTTAGCCCGTGTTTGCGGCATATTTTGGCGTTGAGTATGAATTGCTACGGCGAATGAATGCCAGCGGATGTGTCTTTTCTTCTTCGACGGCGCTTGCAAAAGTAGCGCATCTTTTATTTTTTGGTTTTTTGGCAATATTTTTTGAAGGAATTGAGATATCAGTTTGATTTTTTCACTAATCGTTTACAAATAAAAAGCGGCAAATTTGGAGTATAATTTTGGGTATATACTTACAATAGTAGCTGATTTAGAGGTGTGGTCCTGCTAACTTCCATTGGAAGTTAGCAGGACCACAGATTTTTTTGAGAAAATGACCCGCGGCAAATTTTTTTTTTCCACATCTTAAGAACGGCAAAAAAGCGGCATATTATGTACTATGCAGTTTTGTGATTGGATGAAATGGTCCTGCTAACTTCCAGGACGTGCCTTCACGCTGCGCGCTGCGAACACACGGAAAGCAGAAACACTACCTTCGCCGCGCGTTGGAAAATATATCGCAATCCCTTGATAAAATATTCTCTCTCAGAATTGCACAAAAATTCTCTCTCAGAATATTCTTCACATACTTCACTTCAAAGGAATCTCAGAATGAGAGTGCTCGGCTGGAACATTGTTGTGTCGGCAGCGTTTCTGATCGGGAGGTCTAGGGTTCGAGTTCAAACGGTGGCGGATTTTTCGTCAAAAGATGTATATAGACGGGCGGAATTCAAGCATAGAGTGATGGAGAATTCTTGCGATCGGTTGCACTGATCGGTAGTTTTCCGTGGTTTCTTTGCTCAATATCAGACGAAAAAGGAGCAAATCCCTAACAAACGGACAACGGAGTGCAGTGACCTATCCTTCCTCATTTCCCCCTCGCAAGGAAAAAATCTCTCAAGCTCACGCCTAGTTGAGGGCCCGAGCTCACGTGCGAGCGGGGAAGGAATACTGCGACCTTCCGACATATGATAAGCAAAACTTGTAACTTTACCACAGATAGGAGGGTATGGCTTTAGGGACTACTAAAAAAAACTAATATACCCTGACCAGGAGTCTGTATTGATTCACCGATCTGAATTAAATCAACATTCAGCAAT
This sequence comes from Gryllus longicercus, assembly GCA_038098605.1. Classification (NCBI taxonomy): domain Eukaryota; kingdom Metazoa; phylum Arthropoda; class Insecta; order Orthoptera; family Gryllidae; genus Gryllus; species Gryllus longicercus. The sequence continues at coordinate 591,547 of JAZDUA010000741.1, read as the reverse complement.
CAGAAATTTCAGAATTAAATTAAACTAAATTGTTGTATATGTACTGTATGTCCAAATATCACAATATAAAACAAAAAAAAAAATAGAAAAAAATTGAAGTCCTCCCAATTGACATTTTTTTGTGATAATCCCTGTAAAGCAAAGTTGCATGACTACGGAAATAAATAAAAACAAATAATTTAATCAATTGGAATATCTGAGTTCAGTATTTGCTCTAACTTGCATGTATTCAGGTGTCATTGCTTTGTGAAATTAATTATTTACTTCGGCGAATATTACGTATCTAAATAATAGTGTGGGAATTACTAAAGAAAAGACCATAATCAAATGGTACGATAAATGTTATGTCTTAGTATCAAAAACTAGCATGTAAAAGAAAATAATACCGTAAGTTTAAAAAAGAGTTCCAACAAATATGATCCACAAAATAGCATACGATTCCTTGACCTATGTGATTAAGTGAAAGTGCTGTCATTGTCAGCATTTGCATAAATAAACAATAGCTAGCGAAGTATGAACAGCAATTATTAAAACAAATGAAGTTCTTCCCCGCAAAGCGTGCCCCATGGAGTTTTTGGACATTGCGGCGATACGTATCAGTGCCTTCCGAAAACAGACATGTGGCTGGTATAATATTCTGTTAGTTCTGACCTTCGGAAGATTCCGAAAAGACATCAACAAGCAGGCAACGAGGAGATGGAGACCATTCTGGGCAAACAGATAAGAGACCTCCCATGACCCTGCCCGACCGCTCTAGCCCCCTACGGATTCTGATATGGTAGCTTCAAAAATGTACAATTAAAATGAAAAAAAAGTGCATGTAAAGACGATTGCCGTAGTAATAATAAAGATTACCGCCGGATAAGGAGGTAAAACGTTACTTAAACCTAAATGATTAGTATTAGTAGTAACACTATAACTCTAATATAAAAATAATATTTTTGAAGGATTTCTTAGCCCCCGTGCCATCACCCACACCCCTCTGCAGTCAAAAACATGTTTTTTATTTTATTTTTTTGTCAGCTTAACACATTTATCTGATTGAAAAATAAAATAATTCTTACTATCAGAATACATTTTTTGATATTCTCTCAAAAATCACAATTTGTGCTCTGAAAGGAACTTTGGAGATGTTTCTCAAGCCTGCCCCACGATTCTAAGACACAGTCAAAAAAATATATTTTTTTTTCAGAAATATTGTTTTGCGTTTGAATTTGACGCTGAGAAAACACCAAAAATATTTTCCTGGTAGTATAAATTATTTTCTTATTTTTCATTTTTTAATTAGATAAAATACTGTTAAATTGACAAATTAAAAAAAACACGTTTTCGGCTGTAGAGGGGTGTGCGTAGTTGGACGAGAGCTAAGATACCTTTCAAAAATCTAATTTTATTGTTAAGAGTTATCATGTAACTACTCATATGTCATTTGGTTTTAGGGAACTTTGTATCATTTTATCCCGGGGTAGCCTTTGAAGGAATCGCTTACTTTAAGCTGTACAAATTGCATGAAAGTATAAAGTTGCATTTATTGTCCAGATGCCAACGCGCATATTATCCGTAAAAGATCCAAAGGAAACGACATCTCATGTGGAAGTGAAACCTTACACTGATGAGTACTGCCCAATTAAACGTTCATTTATGACCAACTATCATTAACATTATATCCATTTGTGAATAAAAATTCCTACCTCTCTTTAGATTTTGTATTGACTATATTTAAATATGTAATTCGCCTTTCGTTAAATTATGCATGTCCCATTTGAAGTGGGGCAGCAAGCAAAATTGCATATTCATCAAATTAGATGTTATACAAAATAAATATTTAAGAAAAGTATTAAAAGCACACCGGCCTGTATAACCGAGGAGTCAGAGAGCGTGTGACGACTCTGCACTTCGGTCCAAAGGGTCGCGGGTTCGAGTCACGTCATGGTTTGTTTGTCTCTCGTCTCTCATGTACATGTCGTCACGGAGAGCTCCACGTTTGCTGACCCCAGTTCAGAAAACCCTGCAAAGTGTCTAGTGTATGGCTGAACATGCATCCTGTTGGGGCGTAAAGGGTAACCGGCTGTCCGCTGGATAAAAGCCGTAGAAAAAAATTAAACGCTCCTTGGTTTATTATAAATGATCAAATATTACATGAACTTAATATTATGCTTTAAAAATCTGATTTTCTGAATATGATTTAAGAATCTTGGATCCTTCGACTCTCGGATCAAATACTTCTGTTCAACTTGGCAAAACGGTAAATTGTTTTCCACGAATTACATCTCGAAACTCAAAAGATCTCTAACATCTTAAGATTTCGGACCCAAAGGGTTGACACAGTTCGCACTCTAAACTCCTCGGCTTTTCAGCTGGCTTGTTGATATTTGAATATTAAGTAAGGAAGCTAAACAGCACATTCTTTCTAGCTTTATTTGTAAGTCTTTCAATTTTGAGAAAGTTTAACTAAAATAAAACCTACGTCCTTTTAAGTCCATTTTGCTTTATCGGATGAAAAAACGAAAAAAAATTGGAGCCATTTTTGAGGAAATTTTGACCATGTTAAGGCTTTACGCAAAAAAACAAATTATCAGTTTCAAATTCATTGGACCTTGAGTTCGGCCAGATCGACCGGAGAATATCAGTTTTGGAGAAAATCACCTCAACGGTTGAGAAGCTAGCGTTGTTCACACACGGACGGACACTTGGACGTAAACCGATTTTTCGGTATCAAGGACCCATAAAACGTAACTTGTAACTACATGACATGCTAGAGGAAGTTATTTATTACATAAATAAACATAAATTATCCACTTTTCTGAAATCTGAGACCCAAAAACACGTATCAGTCTCGCCACGTAAAATAAGGCAAATTCAATTCAAATCAATTAAAAAAAACAAGTCTTTCTGTCGAAAAATCGTTTTTTTTTCAGCGCTGCATTGCAAAACTTTCAGACAGTAATCCTTTATTTTACGTAAGTATTATGTGAAACACTATACTACGGATGCGAGAAAGTAAAAAATTATTAAAAGTTATGCCTTATGTTCAAAACAACTAATGTAAATGTCAATATTTGAGATTTAGTATAGACTGTTGAAACACAGTTGAAATTAGTCTTCGATTGGAAGAAAGTACTCGTGGTAAATAAACACAAACAATAATGAAACTGAATTTTAGGTTTAAGGTTCGGCCAAGGTTTGCAGGAATGGCACGCCAAGACTCAGTCCGTCGAGACGGTCTCCCAGCTCTCGCCTCGTGAATCGTGACTGCAGCCAGTCGCAGCAATTCGGGCAACTACGCCTGCAGGGAATTTACGGCATCACAAAAACGCGCCCGGACAGTCTAGTTTTAGTACACCTTACTCCGAAACGAAAGAGAAGTGGAAGAGCCATGTCTTAATTCTGAGAAGAGTAACAACTCTTCGCCCGACGAAAAAGGAAAGTTTCTGTTCCGGAGATGCAAGTAGCAAGAAGATGTCAAAATACAGATAATCATTACAATTAAGAAAATTTTAAGATAAAACAATTTTTGTGACATTTAATATTTTTATAAATATATTTTTTTAAAATATCTTTTATTAAGGATAAATATGTGAGTTTGATTTGATCCGTCACTCTTGACGGGTATCCTAAATGATAAATAGATGGCATTTAAATTCACAAATGCTTATATCTCCTTGAGAGAATGCGTTAATTTCGCTTACAATACAATATTCTTGTACATTCCTACGATACTGAAAGGAAATCAATCATTCTCAATATCTGATCTAGGAGCACGGTTGCAAACATTTTAATAAGGATACAAATTTGCAAGTTGTCAAATTTATTTTATCACAGTTGTTATTCAGATGTCAAGTATTATTGATTGCAATGTGCATGTTATAGAAACAAGGTATGATGGAATGATGAAACAAAATGATGTAAAAATCAAACCCTGAACTGATTTTCTGATTTTACTCTTTGACGTGTAAGCCACTTCCCTGAAAAGGAAGGGATTAAAATATCGAGTACCTAGATTGTTGAGTATTGTGGCAGATTACAGCAATAATGTGTTGTACGAGTTCTTTGGAATGGTGATAGAAACTGATCCTTTCTCGGGGTGAGTTACTGTCACTTTCTTGTCACTCGATCTCCTGTAATAGAAAATGTTTTTAAATATTGGTCATTATTAAGAAATAGAATTTATTTATTGAAAAACAATCTCACCTGTTGTACAACACCACCACCGATTGACCGCTGGGAGTGGTAAATGCAGTAGTGGAAATGCCCTTCTTAGAGCTGGGTTCAACGGTAAAATGCACCGATCCTTCAGGGACGAACTTGGTGAAATGCCCCATCGCATAGAATATGGGCTGCTTGTAGAATTCGTCGGCATCCTTGTTGACGATCACAGCGGCGTCAACGAAATTGTTCGCCCAGTTGGGACCTCCTTGCATATCAAGGCCCAGGTTCCAGTCAACCCAACCGGACACCCAGTGGTTCATATCCTAAAATGATCCATTAATTTTTTAAATCAACATCCTCACATTTATTAGAGTTTTAAAAAATGTGTTTATTTATGATGGTCGCATCAACGACTAAGTCATTAGCAAGAAAGTTATGAATGGTTACCACTTTAGAATATTGATTCTCATTACAAAACTGTAGAGTTTTCTTTTTTCGACCTTACGAATGACAATTACTATAGCATCCAAGTAAATTCTCTGCGCAATACTAATATTTGATAAATAAAAAGTCTTATTTTAACATTTTAATAATAATTTATAATAAACAAATTGTGTATTTTCAGGTCATGAAGTACTATATTTTGTTTACTTCTTTAGTTATTTATTCTACTCTTAAAATAGATTTTTGGTGTCCACTTTTCTTTAGGATACATAAGAATAAACTAAAAATATACAGTGACTCTGCACAAGACAGACACCAGAAATGTTTATGACTTAATTTAATATCATTTTAGAGATCAAAAGAACTGCCCAGTCCTGGTCTGATATTTTGTTGTACCTCTCGGTATCTGACAACTCTTAAGGCTTTATAAAATTTCATTCAACCGATTCATCGTTTTTCATCTATTTTAGCGCTAATTATGCATAATGCTTTCATAGAACTTTGAATTACTTATTGGGACAAATACCAAATAATATTACTATAATATAACTGTCTGCATATACTATTTTAGTGTTTATCTTTCGGACTAAACAAAATCACATTCGAAAGTACATGCAGTAATTCCAAAGAAAACAAATAATTGTTGCTCCATTATCATATTGTGTTTTAATGAATGCTATGAATAGTATTATAAATCTAGAATATCAAACAAGCAATAAGCGATTTAACGATTTTTGTAGATACTATTTAAAGATGCAATGATTATTTGTGTTGCTTTAACAATAGCACTAATTAAACAACAAACTTTACGTAGTTTAAATAAACTTTGTTGGGGCAACCACGGCCACCTTAAGTTGGCCGTGGGCTAGCCCTTCAGAGCTTCTGCGGACGGTACGAACTATGCATTTCCAAAGAAGATTGTATAAGCTAAAAGAGAAAAAATCGATATACGGTACGTACTATGTATTTCCAAAAAAGATTGTTTAAGCTAAAAGAGAAAAAAATCGATATTGAGTAATTTATTTTATTACTAGTATTTCACTTGAATTAAGATTACCAGCCTTATGACTGCGGGAATCGTTCCAAAAAATATTGGTGAAAACTGTATTTTAAAACCCGCTGGAAAACGTTCATTTTAATCAGGAAGAATTAGTACTTGAAACAAAATTATGACTCAGCGCCTATAAATCCTACCAATAAATTAAATGCTTGGATTATTTTCTCGTTCAACTCATTCCGAGATAACGGCGAAGTCCACACCACGTTCCGATCTTCAACTCATTCAAAACGTTTAAATAAATTCATAGATTTAATCTTTTCGCTAAAACAGTATGTAGTACGTTGTTATCTGTGAATAATACGATCACAAATTGTAAAAAGTATACTTTCCACAAAAACATTTGAGGAGACCTCAATCTTAAATAAACAAATTTATTTCCTGCTATTGCATTTCGAAGACTGTGATAATCTTGACTTTTCATCGAATAAATTATTCAAAATCACTCGATTACATAAAAGATGTCAGCCCCCCACGCTTCCTTCTTCTGGAAACACCAAAACAAAACATCTTTCAGCTTAATTCATTTCCGAGAGCTGCTTTTGAAGACACCATTGCAATCCGGGTGAAACTTTTCTCGATGAGCCGTCGAAAGCTATTCATAAATCGAGTTGACATGACATCCACATCCTCCCTTCTTAACTTTCCATCGTCACTTTGGAGGCCCGTAAAATTCGTTTATCGGTCGCATGCGTCTTTAACCCTTGATAACATGCAGCCCTATAAGTTTGTTAAGTGCACTTGTACCTAACTGTAGGTTAAGAAATTTAAAATCCTTAGTAACCTAAATAAACAATCGCCCACTCATCGCAAGTCAACATTATTACGAAAAAATCACATGGTAACTTACAAGATAAATAGTAATCAAAGAAACGCATTATTTTTGGGATGTTCATTATTAATTATAATGTTATTAATTGTGCAGTTTGAAAACAAAATATGTGGTAAATTAGCATTATTTTTGTTGCATTTGATAAAATGGATTTCTTCTTCAGTAATAATTACTGACGATGTGGAGCCTTCACTGGAAGTCGACGCCCCACCTTCCTGGCCGATAGTTTGTTTGTTTGTTTTTTGTTTGTTTGTTTGTTTTTTGTTGTTTTTTTGTTTTTGTTTTTTTGTTGCCATTTTCGCTTTATTTACCAAAGACTCCTCAACGTAAGATTTGGCCACGGTAGAGCTCCGCCACTCACCAAAACGTTTCAAATCAATAAGGGAAGCTCCTGAATCGGCCAATGAAGAGCTATTGTTGAAATAGATTTATCGTAAGCAATACCCAACAATATCGATTATCGTGACGCAACAACAGAATTCATGTGTTTCATATCGCAGTAATGTCGTAAATTTTCTAAAAAAAAAAATTGAGATATTATGGTGACCGATAAAACTCTGAACATACCACGAAATGTTACAGTGTTATTACTGCCTCGTTCAAATTAAAAATCTGGGCTCCCCTACGCCCTCGATTAATAACACTATTATACGAGTATTACACTAAATACTAATATCACGAGTAATAACACTCGTAAGATTTCTAGGTATGTTAATAGCTATTATATTTTTGAGAAGAGTTGCTTTCAACAAGCCGAGTCGTTTCTTTATGGACAAGATAGACTGTGAGCGTTTTGCAGTCTCATTGCAATGTTTATCTACTCCGTATATCTCGCGTCTGCATAGCAAGCTAAGACCTCTCCGGTTAAATTGTAAGCGAAAAACGATATGAATGCCTAAAAGCGCTTGAATCTGCTTTTATTGTTATCACTGCACGGAAACATGCCGCGTTCTTGCCTTGCAACTACTAGCTTCCCCACTGTGCCGTCGAAGGCAACAAAGACAGAAAAAAATTAAATCAAAATTTTAAGATATCAATTAAAAAATGTTGGTGAAATCGTCCTAAGCAATTCTGAAACCAGAATGCGTAAGGAAGACTTGTAAAAGTTTTGAGGAAATCTCGAGATGTTGCGAATTGAACATTTGGCACTTCGTTTGAGAAAACAAAACAAAAAGGTATTAAAAGTATTACGAAAGTAAAACATTGCGAACATCGTAAATGTTTGATAAAGTATGGAGTTCGAAGACCGTTCTATAGATGTATCTTCCTTAAAACATGTTACTACAACTTCCTACACTGATTGTTATTTTGAAAGACGAACTTCTTAACGCAAGTAGTATTTGTTTATAGATTGAAATACATTAACTAATAGAGCTTAAACTAGCGCTAGAAATGTTTTAGACATTTTTTAAAAATTTCAAGAGTGTTAGTAGAACAACAAACACCTTAAATATATTTACCTGAATGATATCTGCCATATAGTCTTCAGATCGACTCCAAGAACCAAGAGCTACCTTAGGGTAGTTCCATGGTCTATCACCTGTAAAACATTAAGCAAAATGTTTGATAGCTTTAGAAGAAAGTCGTAACGTACAAATTAATACCACAATACTATTTATTTAAATGTATCCATCATTAAATTTGGACTTTACACTTGAACATACGAGGGCCTTTCCGTAAGTCATGCCAACTAAGCTACACGTTCCAAAATACCAGAATTGTGAATTCAGTAGGTTGAAAACCTATTTGAAAGGATTTCAGGTCTTTTTTTCTAATTTTATTTTCTGAGTGGCCATTTTTCCTAAGAGCATCTTTCTGATTTTCTTCTATCCGATGTCCCATATTTCGTGGCCAATACTTCCGAAACTTAATAAATCTGAATTGAAAACGAAATAATAAGAATAAATATGTATTTTATTTGATATGCATATTCATATTGAAGGTAAAGAATTTTATAAAAATAAGTTCCTCATCTTTTTAAGTAATTAAATAGACTATTTTCTTCTGGATATGTTTCGTCTTCGGATCCAATGTCTTCCAGGTTCTGTCTTGTTCCGAAAATTATAACGCGATTTCCATTACTGTGGTCTTCCATATAGCTGTCGTACAACAAGAATCGTTCTATTTGAAGGGTAATTGTTAAACGATGGGGAATTTCTCCGATCTCGGCTAAGTAAGAGGGGTCTCTTGGTTGTTTACTTTTTCTGTCTCTTTTTATGAATTTCTTGGAATTTTCTCGTTCAAGTAAAACAGAATGTTCACCCGAAGGGACTTCGTGGAGTTCGTTCTTAAAATATGGCCAGGGGGCTCCCAAGCAAGTTTATTGAGATTGTACTTAACAATTTCTGAGTTACTTGCTGAGGCAAGAAAATGTGTGGTCTCATCAATCCCTTTGGGTACAACAATTTCTTCTTCAGAGTTTGAGGTCATGACTCAAGCAGCACTCCTTTGGTCTTAGTTTCACACCCTTTCAGTGTATTTTTCCATTAACTGATTTACTTTGTAATAAATATATCCGTCAAAAATTACTTTCACTGTAACAGAAGTTATAATGTTTGCAAGCAGTTTTCAAATATGGTTTTCGGATCAATGAGTTCGGAAAAATAAATTCGGAAAAATGGATTCGGAAAGTTGGTTTCGGAAAATAAATATATTCGGAAAAATATCCATTCGGAATCCTTATTTTGAAAAAAATGCTTTGAGAAAAAACTGCAACCCATTTGGAAGTGTGAGACACGCCATTACCAAATTGCCCACGCGATTGTTTGAGTGTGTGTGTGTGTGTGTGTGCGTGCGTGGAGGGGTGTATGCATTGATGGCTGGTTGGCAGCAAACGCAGAAGTTTGAATGCCAGAGGCTGACTTCCAAGATAGAAGTGATAAAGAACAACAGCGGTCAAATGTGAAAATTGTAGCCCAGCGTATCAAAAGTGCTCGTTAGTGTCGTACGGAGCTAAGATCATTGGGCGATAGTATGTTGCCTTATCGTAATGTCGCACGTGGAGTAGAGGTCTCACGTCACAACTGCTGACCTGACACGCATTTGGCGAGAGCTGGTATATAATAGGGATGCTACATCGATAACACAGCATCACTGTTTCAAAACATCGGTGTTCAAAATTAAAACATTATTATTATTATTATTATTATTATTATTATTATTATTATTATTATTATTATTATTATTATTATTATTGGATGATGTAAATGCCATTATTTATTGATTAATGATTCCAGACGGGTCAACTGTTAAGGTCATTTGTTCCGTAAGTATATTGCATTTTTTATCGCGGTAGGTGACTGACCTCTCGCTAACTAACAGGTTCGCCAACTAATAGGTACATTAGTCCTATAAGTGTAGTGCATGTTTTTGATCGTGAGGTGACGGTATTGGTGATGTGTGGTATTGCATTGGAAGTAAGTGTGTGCAAGTAAGGAGTGAGGATAGGACAAGGAAGAGGAAGGAAAGATCGCACGCCCTCCTTGGCCGTTTGTTGGGATACTGCTCCGCCATTCACCTATCGGAGAAACTACTTATCACAGCAACCGGACACTAGAATTCTCCTCCAGGCAGCAGCTGAATTCGACCCTGATATGTAGCCAGTGTCGATAACCTTGCCACCTTCGGAACTGGAACCCTAGGACCTCCTGGTCAGAGGCACTGCAGTGACATCAATTGATGCTCTGAGACACCTAAACCGATCCATGATGTACTGAATGCCCCCTTCGACATTTTGAGGCACTTCAGAGAAATCTGTGCAGGTTTAATATAAAAGTGAATACAATGTATACGTCTTGGGTTGCGCCTACTCTCAAATTTAAAGATACATAATTCCTCACACTTTTAATATGAGGTTATTCTGCGGACCGTGAACACGAAACTAACAGGCTCCGACAGCTGACAGCGTTGGCCCACCCACCGCCCAGGTTAGATCGAGAAGATCGTGAGTTGCCAAAAAAAACTTTGCGAATGACCTTCACAGCAATTCGCAGATTCTGACACGACCGAGAAAGTTTGCAAAAAACTTTCATGGTTATAGGTGAAAACTTCCCTTTTTAGGATGAATACTACATGAATTCTTATTAAGTACATAAAATGTTATAACTTCATATGCTGTTAAAAGATAAATGTTGATTTTAATGTCAAATTAAATTAGAGATTATTTCCTAAATAATCTGCAATGTATTATAAATATGTATTTTAACCAGTTGCAAGGCATTAATTACCAATTGATGATAAATAAATACTTAATGTGTACAGACCATTCATTGTAAGAATTATTAGGAGTATTACCCAAAAAGAGCTGATGATGATGCAACAAATTATAACTGAATGCTAAGAATGGCTGAAGAGACTACTCGTTTTGAAGGGGTTGTATGCATCAATTATCAATACCACATTTAATTTTAATATCGATGAGGTGTGAAAAACGAACTCAATGTACTTTCGAATGATTAGAGAGACCTACGAGGTATATTTGTATAAATCATTGTAGAATCGCGATGATGCAGTAGACATTGGAAATAGAGATCACAGGATTTGGTCGGAGGAAATCAAAACCTTCAGTTTGGCAATATTTTTGAATATTTGTATTCCATCCTCAGGGCTGATGGTAAAACACTATAAACATACATGTATTACAAGTGTCAAAAGTATATTTATAGTGTTGTTTTACCACCAGCCCTGAAATTGAATAAGAATACTCCCAAACGTCGGCAAACTAAATGTTTTAATTTACTCTGACCAAATCTCGTTATCTCTAATTTCATTACATTTGTATTGCGAGCATTGAACAACTTTTTGAAATGCCCGAACGAGAAAAATAAAAATGTTGAAACAAAGTTTATATACGCCCTTTCTACTCTTTTTCCCTCTTATAACATAAGTTGGATCGTTATTGCTGTCTTTTCTGGAAATGTAAATCTACGGTCATTCCTAGAAGAACATTTTGACACGTATAAGTGAATATCATAAACGCAAAATTTGTTTACAAAAGAGTTTTTTTCTTGACAATACTTGTTTAAATTACGAGAAATATTCCACAATTTCACATACCGCTTAGATGGCCCAAACTAGCCGTCTATCTGATTGTCATTCAGGATATTTTACATCTATATTTTTCGTTTGTAATGCGTATCTGTATGGTCCTCATCTCCGAAGGTCACCTCGCGTTCTAAACGTTCTTCCGCGCAAATTCTATCTTATCTTCTTTAAAAATTAAGTCCGCCACCCATGAAACGTCTCATTGCTTACCTATCCAATTATTTTCATTCCAATATTACTTCAATCAATCAAAGGGCACACTAAAACATAGTCGCAATTAATGACTTCCCGAGTAGAATTAGAAATAGACACTCATTGCTTGCCTTCCTCAGTATTGTTTTCTGACAGCTGGGTTTTTACCGCCTAGTTCACTGCTTCGCGTACGATTTATTACAAACCCACTCACTGTTCATTCGCCAACACAATCATCCGTATCTGAGCTACTTATTAAAAAGTACATCTAAACCCCAGGATTTATATCTGCAGTCGCTTTAAATGCATTTTCTAAGCAATACTCATTCAGCACTTAACTTGATATCAAGACTTGGGAGGCGTCTAAACGAAATACATGGTAATTACAAAAGATAATTCTTATTGAAGTTTCAACGTGTACTGTGTGTCAATATTAACTTTAAATTAACACGATAACATGTTTCAATTCATTATCTCCTTAACACACAATGAATGCAACGCATCTTACAACAATTTAAGTCCGTTATATTTCGTGGCATTGCTTGATTCATTTTCTAATAAGCGACTGAGAGGGCATTGTAGGATTTTCAGCAACCTTTGGTGATTGAAAAATGTCATTTAAAGATTTCAAGTGTCCCAAACCAAAAACAAAAGTTGTGAATTTAGTGACCTGATATCTCTTTGGATGCTAAAAATGGGTTCCCCGACATACTTAACAAATTATTTTGTACACCTTAAATCATCTAGATTTCAAAAATCCCAGTTACTCTGCATTCCAAAAAGCAAAACCAGCTACTACAATAAATCGTTCGCAATTACTGTAGCCCGCGAATGGAATAAATTGCCTCCCAATATTAAAAACTCCTCTTCATTAACATCTTTTAAGAAGCACCTGCATGACTTTTTTACAAAGTAAAATACACCATTTTGCTATTTAAATCACTGTAGATTACGGGTCAAATAAAAGCTATTTCTTAGGATTGTTAAGATTAATATGTTTTAGAAATAACATTAATGTTACTTTCTTGCGACCTGTTTGATACTGCCGGAACTGTACTTTCATTCGTAGGAGCAGAGGCGGTTTTAAACAAGAAAACCACCCTTTGCAGCATGGACCGCAGCTGAGGATACCATCCCAAAGACCCGTTACTTCATGTTAGCTTAGTTTCCATTGTATTAGGACACAGTCTGCCTGGTGGGTTTTTCCCCGACTAGCGGGTTTTCCTCCAGGATCGAGCGACGTGTGATGGTGTCTTTCTGTATTAATAGATCACAGTCGCTCGGGGTGAATACCAGGCTGTCGCGTAGCGCGCAGATATTTAAAGCACATAATCTTATTTAATTCAAATTGTATTTTCAATCTCAGACTTGATTTTAAAATTATTTCAAAATTATTATTGTAACATTTTATCCATTTAACCTCTGATGTTGTCTATTTATAAGTTGCTTTAAATGACGTTTGCTTTCCACTAACTACTTACAACTTGTAGATTATATTACTTTTAAATTTTTAGATAACATTACTTTTTAGTAATTTTACTATTTAATACATTACTCTGTATACTTGTGACATGTGGTCAGGCGGAAGAGCGGGCCTGATGGCCCGAGCCTCGCCATATTAATAAAGGCATATTATTATTATTATTATTATTATTATTATTATTATTATTATTATTATTATTATTATTATTATCTCAATGATATTTCCTGCAAATGACCGTGCTAATTCTGTAAAGAGGACGGAAAGAAGTTCAGATGTATTTCTTCTTGCAATATGCGGGTGAGAGTGAAATTTAGCATTTATTAGCAACAAAATTGATTTTGATATGGGAATATATGTTTTACACAATTCAAAATTGCTTTTTTATTTCAGCTTTAGGAAAGTTATGAGTTCATTTGTAACATTTTTGTAATATTACCTTTGCAAGCCTCTGTAGACAGAATGAACTTGTCAGGGAAATTGTTGTGCGTGGCCGTCAGAAGGTAGGGAGGCAGCAGGTTGTCCCAGTACCAATGGACTGCAATGCCATCGATGTAATTGTAAGTGTCCTTGTTCTCAAACATCTGGTAAAACAACAGGAATAAATTAAAATGTGATTGGATTGAAAGATTTTTGTTTGAAATTACGATTTATTTTTGGTTGATGTTTTGCTCTCTGGATCGTTAAAATAAAGTATTGTTGTAAGACAAATTATTTATCTCTGAAGGAACATTGAAAGGTTAGCACGTATCTAGTTATCACGTTTAATTTTAAATCCTGTTTCGATTACTTCCTTTATGTGTAATTAACTAAATTTAAGGTTATTATTTAAATGGTAAAAATTAGGAACAACATCGTTTTCAAGTAAAGTCTTATAAGGAATAATAATAATAATAATAATAATAATAATAATAATAATAATAATAATAATAATTTTATTAGTGGCGAGGAATGTAAACAGTAAGGACATTTTTCACGTAATGGTTCTAGAACTCTTGTACTTGATCATCGCTTTAAACACAGGGTTAAATCGCTTCAGTAAGATGCTCTTTCAAAGAGTATATTCATATTTCTCCAATTTACGTTTTTCCTTAACATTTCACAAAGCCTTACTGAAATGGAAGGATTGCGGAAGAAAGTTGACAAAAAGAAGAGTAAAAATGGAAAAATATCGTGACACAGTCTCTGGTAATCAAAAACCGATGAAGAAAGAGGAAGGCATTGCATAAGAAAAAGTAATCTCGTTACTAGAGAACGCATGTGATTAAACATAATCCAGAATGGCACGCGAGGCCAATTAAGGGTTTTATAAAGGTAGGGCTTCTAACAACAATGAATGCAGTGGCGAGTCCACAGGCGGCCATGGGGGCCATGGCCACCCCCAAAAGGCCTAGAGTTCTCGTTTGTTAACTTTATTTGGCAAAATTGATTTAAATATTTATGTTAGAATTATGTAATTATTTAAAAAATATTATTGAATAGTATCTTATATTCACTACAAAAATGATATACAATATAATAAAAATGATCATTATTTAACAAAAACCTTGTGATGGCCCCTCCAAAACGATCAGCTTGATCCGCCCCTGAATGAATTCTACGTTGGTTTTAGAAACAGATGTTACAACAAGATTATGTGATTTAAATCATTCAGTTGCGACATGAATTATAACAAAAATGTTACACACAGGCAGGTAAACTCTTAACTCACTTTGGTCATCCACCAGGGCAACATAAATCTCTGATCGTCCAACCCGAGAATCTTGGTCTGATTAAATGGAGAGTTCCTGATAGCAGGTCCCAAATTTTCCGCCACCCACTTGCTCTGAGATGCTGGAGACCATCCCAAGGAATTGAACCTCATGATAGGAATGATGCCATTGGACGGTTCATTTCCGGTGGAAATGGCCCAGAAATCAAGAGCTTGTTCTTTGTAGGCATTCAAAAACCTGTCATCAAACAAACACTGTTACATCCTCATAACAATAAAAAGAAACAAAAAATATGTTAAAAACTAATATAATGTATGTAAATATAACAAAATTTATTATCAATAAATTGCTTATATAATAATTAAAATCGATTTTTTGTAAGGAAACATTTATGTAGAAAGCTCCAAATTGCATAGGCGTAAAGACCATGGAATTAATCATTGAATGTAAACATTAAACGCAATAATCGGAGCGGTATCTGTGAAAAAAATCTTAAAAGAATATAATGGCACTTCTTGGCATTTAATGAAAGGCGCAATAGTAAATCAAACAGGGTCACATTGTCGTTTAACTTTACGTCTTTAAAATACGTCTATATCGCTTAACTTAACTTCTATTGACTGCGGACTCTGTGAACACCAGGCTTTGTTTTGTCTTATTTACAGTCATAATTTGAATTTATCAACATTTTAGTCCATTGTGTAAGAGCAAAAAGAACTTGTTTATCCCAAATACACCACTACTCAAGCCACTACGGAACCGCGACATCTTCCGTGTTGAAAATCGCAACAAAATGGATATTTCGATACTTACTTAACATGGTAATCAGCCCAGGCTTGGTAATACTTTTCCTTCAAACGAGAGAAGCCTACGAAATCATTGTTCGTCTTCATCCATGTTGGAGAAGTCCAAGCAGCACTGAGCAGCTTAATTGACTTCCTGCTCATTTCCATTGCTCTCTTGATGATGGGAATCTAGAAAAATGAAGTTGTTGAGGACTCACAATAGAAATGTTTTACATAGATTGAATATTAGTTCCCATACTGTTTTGTTTCATTCTATTTTCCCAATTCAAATTATCCATTCAAGCACTTCCACAGTAATTTTTAGATCATGCTTATTTTTATTAAGTCAGAGTGCGAAGGGAATTTTAATGTAAGAAGCTTTTGTATTTCTCTTTGTATTATTTGATTTGTATTATTTGTTGTAATACGTTTGCTGGTTAGTATTGTCAAATTATTTGTTTCGAGTATGAAGACCGCTGATAAATTTCCCCTATTTACTTTCTCGCCTTAACGAATATAACAAGAGAAAGTATTGCAATCGGGCACCGAAAAACAGCGAATTTTCGACAGAAAAATACTCTTATTGTCGTGCTCTGGTAAAGGAGAAGCGATTAAATCTTGTTCCCATTTCAGTACTTAAATTAATTCCTCTAACACGTGGTGTAGTCAGAATCCATGGTTGTGGATCCTAGATATCGAAAAATCGATTGACAGCCAAACGTCTATCTGTCCGTGTGTGATCAAGGCTAGCACCTAAACCGTTCAGGCAATTTATCCAAACTTGATACGGGATGGGCAGGCAGGCCAGGAGGCGGTCAGGCGGATACAGACCATCAATCAAATTTTCGGTAACAAGGATCAACAAAACATGGATTAAGATTACACAACGTGCTTGAAAAAAATAATTTATTACATATAGAAACAGATTTATCCCCTGTTTTCATACCAGGACCGCCAATAAGAGTTTTTCATGTCAAAAAATAGTCGACTTCCAGCGCACGATAACAATATTTCCTCTTCTTAATACATAAGGCGAGAAAGTAAAAATTAGTATCACGCTTGAATTCAAACTACTAACAAAAATACAAGATTACTGACTATCTTAGATATATTTATTTTATTTACTTCATTTTTCAATTTTCACAGATTGCCCGTGAAATGTAAATTTAATAAATAAAGAAAAACTAGAAGTTCTTGTATTCTTTCATCTTCGTAAAGAGAAAATGTTATTGTAAATAACAGGCACTGTATATTCTAGGTTGGAAAATATGTCAGGTAATTATATGTTACCTTATATTGAAAGTCTTCAGGTTGCAGCTTAAATTCGGACAAATCATCGTCATCAGCGACGTCATCGTAAGTGTAAGGGCGTGTGGAGAAATCAGCTCCAGCAATAGGTACTCGTCCCATATTCAGCTCAATGCCTTCAGGAGAGAAATACGATCTGGAATTTACATAAATGGTTGGACTCAAATAAATAGTATTCAAGAAATTGCAAGCTTTTAAAGAAAAAACCTTTCGTATTTCTTCCATACATGATATATGATATACTACATGACTCATCGTATTTTTATTACATTTTTCTGAAAATAAGAAAAAGACTTCCGATGGAATTGAACTCATATTCTAAATTCCCTACACAGGTTTATAACTAGTATATTAAGCAATTAGTTTATAATGTTAAACTTAATCGCAAAAGTAGTATACGTTTTGAAAGCAAACGACCTATTAATTTGGCAACCCTGTCAATCACAAATGGGTACCAAACTCCAAACATTCATTTGAGGGTTCGTATACGTCCCATGCAGTACGTGATCGTCCCGTTTTCCAAACCTTTGTCGGCAACCAAAATGTCCTGTCGGAACGCCTTCGCTTCATCCTGTGTTTTTCCTATTGGGTGCTACGACGAAAAACAGTTTTCTACTTAAAGAAAAAAATTGGAGCATTTTTGATGTTTTTTAATTCCTATAATTCCCACAAAATTACACGAAAACTAATCTTATTTAGAAATCTTGTGAATGATTTTATTTCAATATCTGTCTTTGAAGAACAGTTTTTATTAAGGAAATAATCTCTATATTCAATATTGTAGTTGTAGAAACACACCGAAAAAAATGTGAACTTTTGCAATTTTTTAAAAGTCAAGAGATTTTAACGAAGATTAGACATGCACCATTTCGAGGGTCATTTTGCTATGCAAGAAAAAATATTAATTGAAAAATTTGAAGCCATTTTTGAGAAACTTTTGAAAATGCTGAGGCTGCATGTGAAGTATCCCCCGAAATTAAAATATCCACCCTGAGAGTGACATCCGCTGAGACACTGCAGGCTGAAGGTCCTTCAAATCCTGTATAAATGGTTCCGATCTGAGTGATCTACTACTGTGCAACAAGTATATTTTATCAACAATTAATAATAAGAAAAGGAAGATCGCTTTCGTCCCCGCCTTCGTTCCTTCTATAGTTCATTCCTTCGTTTCTTCCTTAGTTCTTTACTTCGTTCCTTCATGCCTACAGTAATTCCGTTCTTCATTCCTTTCTTCAATCTTTCCTTCATTCTTTTATTCATTTCTTCCTTCATTCCTTTCTTCAATCTTTCCTTCATTCCTTTCTTCAATCTTTCCTTCATTCCTTTCTTCAATCTTTCCTTCATTCCTTTCTTCAATCTTTCCTTCATTCCTTTCTTCAATCTTTCCTTCATTCCTTTCTTCAATCTTTCCTTCATTCCTTTCTTCAATCTTTCCTTCATTCTTTTATTCATTTCTTCCTTCATTTCTTCCAGATTTCTCTCTTTCTCTCTCTCTCTCTCTCTCTCTTTCTATCTCTCTTTGTTTCTGTCTCATCTACACAAATGCTCGAGAAATATGTTACATTCATGTAGAACAAGTACGTTTTAATCATTTAAACCACCACTGACGCTTTGTGTTGTTAATTTCTCTTTCCAATTTTTTTGTCATTAAAAAAACATATTCCACTGGTAGAAAATTCTATTATACAAATATTTCAGTTTGCACAAGAGAAATGAACAATTTAGAGACAGAAGAAGATGCATCAGTAGTACATTTGATACGGATTTACTACCGGTTTAAGACGAAAACGATTTCTCAAACGCAACGAGTTAATTAATTTCAGTATTTTCTGGGCTTCATAAAACTTTGGCACCTCCTTATTCTTGAACTCCATAGATGTTACGAAATGTTGATGGGTAAATTTTTCATGTCGTGAAAACTATAATTCGATTGTCAAAGAAAAACTGAAACCATGGCTCCTTGATAATTGAAAAAATGTTACGTCAAAGAACGCACTCACCGAAGAAAGTTTTCTTGGGCGGGAGCACTCAGAGACAAAATGTTAATCCCAGCAGCATCAGTGAAGGATCCACCATAACCAATGATGGTTTGCTGCGTGGAAGATGGATCGAGAGTAAATGCAACATCAGCTGAAAATATTGAAAAACGTCAATGAAAACATTATTTCACACAATCATATCACGAAGAATAAACAATCAAAAAAGTCACTTTCAGAAAAAACTATCAACATTTTTTTATCAGTCCGTTCTTCTCTTTATTTTAGTTCGGATAACACAACAACACACAGACGTCAACAACACACAGACGTCAGGCTACATCTAAAATTCCATTTTCCCCACACGTGGACAAGGAATTAAGTATATACTTGTATGTCGCGTACTCGAGAACCTGAGGATAAATAGACATCCTTCACGTTTAAAATTAGATTCGTGAATTCCTCACTGAGGACCATATCACGCATTTGGCGTAGATAAGAACCGGCAAAATTAAATCCTTCAGCAATTCCCGACATAATCAGATTCCAAATTCTTTCCAGGAAACGGCACAAATAACGGACAAAATGACTGAGTTGTCCGTGGCGACGAATTCAAAATTGCTCAAATACAGTCCATATTCGGAGTGGGCTAATGACCTATTTTCCAGAGGCCGGGCAATAGACAACATCATCAACAACAACAGATCTGTGGATTGCTGAAACGGAGCTTTTCGGATCACGGCGCATTAAAGGATTCTCAGAAGCGGTTTTATAAAATAAAGACCATTCTATCAATCTATTATCACATAGCCATACTAGAGCTGGTTATTAGGTTATTAACAAACTGTCAATTAATCTTCCCTTATCTGAAATTCTGCGCACTATCGTTTACTTAATATTCATACTATTAAATTCATATCAATCCACAATATTGTTTATTTTAAGGTTGCCACCCCCCTCGCAATACGCCTCGCTTGATACAAATACTGGAAGGATCTACACGTGAGTGACAAACGAACACGGAGGAATACACGCAGGTTGCCCGATTACTATACAGTAGTAGAGACCAAAATATTATACCAAGTATTATTCTTTGACTTAACGAATCGCAATGTGTTCAGGGAAGCACCTGATAAAAGTAATGGTTTGAAATGTAATATCTATTAATGGCACTGACATGTATACATATAATGAGGTGCAAAAATAATGAGGTTTTGATATATGAGATGCAAAAGCTACCTAGAAGTCCTAAAGAACCAACAGTTCTCTTAAATAAAAAGTAGTTTTGAAAACATGCATGCATATTCATACATGACTATTCTCCTGGCCACAGTAGGAAAGAAAGTTGGAAAATATTAAGTTATTGATCAGTCATTACTCCAATGGGCAGCAAATATCCCTGACAACAATCTAAGAGAAAATGTTCAATTTATTGCTGAAAGACACTGAAGAAAACAATAAAAGCTCGTTCATAAAATAACTCATTTGCATCTGACAAAATGACTCTGAAATTGAAAGAATGATTTTGAAGTTTAAAAAATTCAGCAATATTCTCAATAAACATACAAATTATGAACAATTTTATTTATATTTATTTATCATTAAATATATTAATTAAAAACAGGTTTCTAATGTTTATAAAACGTTAGAAACCTGTTCATGAAGCTTGTTGTGAAGATCTATGGCAAATACATTTTGTCTCATTTAATAACACTAGTCTAGTAATTTGGCCACCTCTAAATGCAGGATATTTTTGGTTCTTTAATCATGTTCTTCGTTGATGTTTTCAGATCAAAAGAACACATTCCAAGTAAAAAGTGCACGCCATAAGAAATTATTCGAAATTCTTTTCAATGAAATCGACCCAACTTTGCTTACCCGCTTTCGCCTGCGGAGTGAGAGAGCCAGAGGACTTGGCGAACCTCAGGCCCGCTTTGGTGGTGGTGAACAAGACATATTGACCACTGGGGACCTCCGTGTCGGCGTCCAAAGTGTCACAGTACGTAGCATTGCAGACGCACACGAGGTGGTCGGAACTGACCTCACGCAGGGCGCACGGGTTGGCAGCACGCGCTACGCACAGGAAATGTTTCTTCTGTCAATTTTTACAAATTACTGGAGGCAAAGTTAAATTGCGGGATAAAATGTATATTTTTTTACATTTTATTTCATGAACTCCAGAACACAATAACGAAAACGTTTCGGATTCAGGGACAAATACGATTTTTTTATTTTCGTCATTATACTTACTTTATTCTCAACAATTACCATAAACTCACAGCATAATCCAAAGGAATATTCCCATTAAAGTCGATCAGAAGGTATTTCAAAAAGTAATTCACATTCTTTTAAAATGTATTTTTCTTTAATATTTTATAATAATAATAATAATAATAATAATAATAATAATAATAATAATAATAATTCAAGGGAAGGGGATTCAAATTACTTGAATTCTTGTACAACATTGAAGCAAAAACTACGTTTTTTAAGTTAAAATCAGATTTTGTAGAAGTGTCCGAAATTTCCTTAAATTTATTTCATTCTGATATATTTTTATATTTAAAAAAATCCTCAATGCATTAAGTTTCAATTAAAGAAATAATGGAAGTACTAAATGGGAAGAGGTTTACGCTAGAATGTCATATGAGAACACAAAAAACTAAATACTATTCAATAAAATTGACAATACACATAATATAAAACACATATAAGGTATTTTATTTTTAATATTTCAGACGTCATCGAGTTTGACATTTAAAAAATGTTAGTTGTACTTACCCGTGGAAAGAGCGATCACTAGGAGAAGACCTGCAAATAATTTTGAGGTCCAATCCATTGTGGAATATCGTGTTTCGAATTCTGTTGACAAGGAATATGCATTCAGAAATCTCAATTGTAAACATGAATAACACGATAAATTATATCAGACCGAAACAAGTTTTACATACCTTATACACTGAAGATGAACACTTTACTCTCCACACGACAACTGAAAATCAGAACTCTTTCGCTCCTCTTTTATCTTATACGAACATGGATAGACGTGATTGTATTATTCTGATAAGATATTGGCTCATTAAATCTGAAGAAAACAGGTGTTGACTACTTAATCGACAATCTCCATCGCGAATTTCCAACCATCTATATTATCATCACCAACAACCATAGGTCAAGTATATATAAAACACATTAACTTAATGTTGAATAGTAAACGGTGAGATGACAGGAAGAGCGTCGATTACAGATTCGGTAGATGACAGGAAGAATTTTAGCAAGGCGATAACTTTCTGTAAACTACGATAGTGCGTATTACTATCACCATCTAAAATATGAATTGAAAACTTTCAATATTTGGTGTGTTATTACAGATAACTAGCAAGATAACATGTCCCCACGAAGGTATGTTCTTCACATGAATCCTGGTGGAACTGACCTCCTTTGCTACCGAGCACATGTTCACGCAACTCAGCAAAACATTGGCAGAGATCCAGAAAGAGAAAGTCCCGACTAAGAGGGTCAAGCGCGCTACTGGATAGATAGTACGAACGTAGTCTAGTTTAATTCATTTCTGACTAAAACTGACGCAAGGGCTAAAACTGATAACATATTGTATACCATAGTGCAGTTTTCGACATGATACCGCAAAAGCTCGTAAGTCTTTAAGTCTAAAGACGATTTCATGAGGTGGCGACCTAAGATTTAAGATTGTAGATTCAAATCTCGCCCCAGACATGTTTTCATTTTTTAAGTTGGGCGAGGAAAGGCAATAGCAAAACATCAAATATCACATATTATTAAATGAATCTGTGGTTGTCATTCATAATTGCTCAGTACTAATTCTATTCTGCTTCCTCACCAACACAGCATCATGCCCATGCCTCTAGAAAAGATAGGCTCGGCAAAGTCACACGTTGCTCGCTCAAAGAGGTCTTTGAAGTCAAATTTGGAAATTGTAAGCAAAAAAATTGACAACTATTGATTGATGTGCTCTTAGTAAAATCAGTCTTAAATATATTTCAATTATTGGTATCGACAAAATCGTACTAGTTAAAAAAACTCTCTTTCAAAAGATAATCTGGAAGTGTTTGATTTTTTTCAATGTGCCAAACATTGATAATATGTACTCAAATACCATGAAGATGACGTAGAAAAGATGTTCGTTTAATGTAAAGTATGCAAAGAATGCCTAGAGTAGTACTTCATCAACTTAGGCAGTTTACTATAAACTAATATGTAGCTATTGTAATAGCTAAAAGGTTAATCATTCTTGGGAGAATCTAAATATTTTATTTGTAAAAACTGAATGCATAAAAAAGTAATATGGTCACATAATTCATTGTATGCAATAACGTATACAAATAATTCACACCGCTCGCGTCTCATGATTCGGAGAAGGAACAGCTTAATTTCCTTTGAAATTATTTCACTTCCTCTAATTATTCCGTGTTTAAAACCGTGAAATATCAGCATTTAGCGCACCAGTTGAAGAAGTATTGTAGGTTTTCCCAATCTTGTGACTACATATTCTTCACATGAGATATGAGGATCTCTCAAAGATAATTCTCGAAAAGAGTAATTTACTCTGTGATAAGTGCTTCAGAGCCAAAAAGTGAGTTTTCAAGGGTTAAAAGTCTTTCAATTTTGTATTTTCAATGCAACTTTATCCAATATGTTTACATAAAATATCTATATATGTTTTCATATTAGAAATGAAATATTTGAAAATACATAAATTGATTTCTGTTTGAGATTATATTTAATTTAAAAGCGAATTACGCACAGGCATATTTACGTAAAATAACGCCAACATCAAGCTCAACTTTTGCGCCCTTGTACTAATATTTTAACACTGAAGTAATGAATTCATGTTTTAATACTGCAAGCAAATAAAATAAGAAAAAGTATACTGTATGTTTATATGGTAATAATATACTTTAAACTTTCAGAAGTTCAGAAATGACATATCAAATTATGTATTAAAATGATTCAGGGTTTCAAAAATTTTTGTCAAAGTGAAATATTTCATAAAAATTTAATATTTCAGTTCACAGTAGAAAAAAATAACATAAAAATGTACAGTAGAAATATAACAATACAAAAAATGGTATGCAGTTTTGAACACAATATACAAAAATTATGCTTTATCACCTGTTTTGTCTCGTTCTTTGAAATCTTCCCAGGCCACTTTTATTTCCGCCACTTTCAATGGCCAACCGTTCTGGGTCTGATATATCGACATACTTTTTCCAAACCTAATTTTAATCCCTCAAAATATCTTTCTACGATAACACACTTCTACATAATTCGAAGACAAGCTTTACAGTAGGGTACGCATCAAAACATACTTGTTGCGAGAAAACCTATGTTATGTAAAGAACTAAACGCCGAATGTTTTGTACCGATTGCCCCCAGACCATCTAGGTTGAAGAATGATTTGAAAACTTGGAGAGAGGGTCGAACTCTAAATTGGGCCCCATTCCCTACGACAAACCAGGAGGCAGGAGTACTCCTTAATGTTTGGTACCGATTGTAAAGCCCCCATATCGCTTACAGTGATGATACATTTGAAGGCCCATTTGAAAGCATAAGCCTGTTTCACTTACAATGCAATGATTTGTGATTAATGATTTACTCAGTTTAATTTCATTTAAAGAGTTGAATAACTTTGTTCATCTAAAATACAAGTTAACGCGTTTTAATTTCAATTTTTCATTTAACTAAAAGTTATACTATATAATATGTATCGTTTAATTCTTGGATGTCCTGTTCGTTTCCTTTCTTCACCGAATATTCGCCTTTTAGTGGACCTATTTTATCCCGTAAAATTTAAAATCTCGCCTTAGCCGGTGGATGTGTGCCTGCTCCCTAATCCTCCGCCGTTCAGTGTTTTGTTCTGGGAGTGTTCATTGCTACTCATCTCTATTTCTAGCTATACATTTTTTTCGAGTTCACTACGATTTCTTGTTTCCCTCCGGGTTGGTATCCGATCGCATTCTTTTGGCGAATATTTCTCTCCTTGCGACAATAATATGAGAATTGGTTTCCATATGTTTTCTTCTGTATTTTTATTATTAATGTGAAACAAATAATGCTTGGAAATATGAGAAATGTCAATTTTTTTGTAGCACTTACGATCTAGTTTGTTTCAAACTGTCTTTTAGAATTATCAAATTATAATTTGCATAAAAATTACCCTATTCTCCCATTACATTTATCTTATCTTTGTTGGCTAATACTTTTATCTTTAAAGAATATTTTGGGTGCTGCTTCGGGTTAATATAAATGCGGGTTCAAGGGTCTCAACAGTGTTAGCATTCCTTTAGTATTCTGAGGAAACGGGGAGATCATTTCCGTTCCAGTAGCGTATATCTGTAGCATTAATGTAAATAGTTCTGAGAGTATACAACTTAAGTATTTCTGACACTGATTCATGTAAGAACACTGAGTCACGTTAAGTATATAGTAATGAATCACATCGGAAATCAAAAGAGTAGGATGTCGATTATTCTGCTATTCTGGTTATCGACATCTAGATAATAGATGATAAAATTGTCATCCCACTTGTTTATGCATTAAGAATGTGTAATAATTGGTTGTATCCTACAAATAAGAAAAAAGACATGCCTCGCAAAAATAATATCCACTCTCAAGAAATCTAACCTTGTAATCTAACATTGTTCTAATATAGAAGATAGATTTTCCAGGCTGGTAGGCCGTGGTCCAGTTGGCATTATTGGGCCAATGGCCCAAGCCTTCCTACAACTGAAATATTAAAGATAGAGATTTTCTTCCTAATAAAACCTATTCTTTGAACATAGATTTTGAAGGTCATGTACACATTTTAGAAAATTTGGTACTTTTCTCATAATTTTGCGTGAAAATATATTTTTTACTTCAACTTACATTTAAAAAAAACATAAGAACAATATAGTATCGTAGGTGGGTCATTGGCCCAACAATGCCAACTGGACCACTGCCTACCAGCCTGGAAAATCTATCTTCTATTTACTCCGGCCGTGAAAGCCTACGATACTATATTGTTCTTATGTTTTTTTTAATGTAAGTTGAAGAAAAAAATATATTTTCACGCAAAATTACGAGAAAAGTACCAAATTTTCTAAAATGTGTACATGACCTTCAAAATCTATGTTCAAAGAATAGGTTTTATTAGGAAGAAAATCTCTATCTTTAATATTTCAGTTGTAGGAAGGCTCCAAAAACATCTTGCCCATTGGCAATTTTCGAAATTTGAAGGTTTTTAACGAATATGAGACCTGCACCATTCGCATAACGTCCTTCACAATATCTAATACCAATATTTAATCAAAAACGATGTACCAATTTTGTTTTGCAAATATGGAAAATATCCCAGGGGCTTCATGTAAGGAGTCTCCCCAAAACTGAAATATCGGTTCCAAAATTCAAGGGGTTTCGACGTCAGATCGATTGCGGAATATCAATTTTGGAGAATATCAGCTGAACAGTTTAGCCGCTAGCGCTGTTCACAAACAGACAGACGGACGGACACACAAAGAGACAGACGTTTTGCAGTCAATTGATTTTTCAGTGTCAAGGACACAAAACATGGATTCACCACGTGATAGAGGATTTTTTTTTCAAATTTAGCTACTGGGTTTATCCACTTTATCATTTCCATGGTCCAGTAAATAGATTTTTTCAGCTCTCTATTACGTAAACTGTAGCCAAAAAGTAATAAGCACGCGATCCTTTCTTCCCAAATCTGTCCCCTCTCCCATCCTAACGGCTAAGCATTAGGCTGATTCTTCGTTCCCACATGGCAAATTCCCCACGTAGTAATTTTTTCCCATCAACACCAGCCTGAGTAGTGCCTTAACATACGGGTCACAGACCGAACGTGATCTTCCCATCCTCTTCCTTGACCTATCCTCACCCGGTACTTACACATTTGAATGGACCACATTACCACACATGTCGGAAGACCAGTCGAGAGCTTAGAGCTTGTCCTGGTGGTGTCCCGCTGGGAAGGGAACCGAGGCCCAGACACCCACAAGCCCCTATGTAGTTGGTTGGTTGATTAATGATTCCGGGTGCGTCATCAGCTGACGTCATTAGTCCAGAAAGTGTAATGCATGTTTGATCGTGGGAGGCGGCGGGTGCCTTGCTGGGTGAGATCCGGCTCCGACCTACTCTCGGCTAACGGGATTTTTCCCAACCATGTATCTCCCACCATCGGGGTACCACCCAAGCCGTGACAAGCTCTAAGCTCCCGCCCGGTTTTCCAGCGTGTGTGGTAGTTTACGTGACGCACGGAACACGACCGCACACCACGGATGATCACTAAAATCTTGCTGTCGCGTCCATGCAAGCGAATTTTTGTTTGTGAGTAGAAGTGGGGATTAATTGTCCAATGAAATGAGCGTATTCGAAATATACTGGAAAATTCGGCGCGTGCTGAAAGTGGTCGAGTCGTCGAAACACGGCGTGCTGGCGTGTTCTGAGTCGAGGGGGCAGTTCTCAGTCGCGAGCTCCTGCTGAAGAGCACGTGTAAGGAAACAGGTTTTATTGACAAGCCTCTAAAGCATATGCAGTATTTTACAAACAACTGAAGTATACAGTTAATGTATACCACATGAAATGCACATATTTAGTTAAGTAGAAATATTTCATTAGTAGTCACGTGAGGGACTTATGTGATTCAAGTCAAGTCGTATGTTTCTTTTGTGATTAACGCTTTTCGTTGACTGGACTCAAGGTTGCTTCATGTTAATTGCAAAGAGCGACGGCAGAGACACTCGTACTTCGAGACACTTATGGGGCTAATGACCTTAGCAGCTGATGCGCGCGGAATTACTAATATTCAATTATTCAATCTCTTCCGTTCCATGACTTTCTATTTTTACACTGATTTGTTTTTCTGATTTGCTGCTTTCCTAGCATGTTTCCTTTGACATCCTTTTCATTGAACAATTATTTCATGTAGTAATTGGTCAAAATATTAGACAACATCTTAGCACAAATTTGCGTCGGTTCAAAGCCACACACACGACAGCGACAGGAAGCGACAGTGCGACTATGCCTTGAAGAACTACTAGTTGTTAAAATTACGCATTGAAAAACTAGAAAATATTTTTTTTTTGGGGGGGGAATTTATTTTCCACTCTAACCACTGTAACTTAATCTGGTTAATAACTGAAACGATTTAGGAATCGCAGGCCATTACTACACAGGTCATGCTACAAGAGAGGCTAAAGACATACATCTGAGAATAAAAATAGATAATACGTTTTTGTTTTCAGAAGTTTGCCAAGACTATAATACAATTTTACTGAAAAAAATATTAAGATCCTTGTAATATATATTTGAAGAATTACAGTTCCCATCATCTGTTATAACTGAGCAAAATCTTCCAAATCGTCGTAAATATATATAGTAACTGCCGAAGACGACCAAATAAAAACAATTTTGGGAAACTATATGTTGTATTTGAGAGGTTTGAGGCAGAAAATCTATATTAAGTGATCATGATAAATGGTGAAGATTGGGGTCTTAGGTATATTATTGCAGATGGTTTACAAAGAAGAAGAAAATAAAAATAGAGTATAATGTCAATAAATCAAATCTCACCTGATGTACATTTGCCAGCCTTTTACTAATGTGAAGATTGACTAATTTGAACGCGTTCGTAGGAAGAATTAATTAGGAAGGATGAAATGAAACCTGAGTGTAGATTCTCGTATGCCTTATCAAACCCACCCACCCTGCAGGCTGGGTTGAATAAGAAACTAAATAGAGTGAAATCTGTAGTTAAAACTACACATTGTAGTGACAGTTATTTCAATGCCTTGCACAGTTCTACCGAATCTATGTTGTGAGCATAGTCTTCCAGAAAACTAACGAATGCCGCCACATTGTATAAGTATTGATTTTCAGGGGAAAACCTTTGACGCGCTTCTTAGTCAACTTGGTTCACAAGAAATATTCATATCATTGTATACACAAGAGCAACAACAATTTGTTGATATTTGTTTCCACAAGTAAAGAAATACGGACTATAATCTTCTTAGTCAGTTTCAAAATATAACTGCTTCAATGAAAGCGATTCTTTAGAAATATGAAAATATTATTTTTCAGTACAACTGAGGATGCAATTAATATTTGTAATCGATAAGCGAAGTAAAGAGATATCTCTTCGTATTTCTACCTGTTCAATTTTTTAGGGTTTTGAATAAGAGATATATTACATCATTTTTTGCAAGATACCAGTGATTGTATTATTAGGAATGTATTCTTTCTTCTTCTTTGGTCCTATCTTCCATTTACGGAAGTTAGGTGACCCATAACGGGTTTTCTTGAGATAAATTATTCAGGGTGGTTTCCCGTTGCCTTCCCTGATATGATGATGATGATGATGATGATGATGATGATGATGATAGGGGGTGAAAGGACGAACACAATACAACCATGCCCGAGGCGGGACTCGAACCCGCGATTTTTCGGTACGAGATCGCTACGGCACTACTGCCTTAACGATCTCGGCCACCGGATCGGCATGTATTCTTTACCTTTAGTTAAATAATTATTTTCAGTATATATCATTTTTAATCAAATATTTTATATACATGTTGTATATAATAAAGTCGGTTTAGTTACAGCATTTATAACTCAAGAATGGCTGGACCAATTTTAATTATCTTTGATTTGTTGGATTCATCTTTACCCCGAAGAGCAGAATAACTATTAAAATATTGGGAAAATTTGCTAGATAGCTCCGTAGAACAAAAATAAGTATTAATGTCAAATGCAACCCGCAACAAACTCGGCAGGATTTTTTGAATCTATATCGTGGAATAACTTCTAAACGAAGCGTTCTAGGGCATTGAAAACTAAAACTTTGAGTCCAAGGCCTCGAAAAAGTTTTTCACACCGTAATCTACAGAATGACGTCTTTTTGAGTATTCTATTATATGTTTGCTGGAGCGGAGGGGTGAAAGTTAAAAAATGAACACACACACACAAAAAACAATTTACACATTTCGACTGTTTTTAATGTCTCTTTTTTAAAAAATATATTCATTTCTTTTGTAAATAATAAACAATTTACATGTTTCTGGAGTGTTTCTATGCTTCTGCAATGCAAATTTTGCCTAGAAAGCATTTTTTTCAAACTAACTTTTGAGAGCTTATTGCGGCATGGACGAAGTTGTACATGACTGTAAATAAAATGCCCTATGAATTAGGGACGATAACCGTTGGTTAAGCTTAGTCGATTGCCCAGCGTGGCGCAAAAAAGTAATGTTTTTTGATTAACAATAATTACGAGTTACAGATAGGCGGGAACCGTTTCAGTATGATAATAAATTAACTGCTCTTTTTGGTGTTGCTTAGAGTAATGTTCTAGGCGGTTGTTTATTACTAGCATGAATAACTTATCCAAATACTATCGGAAAGTTAGTATACTTTGCGAAATAAACAGCATTAATAATATTGTAAACGACAGATCGCGATCCTCAAGTGAGGTAACCCAAGTAAAGTCAAAGAAGAATATAATGGTTAGGGATGAAGTTAAAATGTATGTAGAAAAGAGATAAAAGAAAAAAATGCGAGTGAAATGTCCAGTGCAAGAAGGAAAGAACGTGCATAAGCAACACTTTTATTGAAGAAGTGAGATGATCAGGAAGGAATAAGACGAAATAAATAAAAGAAAAGTTTCGCAATTTGTGACAAGAAAACGTGAATGTGACATAGTGGAAGAATGAAATGAATTGAATAGAATTGCATTGAACATTGCGGCAAAGGCTAGGTGTGTTAACAAGGCTGAATAGGGTGATCCTGTTGCAATATAGTTAATACGAAGTGGAAATGTAGAAAATAGTTTAAATATATAAAAAGAAAATACAGAAATATCTAAGTGGAAATGTGAATTAAACTTGGTTGTGCAGAGCTAATTACAGAATTTAGAAAACTGGGTTCGACCAATTCAATGAACAAATTGCAAACAGTTTTAACTTATCAGGAAGCTAAGCGAAATATGAACAACGAACGTCTTTAGAACGATTAGGCTGCGAACGATTGGCCGCAATTATTAATAAATGAATTATTCTTAAAGCCATTACAGAGTGGACAATTTGTAAATAAGGAAATTAATGCAATTCAAATACGAATAGTTATATTATGTTACAAATAAGAATTATTACATTGAAATTGATGTCGACGTCTGTCTAGAATGAGGAGCGCTAGTAAGGCAGCGAAAAACATTTTCTTCCATCTGGAAAGCAGTTTCGTAAATGCAAGGAACACGTGGCTTCTGAGGAAATGCAAAACGCATTTTGTATTCTTCTAAATATTAACAATACACATAGAGGCTAACTGGTTTCCTCTCTTCAAGGGATTTGGAACGATACAGGGAAAAATACATTTCCATTTAAAAAAACAAAGTTGTGACAATACCTCCAAAACTAATATTGTTACAAAACAAGAAAATAAAATTTTATTTGCCCCATTATTTGTCTCAAATTTGTCTCAAACCGCATCATAATACCTCCAACCAATCCGGTTTAGGTGGCTCAGGGCATCAATTGATCTACTGCAGTGCCTCTAAAGGGGAGGTCGTAGGGTTCGAGTCCCGACGGTGGCAGGATTTTCGACACCGGCTGCATAGATTGGTCGAATTCAGCTGCTGACTGGAGCATTCTAGCGTCCAGCTGCTCTGATCGGTAGTTTTCGTGATTTCTCCAATCAGTATTAGATGAATGCCGGGAGAACAGTAGGGAGCTTAGCGCTTAACCCGGCTGGAGCGGTTCCTCGTTTGTGGGGATACTTGGTTGGGCCAGGGGGAAACCCGTAAATCGACATGTAGGATCGCATCTTACCATCAAGAGGGGGAATATCACCCCCACCTCACAATAAAAGTAGCACTACACATACGGGACTAAAGACTGTAGCCGGTGCGTGCCCGGAAACACAAAACAATCAATCCCTCAACTAAAGATTTTCGATGAGGCCAACTTCTGGGGTCCACCTGAATAGGTCAGTTGCAGCCTCAAAACGCATTTCCAACTAGGCGTTGAAGCCCGGCCTTCGGCTTTCGCGATTCACATAAAACAATATAGAATCTGGGCAACGCATAATTTACAAGGATTTTTTAAAAAAACTATGGAATAATTATGTATTGCTAATATTCTTTACAGAACTCTGGTGAGTGTTTCTTTTCACCTGATCATCTGATTGCCCCACCCCTCTCAGAAAAAGTACCACAAAAAACAAGTAAATTCAATACTCTTGACTTTTCAATGTAAGATTTCCGTCCTTATCACCTCTTCAAGTTAGCTTTAAATGTATGCGGCTTCACTCAAGTGCTGCACCCACTTCAGACCCCCCCCCCCCCACCCTCCCATTTGTGATTCAGGGTTAGTGTTATCTCAACCAACCCCACCTGCGTCAATTGATTGCATTCGAAACATCTGGTCCTGTCATTAAGAGTGTCATCTCTTATTTTCCACCTCCTCAATATGTAACGTGCCGTCTTTCTGACCGATAATATCCTTCAAGATCATTTCTGTAAGTAAAATTTTGTTAAGAAAATTTATCGTATGTTACACAACTATAACACATCACTAGTTACACTTCTAGTGCATTTTCCCGAAACAATTGCCATACACAAACACAACCGCTCCACCCAAATTTCCTTCTAAAAACGTACTTTTACATGTCATATTTATTCGAAACTTCTCTTCTTTCTTAACTTACTTATTCTTGCAACTAAGTGATGAAAAACAATTGCCTTACCGACTTCCTTTCTTACTTTCATTAAGAACATTGGCCCCAAGGTTCTCACTAGGAGCTTTCCAACAAGCAAAGATGTGAGGATAAAACAAAAGAAAAATTAAAAATAGAAACAGGTGAACATGGGAATCAGAAAGAAAACTGTGCAAAATGTTCGTTGCGAAATAAGTGAAAAATCTCATAATCCTAAAAAGAGGGCCCATTACTATGTGATAAACACGGATCAGACTGCTAGGGAAGTTTCTATGGCTACTGAGAGATGTGAGTATGAGTGTGAGTGTGATTGTGAGTGTGAGAATGCGAATGTGTGAAAGCGACTGTGTGAACGCGAGTGTGTGAATGCAAGTGTGAGAATGCAAGTGTGTGAATGCGCGTGTGTGAATGTGAGTGTGAGACTGTGAGAGTGTGAGTGTGAGAGTATGAGTGTGAGAGTGTGAGTGTGTGAGTGTGAGTGTGAAAGTGAGAGTGTGAGTGAGAAAGTGTGTGTGTGAGAGAGAGTGTAAGAGTGTGTGTGAGTGTGTGTGTGGTTTCGAATTTTATTGTC
This sequence comes from Gryllus longicercus, assembly GCA_038098605.1. NCBI lineage: Eukaryota > Metazoa > Arthropoda > Insecta > Orthoptera > Gryllidae > Gryllus > Gryllus longicercus. Next base: position 558,258 of record JAZDUA010000741.1, on the reverse strand, counting down.
AGTCGTGATCTTCAATTTTCACAATTCCCCCTAACCTAACCTCAGTAGACGCTTCGCCATACATTTCCGAGAACGACCTTCGCGCAACGAGTCCCGACCTTTGCAATTTACATTAATTTCGGTCCCGCCATCTGAAATTCTGTATACAAGTAGAACTCTTTAAGAGAATTTCAGAGGTGCAAACCAAACACCAATCAGGCTAATACTTTCCGCGATAGAGGAGATACCAAAAGAAGCCTCGAGTGATCAAGAACAAAATACCCCACCGTTACGTGCCAAATTTGGAAATATATTAATTTCGGCGCTGCCATCTGAAATTCCTTATACAAGTAGAACATTTTTAAAGAAATTCAAAGGTGCAAACCAAACTCCAATCAGAAGAATAGTTTCCGAGATAGAGGAGAACCCAAATGAAGCCTCGAGTGATCAAGTACAAAATACCCCCCCCATTACGTGACAAATTTTAAAAAAAATTAATTTCGGCGCTGCCATCTCAAACTCTGTATACAAGTATAAAATTTTAGGAGAAATTCAATGGTGCAAACCTAACTCCAATCAGCCTAACAGTTTCCGAGAGAGAAGAGAAACCAAAATAAAGCCTCGGGTTATCAAGTACAAATAACCCCCCCCCATTACGTGACAAATTTGGAAAAATAATAATTTTGGCGCTGCCATCTGCAATTCTGTATAGAAGTAGAACACTTCAAGAGAAATTGAGAGATGCAAACAAAACTCCAATCACACGAATAGTTTTCAAGATAGACGAGAAACTAAATGGAGCCTCAAGTGGTCTAGTACAAAATACCCCCCATTACGTGACAAATTTGGAAAAATATTAATTTCGCCGCTGCCATCTGAAATTCTGTATACAAGTAGAACATTTTAAGAGAAATTAACAGGTGCAAACAAACTCCAATCAGACGAATAGTTTTCGAGATAGACGAAAAACAAAATGGAGCCTCAAGTAGTCTAGAACAAAATACCCCCCCCCCCATTACGTGAAAAATTTTGAAAAATATTAATATCGCCGCTGCCATCTGAAATTCTGTACACAAGTAGAACTCTTTAAGAGAAATTCGGGGGTGCAAACTAAACTCCAATACTCCAATACCAGGCTAATACTTTCGGAGATAGAGGAAAAACCAAAAGAAGCCTAGAGTCATCATGAACAAAATACCCCCCTATTACGAGACAAGTTTGGAAAAATATTAATTTCAGCGCTGCCATCTGAAATTATGTATAGAAGTAGAACTCTTAAAGAGATACTCAATGGTTCAAACCAAACTCCAATCAAACGAAAAGTTTCCGAGAAAGACCAGAAAAAACGGAGCCTCGATTGATCAAGTACACAATATCCCCTCCCCATTACGTTACAAATTTGGAAAAATATTAATTTTGCCGCTGCCATCTGAAATTCAGTATACTAGTAGAACTCTTTAAGAGAAATACAGAGGTGCAAACCAAACTCCAATCAGACGAATAGTTTTTGAGATAGACGAGAAACAAAATGGAGCCTCAAGTGGTCTTGTACAAAATACCAACCCATTTCGAGACAATTTTGGAATAACATTAATTTCGCCGCTGCCATCTGAAATTCTGTATACAAGTAGAACATTTTTAAAGAAATTTAAAGATGCAAAACAAACTCAGATAATACGAATAGTTTTCGAGATAGACGAGAAACAAAATGGAGCCTCAAGGGGTCTAGTAAAAAATACCCCCCCCATTACGTGACAAATTTTGAAAAATATTAAACAACCTTGTGCCTGTGTAACGTACAATTTCCAGTGCATTTTTATGTTAGAACTCTTCTCGCGAACAAAAGACACCTCACACTAAAACAACCAATTTACTTTAGCCAGCGCCTTATCGATAGTATTAATTGTAGCAGGATAGTGTCCAAAATGATCTCATCGTCATTTAAACAGCTTTATACAAATCATTAGGCTAACACGCATATTAATCGGGTAATTCACGAATTTGTGTGACCACCCACGAAATTCTGAATGGTTAGCGATATCCAAATAAAGTTTTCGCTCAACAATGCGGAATCATGGGACACGTACATTGCTAGTAAAATTACTTAGATACATTGCTTGTAAAATTTTTAGTTTTCAAAAAATTTAATCATCTTTGGTTTTTTAAATAGAATACTATTTTTTAAACGTTTTTGCATGTCACTTACGAAATATTCGTATCAAGTACTTCAATACTACGGCTCTAAAGAAGATGATAATAATAAAGGTCATTTTCAAACTTAATAAGAATGGAGCTCTATGTGTTCGGGCTGTAGAAACAAGCATTGGCTGTAGTATTTTAAAGTAAAGCGTTTCAAGTACAAGGGGATGGAGTGAATGGCTGAAGTTTTTACTATAATGTCCCTAGATAATTCATTAGAACGTAAATAGAAATACATTTTTTATTATTAGTATTCACTGTTGCTCGACTTCTTACTCAGTACATCGGTGTATCAGAGGATAAAATTAAACTAACTTATAAATTCCCTTGAAATAAAATAACATTGTTTTTAACATACAAACAAAAAATAAAATGTAGATAACTACAGAGAAACAAATAAAAATTTGTACAAAATTATTTACACACCTGTTCCATGTTCCATTACACACCCTGTCGACAACAATGCATATCCGTGTGCAAGAACCGATGAACTGACTGCAATATTTCACGATTTATAGCATGACAAGCTGCCACAATCTCAAGTCTTCTAAAGACGTGGGCACTCGCACATACAAAATTTTCTCGATGTTCCGCCCAAAAAAATTTAATGTCTTGCGGTCTGGAGGACGCGTGGTCCAATTTATCACACCACCACGCCCAATCTTTTTAATTTGGATATTCTCGGTGTAGAATGTATCTTGAAACACTGGCAAAATATGAAGGGCAATTCTGACTGAAAATATATCTCATAACGCATGCGTAGTGCTACTTATGCCAAAAGTAATATGTCTTGCAAAAAATATTATCTCACATTACCAGTCATCGATTTCTCAAAGAGGATCAATTACTAAAGTTACCAATCGTTCTTTCCAATCATCGATGATTTTGAAATTCCAGTAAATGGAAGAAATGTTCAATTCTGATGAATCAATGAAAAAATTATCATTCTTATCGTTAATACTGATGTTTTTTCCTGTATCCATCGTGTAAAGATCATGTAGTATTTCTTTAATTGCTCTTCTATCCCACACTGCCACTCCTCTTAGTCTCCCCTCTCTAACACCACCTAGACATACACTGTGTTACTCGTATACTAGATACTTACTGTAATCTAGGTGGCGTTGCCCCTCTCGCAGTAACAGGGCTGTGGCCGCGAAGGCCACCTCCCATCAAAGACGACCGTCGAAAGCACTGGCGTCCACAGAAACCAAGGAGCCTGGGCTACGAGTTAGAGTAGACTACATAAAATGGCTGAAGCGCTTCCATCTGTGCAGCAAATTGAAGCCATGTTTCTTGCAGTCAAAGCAGCGCCCTCTTGAGAAACAGAGTATACTAGTATTTCGTTCGGCGTCTGTTAAGGCCGGGTGGGCGCGGGCCGCGCGTAATGTAAATCCTCTTACTCAGTGTTCCACGACCAAAGCCCAATCATCTAAAAACGAAATCACAACATGCAAGGAGAACGAACTGAGAAACTTTAAAAACACGTTGATTCCCGCATCTGTTACTGTCGTAAGAAAGAACGCTGTTGAATTGTTATTGAAGTTAGCATTACCTCTGAAAGTGAATGTTAATGCAATAAGCACCAAATGAAAAGATCGCAAATGAGGCGGTAAACTTGAAAAATTATTTATTTGTGGTTTGATGGCTCATATTTTTACAATTATATGCCGAACATACTGAAGACATTGTGCATATTATTATTATTCTAACCAGTAATATAATTTAAATACTGATAAACAAAAACAATATAGAAATAAGATCTGATACAAAAAAAAAAAAAAAAAAAAAAACAAGTCCATTCAGTACAAATGTTCTACACGCCACATCAGGCACCGCTTATGTTTTGACTGCAAAAGAACATGGCGGCCTGTAGTTCATCGAGCGTCCACAAAGAGCGCTGAAACCATAGGTCCCTCTATGTAGTATATTGTAGGTCGTTGGGTTTGGGGCAGTAGAACCACAGAGGTCCCTCGTCTCAAACAAAAGTTCCGCCCTCTCCTACATAAGAACAAAAGTAAGTTCTCCGTGCAACAGAAATGACGTATAGCGGTTAATTTTAATTACAAGTAAATACATTTTTACATGTTTTGGAAGAGAATAATTTGTACATGTTTTGAAAGAAAGATAATAATGAAGTTGGGGCCAGAAGCAAATTTCCCCAGGTGCCTTCCCCCTCCTGGGCGCCCCTGGTTACAAGGGGTTCTAAAAGGACATATTGTACGTTTAATTCTAAATTACATGCTAGAAAAAATATTGAAATTACTATTAAAATAGTAACAAATGATTCAGCGTTTTATTTTGTTACCATTGAGTGAGATAAATAATATACTTGTAGATTTTATTAAAAAACTCATGGATGGTTAAATTTTTGAAAAATAAAAATATTACAAACAATATATCTATGGCATACTACTTGCCCCATGATTCAGCACTGTTTGGAGAAAATTACATTTCGTGAACCATTTAAAAGTTAAGTGGATGGTCTACAGTTTGTGGGACACAAGATATATGTACAGTTAGTAAAGCCATTCTACACTTCCAACGTTATAAGCTAAATGTCTGTTAGAGCAAAATACGAAATACAATAAGTATGTCAAGGTAAAATGCAAATGAATATTAAATTTCATATGAACTATGAAAGAAAATCCCCAAAGACAAATGTAATATCTAAAAATGAAACAAAATGCTAAAGAATGCGTGCGTGCAGACGACGTAGAAACTGATCGTCCGGGTGAAGTAATGAAGGGAAATGTAGTAATGAATTTGTTAACATTCTTTGATTCATATAACTAAACATAGCACTGACAAAGAGCATAGGATCCTCAGTAAAACGTTGCCCGCACATAAAGGGAGGTGAAAATGTATAGCAATGGTACAGGAATTAGAGATGCTTCAAGAAATGAATTATAAAATTGATCAATAAATACAAATCTTTACAAGAGATACCTCAATTTGTAAATAAACCTCGTTCAAGAATGCAATAACTAATTGATATGCTTTGTGTACAAACAGTGAGAATCGTTCCATCGTCCCGAAGTAGAGAGGCCAAAAGTGTTTACTAAAGCAGATAAGCGATTTATTATTCCAGAAATTAAGAATGGCCCCAAAAATAGTACTCTAAAATTGGGAGATGAATTCAGAAAACGTGAAGTTGAAGTGTCAGGTAGAGCACAGCGGAACATAGGGGAAATGGTATCATTAGCGGAAACAAAATTAGTGAATAAAGCAAATCACATAAAGCGATATAATTGTGCAGAAGAATACCGAAATAAATGATCGGAGTTTTGGAATTTCGTCATATTTTCTGACGAAAGCAAAAAAACCTGTTTGACTCCCTCGGAAGAGGCATGGTTTGCCAGAATTGGATCCTCGAAATCTGATACAGAGAGTGAAACGTGATGGGGATTCCAATCAATTTTGAGAGTGTGCGAATACCTCAAGAGTGGGTCGTCTTCTTGGAGGCGATGGTGATGATGGAATGCAAGCTGTGATTTCGCACATCTTCACGTCAATGTGCTGGTCATGGGTCTGGGAAATAAAGTTTGTGTTTCATCATGACGTACCCAAAACGTAATGCTTTCGGCACTCGATTGCGGATGCTCTGCAACCCCAAGAAACAAATTCATACACTTCCACACAATTCTCTGATATTAACCTTGCAGAGTGTCTGAGGTAGGTTCTTGGAATAAAAAATAGAAATATAGTTTGCCTATTAAATAGCATCTTAAACATGCTCTCCTAAGAGAAGGACCTTTAATCGTCCTCACGACTAGGACAGAGTTGGTTCATGCCGCGAAGTCTTAAGACAATAATCAAAGCAAATGGAAACGCTACAGATATTTAAATAGCATTACTTCTTTAGTAGAATGTATTTTTGTTTGTCAATGTCATGGGAATTTTGATATATTGATCTTTTGTAAAATGGAATAAAACCGAGTTTTCTGTAGACTTAATTCTCTTATATACATATTTCTCTAACTCTTCGTTTGTATTCGTTTTTAGCAAAGTTTCCTAAGTGTTCGAATCCCACTTTCGATCTCCACAATCTCTATAACTAAGAATACATTGGATTGGTGAAGTAATTACACGCATGTGGCTTTCTTTACCAGATGATGAGTGATTACATTGTATTCATTACATCGTTACCATGTGTTATATTTTTAAAATATCAGAATTAATCTCAATTAATTTAGAAATCAAAAATGTGCAAAGAGCGTACAATTGCAGTTGTGATAAATAATCAAACTCATGCAGCCGTGCTCGTTCGCTCTCGTTTAGAATATCCAGAAGATAGATAATTACTACTAACCCAGCCAAGGCAAACCATGAGCTACATATGAATTGTAAAGATGTATGCATGAAGTACAATAAAGTTTTGCGTTTTTATTTATGTGAATTCGCTGGAAGATTTGCTTAAGATTCGATTTCACTTTTTAAAAATCTGCAATATTAATAAAATGATATTGAGAAATTGTTTTAAAGTGATGAACAATACTTCAACTTGTACAGTTCAGTTATTCATAGTTATTTTAAGAATCGGAACATTCTAAAATTTGCCATTCTTTAGTTATTAAAAACTATGGAAGAAATTATAGGTTTCCTTTTATAATCTAGCATGTGACAAACAAAAATACACTTAATAATAAAATCAAAAGCAAAGTTGAGACTTTTGAGAATAATTGAGATTCCAGGCACGTGCAGAGAGTCGATAACGTGCAACGAAAGATAAGCGATACATTTTGTGAATATAGTATAAACATTCTCGTACGTATAAGCATTATCATAAAAAGTAAATGAAACAAACGACTGTCACTTGCAAGTTCTAATGATGTTATATTGATTCAATTCGCCACCCAGAATTATTTTTGAGAGTCAAAAAAAATCATGGCAATTGAAATGTAAGATGTTTATCTTGTATCACATCTATCATCAGTTCAACGAAATAATTTTTCAGCATTTTGTTTTTCAAACTATAAATATTATATTATATATTATTATTATTATTATTATTATTATTATTATTATTATTATTATTATTATTATTATTGTTGTATTACGTATGTTATATTCCGCCAGTCTCAGCTGTTAGGCGATTTCCTTGGATTCGGATTCTACCTGCTCGTAATGGTAATATCTGGCAAGTTATGTTCAAATTCCAATTGAGGTATAATCTGGTCTCTGCAGCGACTCAGACCGGGAGGTCATAGGGTTCGAGTCCCTACAGTCGCGGATTATCGACACTAGCTACTAGACAGGTACGTTGAATTCAGCCGCTGTCTGGAGGACAATTTTATTTGCCGACAGCCCTGTTCGATAGTTTTCCTTGGATACTGCTATCAATACCGCACGAATGCAGGGTCAGTAACCTAAAACAAGGATCATTGACCGTATTCAATATTTCCTTCCTATCCTCTTCGTTCCTCCCATTCATTGTACTCGTTTCTCCCCTTACTTACTTACACACACACACAGACACACACACACACTTACACGCATTATACTACGACACATACCGGGAGACCATCCGGGAGCTTAGAACTTGTGCTGGCTAAGGCGGTGTCCCAATGGGGGACTCGCGTAAAGGGGAAAATCCCCCGCAAGGGTATGTCTGCGCCAAATCGCATCATCCAGCTGAGGAGAAGCACAGCCAACTCTCGTGAACAATTATTTACTACTCTAATTGGATTCATGACCTTAGCAGTTGACTTGCCCGGAAACATCAATCAATCCTAACGATAACCTGACAAAATGATGAAATTTCAATGTATTTTCATGTATAGGGGTCGTATAGAGAGTAGTAGAGTTATTTTTTCCTCGACTTCACGTCATCACTGGCCTTCAATCTACATTACTTTGTGCTCAGGTTTCAGAATAGCAAGGGAACGCTCTAAAATGACGTTATTTGCAATTTCCATATGATTCAGAAATTCAGGGATTGTTTCTTGCTTTAGTCTTATCTTCTGAGGCCTTTTCTACTTAAACTCGAATGCTTGCCTTTTGATCGATTCTTTGTTTGTTTCTACAAACGGTATAATAATATTTCAATGTTGTTTTTCCTAAGCGAATGAACCACTAAATCTTATTCCAAAATTTTAAAGACGTTTTTACGAATTGTTCTTTGTTCTACATTTCTCTTGCCGAGGGGCAGTCTCAACTCCCACAGGATCACTCTGAGAAGAAAACTTGCTTTATTGAAAATTAGCATATTTACCTAGATGAATTTTAATGAAACAGTTGTTTTGCTTTGTTGCTGTTGTTGTCTTTGAAATTGTTAATATTCTAAATTATAATAAAGACAGCCATCTTCTAGACAACAGCGAAGGCGTCCAAGTATTGGGAAACATCCAACTGTGTGAATGAACAGTAATAAAAGTAAATTTCTCAAGGACGTAAATACCTTCACTGCGTTTTCCTGCTAGTAGCATGGTATTTGAAGCCTACGAGAGGGCGAAAATATTTCTGTTATGGATTTGTGGAGCCTTTCAAACACTTCCTGCTCTCACATTTCTTATCAGAGTGCGATTGTTTCCTTGTTCAGTCTGTCCTCCAGTTTGTAGGTACACACTCTTTCGTCGTACATGCTCTTCCAAATCACCTAAATAAAACGTAGTTATTTGATTAAATTCATGATCTAGACATTTAAAATTACTTGTAAGTCATTCTAATATACATGAAAAAAATAATTAATACTGATCTACGCACACCTCTTTCCAATATTTTTGTAAGTGCCACTTGCGTGCATTCTCCTTCAAGGCAGTGCTTCTTATTTCTCATATATTCTTAAGACACTTCATTCATGACTAACGGACTTAATTCTAAACACTGTTGCATTACATGAGAAAAATTGGTTTTCATCAATCAAATAATACATTGTTGATAATTGTTTGAAATGTAGGAAGACGGCCCGTGGCCGTTTCGTCCTGTTTTCTTCGGAATTCCTCATCGCTGTTGTGTACATGTTATATAATGAAGCCAGTGGACGCAGAACGTCCTGAAAAACGTTTATGCGTTTTTAAGTCTGCAAAAATCGGGCTTGAAACGTGACGTTTCTGCACCATAAGTCAATTACAACAAGGGATAATAATAATAATAATAATAATAATAATAATAATAATAATAATAATAATAATAATAAATATACTATTTTTATTTTTATCAATATTTATAATTTATTTCGTCAATACTCAATACACACTGCGGGAAGCATCTCTTACCACATTCACACTCACAGTGAAACTCCATTACATTAACATACCGAACGATGATTGCAAATTATCTAAATGAACGAGTACTTCAAGTTTACACAATTAAATATTTTTTTGTTATAATTACATAGATATGATTGAATTTAATGATTTTAAATTACTTTTATTGGATAATAATTATCTTGCGATCATAAAATACCCATTGTTACGAAATGTCTGATTCTATTCCTTATTAACTCAGTTCTCAGGAAAAATAATAAATTTTATAAAATTTTACTTTCATGGTTTAAAACAATATCTACATGCAAGCAATGCTATCAATATCATCACGAAATTCGACTCACTGTTGCTTGATAACGCAGTGTTTATTTTATTCTGTGATCCAATGCAGAATAACTCAGAAATAGAAATAGCGTGTAATGTGTTTGAGAGTGAAAACGTAATATCTTTTATAAGATTCCAAATTTTATCCGGACTAGCAAAATCCACTTCCGGAACCTTGCAGTAACTTCTCTCCCGCCAATCATCAAAGTATCATTTCTTTCAGAATTCATTTTAGGAGAAACCGATCCTTTTTTAAATTATATTTCCTACCTGTCGGGCTCTTCCGGAGTTATTACTCATATATTCTACATATACATAACACGAAGAACATAACAGTCTCTTGATCTGATTCTGAGTCAACATTTCAATTTATTTCCAGAATTGCATGCCGTCTGAAATAATCGATGTTGGTAATCGAGTTTTAGATGATCACATCACCAACGGAGCCTGCTGAAGTTCATTCACAATAAAACAAACGTAAATGTAACGTAAACGCAAAAACTTGGTGCCATGTTATTTAATGGAACCAATCGTGAATTCGTGTCATACAAGCAGTACTGTATGGCCATATACATCGTAGTATATGGCGGTATTGCATGGTCATGCATATACATTATCTTCGTCTGTTTTACATGATGTGAGAACAAGACACTCTTTATGTTGCAGCAAGATTTATAGAAATTCTAGAGATTCGTTAGAAAGAAACAAAACCAGTGTTTAAGGCCATAAATTGACATTCATCATCACAGCACGTCAAGTGCTGCTTTGAATAATTCATCGCACACTCATGGTAGACAAAATAATTAACATCCAAACAAGGTCACGTCCATTTTGATTTATCTCATTCGATTGTATGTATTATTTATTGTATCGATATCAATAACCGGATATGTGTTTGTTGACGTGCCATTGGAGGTCGTAAGTTCATGTTTATGTTAATGTTAATAGAACGTGTTTTCCGCATAAGGGTTTTCATGGTATTATGGCATTTTAGGCCGCCCCTAATTATTTACAACAGCATATTCTGCAGGAATGAAAAAAATGAACATTATATCTCGAAAAGATGCAATGCGACGCGCTTTCGTTTGTTGTCGAATCTAAATAAATTCAAATATTCATCAAAACTCCCCAAATAAACTAATGTTGAAGAAGAACGAAATTACATAAGAAAAGTGTAAAGCACGAAGAAAATAATAAATGAAAGAAATTGTTATATTTATTTTTGAACCATGACGTGATGCAAATATATCCTCTGTATCTAATAAAAAAATTAGGTGCACAATATAAAGTGTTGAAGGATTCGGAACATTTAGATTAATAAAAAGATTAGGTTTAAATTAGTAAAAACTGTATGTGACGTATGGGGGAGAAGTGTACCTGCGCACGTTTTCTTGAGTTCCATAATCCCTTCCCGTCATTTTAACTATAAATAGTTTAAAGATTAGTAAAAGTTAAAAATAAATAAAAGTAAATTTTAAAAAAGCATGAGATTAGCAATATTTGAAAAAAAAGACATCTTCGTTTCCGAGTTTTAGAAAACTTATTTGCATCGGTAAACGAATTGCAAGTATGATTTTTCTGCATTGCTAACAAAATAGTAACTCGCCCTTATCTCTACTCCTACCATTACAAGCAGAACGAGAGTTCAACAAAACGTGCGCATAGTGAAGCTACATTTACGCCCAGAAGCAAAACAAGGGGCTATCTCTGCATTTGTTCAATCGATCAGGGAAACTGGACAAAAACCTGATCGAGATGGGTAGACAAAATAATTAACATCCAAACAGTCACATCCATTTCGATTTATCTCATTCGATTGTATATATTATTCATTGTATCGATTTGGTAGTGGTCATTGACCCGGAAGCTGAAGTACATTATTTGTTACAAACATATTAAGTCTTTTTAAAAAATGTATACAATACAATTTAATTAATTCAATATATCACTGTTTTCCTAAAATAATCATTATTTTTCTTTTTGATAATCAGTATAGTCTCTAATTGTATAGAAACATGCAGCAGAAAATATTTTACTTTTAACTTAAATTTGTGAACCGGCTTCAATTGATTAAGGTCATCTGGCAATGCGTTGTAAAGTACAATATGATTGTGATACATGCGAATCGATTGCGAATGTTTAACTTCTTGTGATCGACTAGTGATAAATTGTACGTTTGGGGCAAGGTCGCCCCCAACGTCTGCAGCAAAAGACCGGTTCTGTGATTTCCATTGCTTTCTGGCAGAGGGCGTTAGCTCACTGGCTTTGTAATGCCCTCATACCGCATGGCGCAACAGAGCACCAAGTGGCGAACTACACAAACACTAGCTGACGGAAAAAGGCTCAGTACAAATGTAGCTTAAAATTTCGCCGCATTTTATACGCGGACCTAATTTCTTTTTAATTTGAATATTAGGTAATTGGCCTTAAATCTTAGAAAACGTGTGGCAAGAAATCAATGCCAACTTCGCAAACTTGTATATGATCTTGCGATTCATTGTTTCACGTGTGTGTATAACAACCATTTCATTTCTGTAGTATGTTCAATCTATTTGATTTTAGATATAGAAGGTACTGTATTGAATTGCTGAAAAGATGTATACTTAACCACGACAAATTTATGTTTCAATATATCAACTGACCGATTTTCTGGGATGAAATTGGGCATACACAATTTATTTCATTTTTTGTATAGGGTCCATTCAGACCTGAAGGCGATTTTTGACAGGATCTAAAATAGTTGACCATCGCCGAAGACCACATCGATCTGCGAAATCTATTCTTTCATCAGTCGTATGGGCAGGAGCGCCAGCTGATAATGACAAAAGTCAGTTCAATACGTGTAGGTGAAGGTTATGGATAGTTTTCACGAGTGATGTCAATTGTTCCAATATCCCTAAATTTAAAAAAATATTGTAAGAATTGATAGAAGTTCAGTCGAAAAGCAGTTGAAAATATCCACGCGTTTGATTTAAATCATCAAAGAGATGTAAACGGACAAGCCGTAAAAACTGAATTTCAAAGAGCCCACGTTGTTTACCTTTCTCATGCTTTAAATGAAATTCGCAACAGACTAAATTTTAATCGCAGAATTATGCATGAAAATATATTTTTTAAAGGAAGACCTAAAGTGTTTCTTGGATTGTAGCTTCAAAATATGCATTGACAACATGCAAACATTCTCCAGTTGGCGGAGTGACAAAAATAATATGGAAGCAAAGCTCTAAATCCCAAGATAGCGAACGTTTGGAAAATAAGATAAACCATTTCTACGAGTTAACCACCGACCATGTCCCCCAGTTTAGTTTGGCATCAATGAGTTCGAAAGCAATCGCTCACGTGACTGAAAAGACAACGTACGAGATGACATACGAATTAAATTAGTCACCTATTTTGGACAACTATTACTCTTACATCAATTTTTGAAGCGAAACAATGCATTTCACTACCAAATTCAGTTACATGATAGCAGTTTGATATGGACATCACAATGAAGCAATACGAGTTTCTATATGACGAAATATCAACGTGTACCATACTTTGATCTACGCCGATTAAAATAGTTTTTGCCCACAGGCGAGGAGGGCGATAAATGAGGATGGCAGTACGACGAGAAGTGAGAACGATTGATATTTATTTCTATGATTATACTGCGACTTTCGCAACTCTGCCCCTGGCAGGTATCAGCTGTTGACAGTTTCATCCAAACGAGAGCTTGAAAGTCACCATTGTGATGTCACTGTAGCGACATTTAAGCTCCTGATTGAATGAAACCGTCAACAGCTGATACGTACCAGGAGCAGAATTGCATAAATCACAGTATATTTTATATGACCGTCTTTTTTAAAGTAGTAATTTTATTCATTTGTTTCAAACAACATATTTATTTATTTTATCAAAGAAAAGGAGTGTTATAATGAATTCGAAACGCAACTAGTGTTATAATAAATCCATTACAGCGCGAATGTTGCAAATAAAGCTTCTCATAGCATTGCGACTCGTCGTAGATAAATATTCTTCAAATAACGTATTCGCGCTCCAGGATCATGATTTTTCAGTTTTGTTGATTTGCGTAATTTTAGATATATTTAACACATTTAGACTGAATTAATATTTCCCAAGTCGCTAAATATAACTCTCTTCTTATTAAAGTAAAAGCCAAACTACACGAACTAAATAATTAGTAAGTTCCCCGACATCTTTACAAATGCAAATAAATTTCGTTTGAGTGAATTTGTCGGTTTGACACCAGTGATAAAGTTATTCTTTTACATTTATGATAGTAAAACACTAATTAACGTATTGACTCTAAAATCCTCATAGTTTAGATATGTTAAATTCTTATTTTTCAATTACCGGAACATTTCAATAGCAGATGTTTGAAATATATAAACAACCCTATTTAATATTCGTCAAAAACAGTTATTTTTAATAGTAGGCCTAAATTGTTAATTAGTCTCAGCTAGCAAGGAAATGTAAATTTCTGGAACGACAAGGCGAGATACATTCACGCCTAATGGCTATGCAACCCACTTTACGTACGTTGTTTAGCACTTAGACGAGAACACGTGAATCCTATTATTACGATTGAGCTCCCTCAGCCCGTCCCGAGCAAATCTTTTTAAGGATGGACATTCGAGATAACATAAAATTTGTGCTGTCTGACAGTTCCCTTCAATACTTCCAGGGATTGTGCATCAGAACCCTGTCTTTCATATCATTGCGCTTACGGATCACGCCATTTCCATTATTTAATTATTATGTTTTCGCAGTGTTAAAATGATTCATTATCTCAATGTTAGATTGGGTGAGTGGCACCTCTCGTAATTGGTTCAAGATATTTCAATTTCGTTTCGGTAGAACTGAATATGAGCCAAGTATTGCATTTTTTATCATTGGAAATTCGGGATATGTTGAAGTCAACCCCACGCGGTGTTTTCCCCAACCAGATATCTTCCACCAGCGGTGAACCGCCCCAGCCGGGACAAGCTGTAAGCTCCCGACCAGTCTCCCGTTTGTGGAAGTATAGTGCATGTAAGTGTAAGTGCATGTAAGGGGGCGAGGATACGACAAGGGATGGAAAGGAAAGATCGCGGCGCGGCCCGTAGCCCGTTTGGTAGGGTACTGCTCCGACATAAGCCTGGTATTGATCGGAGAAACAACGGAAACCTACCGATTGTAGCAGCCGGCCGCTAGAATTCCCCTCCAGACTGAATTTGACCTCGCCAACAAGCTAGTGACAAAAATTCTGCCACCGTCGGGACTCGAACCTAAGACCTCCCGGGCAGAAGGACTATAGTAACATCAGTTGATGCCCTGCGCCATCTCTCTCGGTCTACACAATTTGAAAATCCAGATGAATGTTGCAAGAGAGAAAGAAAACAAGATTCTGCAAACTTAATGTCATGGGCAGAGCAATTTCTATGACTTCGTGATTACTTGTGAAAGCAACCGCAGTGAAGTGCGCCATTTAATTCCTGCAGCTGGCGGACAGAGGGCGTTAGTCTTCGGGCATATTTGCGCCGTTGCAGAATGCGCAGTGGAGAATCGACCGGCGTGCTGCACCAACGCTAAAAGCTAAAATATATCATTTGGATTGATAAGATACACACAACTGGCTTAAACGAAAACAATGAAATTTCTGGAGATTAAAATGCATATGGAAGGTGGCTCTCACCATTTCTCTGAGAAAGAGATTCAGTCTAAATGTAATCGAAATTTTACATTTTGTCTTACACACTTTTGAATAAGAGCTTAAAAAATTAATTTTAATTAATCTGTTTTATTTTTTAAAATGTCTATTTCGTGGAATATATTTTGAATAATTAAGTAGTTCTAACGAATGGCGTTGTGTAGTTTGGAAAAAAACGTTTCGGCTCCATGGAACGCGAACAATTCCTATTGGTTCCACCAAAGAATAGGAAGAAAAGAATATTCTTTTCGTTTCCTTTCTTCTATCAATAATATATTGATTGTCTGTCTTCTGTCAATAATATATTGATTGTTAATTCTTCCCTTATCTAAACCCACCCTTCGTCACTTCAAAGTCAAGCAGTCAAATAACAAAGCTCATTTCAAATTCATAGCCACGCAAAGTGTTCCGATTGTAATAAAAAATATATGAACTTACCATTTCAAAAACGTAACGGAGCTACAACAGCATGTACTTTCTCGCATTACTGGGAACGGCCAAGTAATATTATAATTAGGGGGCGGATTTATATAATTCTGCGTAGTTTTGTCCGTTGCTTCAATGCATTATATGATGTTATGTATATATGCTACATATTGATGTTATAAATGATGCTATATAATATAACATTTATATATATATATATATATATATATATATATATGTATAATGTAATATAAGGCATATTAATGTAATTATAGACAAATATTTTGCATATTTCGTTAAAATAGAGACTTATTTACAAAACGTGTAATCTTTTTATATATTCTTTTTATTTGTGAGTGTTCATTGATTCGAAAGGGTTTGTCACAGTTTGCGTTTCTTTCTCTTCTTCAGATATTAAATACTTGTGCAAATGTAGGATATTTCTTCATAACATATTTTTTCAAACTAGTCAGAAGAAATACAATGTTCTCCACTAAGGTGAATATGTACTTCAATTACGGATTTTTCATTCTTTTCAATTTTTGCCCTACTAACACTTAAGCAATCACATGGTAAAGTCCAAACCAATTCAAACGAAGCGCTTGCGTTGCATATATTATGCAGTCGATAGGCAGTAACATGAGTAACTTATTACTTCCTACAAAAGAATAATAAATCCCAACAGTTACAGCATTTGCAGCAAGTTATACAGACAAGCAAGGACACGCGCTTGCCTTGATTACATCGAAGAGAGCTTCCTTTTGTTGAATAATTTTACCATAATCAGCGCATAAAGTAAAAGAAGAGTATAAATTAAACATCACGAGTTGAAGGCCATCCCGTCATCCACATCGCCTTATGAAAGCATAAAAATGAAGTTATAAATCCATCACCTGCGTGTCATTTAAATATTACATTTAGAACACAATAGAGTACGAAATCAATTCTTTTAAAGCAAATACATCACCACTAACTCAACAATTGAGCATTATCTCACTGCAGTGTATGAAATATATTCAAACAAGATGCGTAACTACGATATCATTCCGTCTTATATTTACTAGCATTCCGTCATTATACTTACTAGCATAGGTCACAGGCAGAGAAGATGCAGCCGGACGAACAGACGTGATGGCCATAAATGAATTTTTCGGTATCGAAAACCCACAATACGTGGATTATGATTACACCACCTTTGGAGGAAGCAATTTACCACATATACGAACACATTTTTTTGTTATCAGGGCCAGCCACGTTTTTCTATCGAAAAATTGCCGTTTTTTTCCCTGCAGTATTACAATACTTTTTCTAAACTGCTTAAGCAGTATGCGAGAAAAATGTAAGTGGAGACGATTTAAGGGGGGTTGCGGGTCGTCCTGTGAGCTTTATCGGTGTTGCGGAGTGCAGGATTCCCAAGCTAAAAATCGTGTTTGGCCCGCCTCCAGAAAGAATTTCTCCAGATTTATTCACACCACTAATCCGCTCGTCAATGAACAACAATAGCGACTAAACCGTACGCAGGATTTTCTCCAAAATCGATATTCCGAATCGATGACGCAGTCCCTTGAATTCGGAACGGATTTTTTAAATTTTTCAGATACTTTACAACAAGCCGATTCCAAATTTCAAAATTGTCTCAATAATGGCTCCGGTTTTTTTCTCTTTTTCCTTGGATGGAACAAAAAACGCTTATAAATGACGCAAGATTCATTTTTGTTGATTTCTCGAAATTTTTGAAAATTTCACAAGTTTTATATCTTTTCGGCTTCTTCTTACAACTACAATCGAAGATTAATTTTTTGAGAATAAATATATTTTTAGATGCGGGCAGAAAATGCGAGAAAGTACGTACTGTTGCAACACCACAAGTTTTTTTTTCAATAACATCTTGGCACAGTAGACTAATTAAAATACAGGTAGCACACACACAAAATTGACCCAAATGCTTGACACGAATTTCTCTATGTATTTCGACGTGCTAAATCAGAATTTGAAGTCAGAATTGCACCATTACCCTCCATTTTTTTAAAAATCGCAAAAAAAAAAAAAAAAAAAACATCGTGACGTATTTTTTGTTTTCCGGGGTTGTTGTCAGACCCAAAGCTTGACACATGTTTCTCTATGTATGTTGACATTGTTGACATGCTGAATCCGAATCTGAAGCCAGAATTGCTCCACAACCCTCCAGTTTTTTTCGCAAATAAAACACCGCGAAATTTACAATCTATAATATCACGGTTTTTTCGTCCGTTTGACCGTAAACACCGCTAGTGGCAAAATCGTAGGTAGGGTTTTCGTTAAAATTGATATTTTCCTATCTATTTTACAGATTGCGCGGCCTCATCAATTAATTTTTTGTTTGTCAATTGTTTTTAATTGGTTTTAAAACCAATTTAAAACACGAAGGAACAAAACTAAATATAAAAATCTACCGGCTTATTTTAACCATTTCTATACCCGAATTATGGAAGCATCAATGGCACCGCTAATAAACAGCGTCTGCGCCGCCAACGGCTCCACTTATATCCCCGCTATATGCGTGGGAGCGCGAGGCGTTTGGCTGATCACGCTATTTCCGTAGTTCAAGGGCGCCCAATCTGCGTCGGAATAGCACGACCTGGCGAGAGCGTGGAAGCAAATCGTTTCGAAACGGAGCTGCTCGTCTCGGGCACCGCTGGCGGGGGCACCGTATTCCTCAGTCGCGTGTAGTATAGTATTGCTGGCGCGTAGTATTTTAACAAAACAGTGATATATATTGAATTAGCTTAAATTTTATTGAACATTTTTTTTAAAAAGACTTAATGTTTGTAACAAATAATATACTTCAGCTTCAGGGTCAATGACCTCCATCTCGATCAGGTTTTGTCCAGTTTCCTTGATCCATTGAGCAAAAGATAGCGGCACTGACTAGGCGATGCTAAGCGCGAGGTAGCCGGGCTAGCCCTGTAACCCGCCAGTCGGATCTATGAGGAGTCGACCTTTGGGCAGAATCGGGAGACGATTCTTCGGAATGCTCTAGAATCCACATATAGAAATCCGGTGGGAATCTGATACCACCCGCCAGGTTCTGGCAATACCAACACGCCTAAAGGTGTCTACAGTGAGGAGACGGGAATGGGGCGCCCAGCCGCTCGAACCATAGTTCAGGTGGACTCCTGTTGGACTCTTGGCTTCGTCGTGGCAATGGCCCAAACCTCTGAGCATAGAGGAGGAATTCGTCCCGGCGCATTGTTAAGGCTCCGGTAAAAGTCTGGAAAGATAGAGCTTTGAGCTGGCAGGGCGGCCCGACCCAAGCATTGTATGGGAGGGTTACCGAGAGGGACAACTGCATTCCGGCGGGAGCCAGATACCAGCTAAAGGGCATCTTAGAATGCCTCTGCGTGGTGGAGGGTGCGGATAGAGGCGACGCCTAAGGTGCCCACCCGGGGGCTGATTCCCCCTGGTAAAGTACAAGAGCATAGCAGTACGCGCACTGCAGTCATGCTAATGAACGCTCTGCATTCGCTCCTTAAACGGCCAAACGTAATATTCTGTGCCTACCCGACCTGACCTCATGCCGCGACGAAGACGGCGCTCACGAGAACACCGTGGACGCCCGCTTCGCGCATCCAGCGTCGCGGCGTGCTCAGGGCCTTTCGCAGACAAAGGGGCCCTCAGCGCGTCGCCTTCGCCGTCCGAGCTGCACGACGCGGGGATGGGGGCAGCAAGTGCGCGGGAGGCGATCGCCGCGGAAACGCGCAACGCGGCATGTCGGACTGCTGTACCCAAGTTGGCGGGTTCAAACCCGATCTAAGCCGTGGAAAAATCCAGCGTACGCCTTCCTTCGGAGGCGAAGCAAAGCCGGCTGTCCCACGTTAGTAGATTTACTTGCATGTAAAAGATCCTCAAGCCTAAATGATGCCTCTGAGCTAAATTCAAAAATTGCCTGTTTCTCGCCCAAGAAATACCTCCTTCCTCTGCTAGTTGATGAAAGGAGCGTAGCGAAATTTGCGTGGTCAGACGGAAGAGCAAGCCTAATGGCCAGAGTCTCGCCACGTAAAATTAGGCATTAATTCAATTCAATTTCAATTCAAGACGTCGCGGCGCCAAGGGCTCTTTGACGCTTCCACAGTCGCAAATCCGCAGCGGGTGCGGCGCGGAAAGCTCCCCGCTAGACGCGGCGACGAAACTCGCGGGACCGTTCACACTGGAGCGTCGATTATCACTCGGCGTTTGATGACAGTTTTCCTCGTCCGATAAACAAAGGCAAGGGGAGCTCGAACCAGAGGGGAGCGAAGATTCGCGAAGGCGGACGGACTTGCACGAAACTGGAGCGGCGGCGGTCGAAACGCGTCCGACTGCGGTCCAAAATCCGCAGGTAATAGAACGCTGCCAATCCGGTGCCGCGTCGCTCGCCTGCCGCGCAAGTCTGAACGTGCTCGTATGGCAACACGTGACTCGAAATTTCCGCTGCGGCCATTCCGCGTAGGCTGCGGATCTTCCGCGTCGGCTTGTGGGAGCCTTCAAGTCGGCGCCATGGCGAACAAAAATTTGTGTATGTAATGCACAGTGCCGAGAAGTGTTGTGTGCTTGTGTGAATGAATGCGTTTGTATGTACAGATTAAGAATGAAAGTGTGAGTGCAAGAAAAAGAAAAAAGGACAATAAAAGGACTAAAGAACATTTTCTTAGAAAGTTTAACCTTGACAACTACAATAATATCTCATGTATAAACTGAGATTGCCCATAGTGGGTTTCGTCATTAGTTTTTAAGGTAATATAAATTAGTCTGTTTAAGTTATGTCCTATCGTAGCTGCACAAGTCTAATCGACTGCAGCAAACCTGTATCCCATATTATAATAAATACCCACCACACCAGTGTTACTGGAGGGAGGAAAACTTAAAAATGAACTATTTCTTGTAATAAAACATGTCTTTTATAATGCTGGAATATAAAAATATATATGTACCAAATCAGAACACCATAAAAGATTGAAGTGATCACTAGTGATGCTATACAAGAAAAATATGTGAATATCAGAACCATAATTAATAGGCACAGTATCAGAAGCTTTAGAGAAACCAAGAAAAATTAGCAAAAGGAAAGGTCCTAAAAATACAGAAATTGCAGATTTTGAGAGGATTTAATCAAAAAATAGTGGTACAAAGCATCTACCAACAAAGACTGATGAATCACTATGGGAATACAAAGTAAAAATAAACATTGCTAAACATATAATTAAAAAAGCACACTACACATCATGGGGAAGATTTATTAGTGAATTAGAAAATGACATCCATTGTAGACAACAGCTAGAGTATGAAGTCTTTAGACATATCAATAGAAAAAAAACGGACATTGCAAAACTGATGCAGTTTGGATGAAGAATTCATTGCTTTCAAATGAGAACATCAATTTGACAGGGTAAAATCATAGGTTTCTCCCAGACCTACCCAGGGCGAACAGTACATCACATAATAACTTAGGGAGTGAATGGGCCTCATCCTCAATTAACAGGCTTTGAGATATAGCGATTTAAAATGTTCATATGCCAAACCATTTCAGCCTTCATGTTTCCATTTCATCTATTATTGATTTTTGTACTTCACTTGCTTAATAATTTCATTTCTTAAGTGTTCCATTTTAGTTACTCCACAACTTCTCAAAAAATACATTTGTAGACACTTTCATTTATCTCTCTCTCTTTTCCTTAATTCCCAGGTTTCTGAGTCTTTTAGTGCTATACATTGTATGATAGTCTCAAAAACTTTTCTTCATAGTCTTGGATATTTCTTTTCCTTAAAGCAGTATGTTTAACTTTCCAGTGGCCATCCTTGTGTAATCATAAAAACAAAATCTTTCCTCTTCCCTTCCTTCTTCACTTATAATTCTTCCCAATTATTTAAATTTATAAGATGCTTCTATCTTATCTCCATTTATTGGTATACAATACTTATCTTCTCTCCCACAGCCATGTATTTTATTTTGTGAAAACTGATCTTAATCCAGCTTTTTTGATGTTGTCCCTTCAACTTTCGCATCACATACTCTGTGTCAAATCCATAACTGAACAAAATCACCTGATCGTCAATGAAGGCAATCTTCATCAATGTACAAGTATATTCCCATACCTTGGCATGTTTTATCATTCTCTTAGAATTTCTTGCATGTAAAACTTAAACAAAGAAGGTGTTAAACAGCACTTGTCTCAGAACCTTTGTTTGTTCTAATGACTTCACATGCCTATCTCGACAGCATCATATGCCAAAAGGGTAAAAAACTTTGTTTCCAGAATCCAACTCCTTCAGGATTTTGGACATTATAATTGAAATATGACCATTCAGGAGATGGTTGATGATATGTAGTAAATAACTTCCTCTAAACCACTATGTAGTCAGTATGTACGTTTTGCGAATCCTTGATACAGAAAAATTTGTTTATGGAAAAATGATAATCTGCCTGTAAACAATGCTAGCGACAGAACCTTAAGAAGGTTTTTTACCAAAATTGATCTTCCCCGATCACCCCAACTGATGTCGCTGCCCCTTGATTTTGAAATCGATGTTTTAATTTTTGGAGGTACTTTACATGAAGTTCAAATTTTTTTAATTTAGATTTATTTCTTTTAAATTTTGCCTTGAATTGAATTGAATTGGCCTTATTTTACGTGGCGAGACTCGGGCCATCAGGCCCACTCTTCCGTCTGACCACACAAATTTCGCTGCGCTCCTTTCATCAACTAGCAGAGAAAGGAGGTATTTCTTGGGCGAGAAACAGGCGATTTGAATTTAGCTCAGAGGCGTCATTTATTTGCCTTAGATAGAATACATAAAAACTGGTCAAGATCTCAATTTCATTGAAATATCTGAATTTTCTAAAATTGCAAAAGTTCAATGTCTTCCTTTTTTTCCAATGTTCTTCTCTTTTTCCAGTGTCTTCCTTCAATTACAGTATAGAATGAAGAGAGAGATATTTTCTCTGAATAAAATCTGTTCTTTAAAATTAGATTTTTAAATGAAGCCATTTACATTATTTTCAAAACACTAATAGTTTTGGAGAAATTTTGCATGAAAAAAAAGTAATTTTTAAAACAAGATTTTCTCAAAATCTGCTCCAATTTTTTTCTTGAAACTTTTTCTGGGGTAGTGATACATGCATTAAATACGATGATATAAATGCCATTTTGCTGTATTTTTTGTTGTTTTTTCAGAAGTTATACAAATGTATTTTCTGTAACATATCTCTCTCATTTTGTTAATGTTAATGTTACTTGAAAAATATACTCACAAATATAAGAATGTAAGTGCTTCAAATGATTTCTTATGAAGTTCCTTAAAAAACAAATACTATTCTGTGAAAAAGATCAAAATTCAGTACTTTCAGAAACATTTAAACATTTTCTTGAAAACTGCTAAAAATATTTCTTTAAACTTCTTGTACAATAGTGCTAAATACACTGAATAAAATGGCACTAATGCCATTTTCATTTTTTCATTTCATTTTTTTAAATTACAAAAATGTTATTTTTTGAAATCTCTCTCACTTGATTAATAATTACGATACAGTAATTTTCTGTACATTATTATTAAACACAAGTGTTTCAAATAATTTCCGATGAAGTTTCTTGAAAACTCAAAACTTTTCTGTGAAAACAAGATCAAAATTGAGCTTTTCCAAAATGCTCAAACATTTTCGCAGCTTGGCCTGCATGGGTGACTTTAAATGAACATGCATTGTTTTCCACATCCTAAAACACGTAACCCTCCGTTTGCACACAGTGCTACTAAAAGGCAGTGTTCTTTTGGGGAGGTGTCTTGTATATAATAGAACCGAAAAGTCTTGCCAGAAAATTGTTCTTACTCTAACCCCACTTAGACCAGCACCCTGGACAATGTTTTAACCCAACCCTATAAGGAACCCTAGAAAAGTTAGTGAAGGATACATTTATGGGACAGATCATTCTATTCCTTTTAAAACTGATTTTTGTTTTCAGGAAAAATATTTAAAATATGAATTTTTAGTCTAAAGAAAATGCAGCTACAATAAAACATGTCTAAGAGTGAACCTGATTGTTCCTTAAAAAATTTCCATCTTGGCAGATCTTCTAGAAGTTGCTAATAATTCACCATATAATTTAAGTGCAATATTTTCAATATAATTTGTATGAAACAAAGAAATGAAAAAAAGGATAATTTATGAATGAAAATATTGCAAGAAATAAAAAAAAATCAATAGAAATCACAGTGACCTTGAAAAACCACACCAAAGTTTGAGAAAGTCACAGGGAAACAGATAGAGAGTTCACCAAAGACTCCTCGACAGGAGGCATAAGACTAAAAACGTGTCGTTCACTCTTGTCTCAGAACGTGTCCCTTCACACTATTCTATTCCAAGGATTGGGGCGGAAATTTAAAAATAAATTTCCTTCTTAGCCAGAAAATAATCCCCATTTTGTAAAAACCATTGAATTTCAGTGTTAGACAGATTTTCCAGCTTGCAGACGTCATTTTCACGTATAAAACCGTTCCATTCTGAGAGTTGCAGTATGGGATGGCAGGTTTCTGTCTTACATAGGTTTTACTGTATCTTTCAAGTGACTTAAAACTGATTTTGGGTAAAGATGCTTGAAGAGGAAAAAAAAACTAGTAAAAAGAGCAACATTCTAGGTGATCATCAAAAACTGTCTCCACAGCAGATGCTCAACTGCTCAAGAACAAAGTGACTACTAACAAACAACAAAACTCCTTTTGCTGTCTAATCTTAATTAAAATATTGTTTTATAGTGCAATAAATAAAATATAATAAAGATTAATAACAATTGGTTTTATTTTGAACATTATGTGTTTAAATATTATTTTTGTAATATAATTAGGATTTACTGAAAAAAATTGTAAATTTACCAATGGCCCATATTGTAATTAAATTAAGTAAAACAATTGATAGCTGTTTTTCATGATGAACACTTTCAGAAGATATATTTGTTTCACAACAATATCAATGAAAAGAAACGTGGAACTGCAGGCAAGGTAGGTAGGTGCTCTTATAAATCCGCATGCCTTCAAATATCAAAACAATGATTTAGCTCTGATGAGTTTTACTAAATAAAACCATGTAATCACAAACACACGGTTAGATAAGTTTATTGATACATCCACATTCAAATACCATATTCTAAAATATTCTCAAAACAATATCTTAACAAAAAGAGGTAGGACAAACTTTCCTGGATGACCCCTTAACATTTGTCCAGTGTGAAAAGGAAAAAAACAACAAAAAGAATAATAACAATCCATTGGATCACTTAAAAATAAATTTGAAATGTACAATCCATTAAATTATTGTATAGTAACCACGTTTTAAAGGGTACATTTTTCATTTCCCTTCTCTTCACTCCAAACAAATGAGAAGTCATCCAAACTATATCAACAATATTTCCCTCACTGATATCATTCCTTTCATTTCAACACCTACAAAAATTTGTATATGGCTTCTCACCACCTTTATCCATTTTATCCAGTAGCACACTCTTCTTAAGGGTACAGTTTGAGACAAACAACAATATTTTCACAACAGCCATGACAAAATTTGTGAAAATGAATAAGACCATTGCAAATGGGACTCTCCTCTTCTCTTTTACCATTTAATTACCACCAAGAACATGCCCCCGTCCCCAATGATGCCTGCCTTGTCCTGCCGCTGGAGCTTCACCTGCATTTGCAGGGCGACGGTTTGCGGGTGGAGGCCCAAAACCATGCACTCCGCCACGCTGGGTTGGAAACCAGTTGTACCTAAAACAAAATTAAAAATTAAAAGATAAAGAACAATCAAATAAATAAATACACACTGTCTGCAACAGAGGTATTAAACATTTCAACCACGAACCACATCATATTGCTCAATCAGCTTTTCAATTGAATGTACTTATTACACTCATAACAAAGATATTAATTCAATCTTACATTGAGAACAGATTAAAATCTTTCTGTACAATGAATGATCTATAAAATCATTTTTTTTTTTGTCACTGCATTGAAAAAACAATTAAATAATTATTTAACCTACTTAACAGTAGCTTTTGCAGTTATCTTCACTTTGGTATAGACAAAAACAAATAGCCATATCAAAAATTCGTTTGTGATAACTACTTTTGATTTCAAGAACTTTTTCTTTGATATATCTTTAAGATAGATAATTCAACTTCAGGTAGATAAAATGTTACAGTCACTGTACTCTTGAATGATTAGTCAGCTTGTAAGCTGGTGAACTAAGAACTTCTACTCTTTTTATCAGTTCTTAATCTAATATAAAATCCACAGGTTTCCTCCAATTCTCAAGTCAAATTTTTTGTGAATGAACTTTTGTACCCGTCTTTAATGATAGACTTGGGCCAATATCATATACAGCCAAACATACCCATTTAAAACAACTTTTATTTCTTATATTCATTTATAAGATGAGTTCTGTTCATTTACATTCAAGATTATACCAATTTTATAACATCCCCAAAAACACAAATACAACTACTTAACTCTAGTTCCATCACCAACCGCCATCAACCTCCATCAACAAATTTCTGAAACGTCGAAGCCTTTGCTAGTGTAGAATTTAATTTGTCATTTTCATTTTTGTCCCCACCCATTCTGATTCACAGGTGCATTGATGTGTAATCAATTGCCTTTATCATAACATTTATATTTATCACATATTTTTGTCCAATACACATCTCTTAAATAAATATTTTGCCAGTAAATGACAACATTGATATCATAACTCCTAGCTTCACACAAACTACTTGATATTAATGACAATATATAAATAGTAAATACTACTTATCAAAGAAAAAAAACAACACAAAACTAACATATCATTGAGAACGGGCAAGTGGTATCTTGCTGCAAACGTCTTAAAGTGTGAAGTCGTGTAAGAATTTTTCTTCTTCTTCAGCAAATTGAAATTGGTAAAGTAAGTTTTCAGAATCTGATTTATCCTGTTTTAGGGAAAGTACTTATGAGAATGACAATGAGCTTTCTTAGGAAGCAGTACAACACAGGATATAGCACATATTCATTAATTTAACATTTTTATTAACCTTCTTAATAGAATAAGACCTAAAATTAGTACCTGTTTTTGGAGCATTTCTGTATTTGTTGCACAACTCACAAACAGTACACTGCAGACCCTTAGGAGACCCAAGTTACATTTCTTAAACTATATGTTGTCTCTGGCTCTTTTCTAAAGAAAGTTAATTTTCCTTCTTTTACTATTCTTAAATTTATTTTTTTTTTTTATTACAAAAAGTTTGTTAACGAGAATCCTCTCTTGTGGCCAAAGCAGGAATAAATAAATAAATGTAATACAAAATTTTCATAGAGAGAACGTATTCTTCTAGAGACAAGATATAGTTCAAATAAATTACAAGACAAATTTAAATATAATTATATTTCTTAAGCCATACTCAACAAAATGAGATCTTTTGAGTTCTTCCACTGACATGTAGGGGAATGTACTGGAAACATGCCAGAGAACTCATGGATAACCTGACAGGGATCAAGACAGAGGGACATGCAGGGAGACACACCAAGTCTGAGTTGTGTCTCAAATCGATTTCTACCAAGTGAATCCTTTTTAAACGTAAACCCTCTTTTACATATTTGTTGATTTCACTCTTCTATGTACCTCCGTTCCATAGCACAAGTAGTCAGAAACAAGCAGAATCTTTAAATCAATGTAAAATACATTCAATCATTTCATATCCTGTGCAATTTAATCTCATTGATCTAAGTCTGTTAATACTCTCTCATCAATATTAGAATGTTTAGCTAAGCACAATAGATTAGGGATTGTCCATAAATTACATAATGCAAAAGAGAGGGGAGGTAGATTGAAGCATTGTTACGCTGTGTTACAGAGGGGTAGGGGGTGTTAAGTTTAGTGGTACATAATATTTACCTTTTTCAATTTATCAACATTTGCGGAAATAATTCTTTTTATTCAGTCTTATGCTAAAATATTAACAAATTAACTTTTTTTAAATATAATAAAAAGTTATAATGTTTAATTTCTTTCAATAGTGAAAATATTTTTTCATCAATGGTTTATTGAGTGAATCTGTTAGACTACAAAGAAAATATTCAAAACTAATTTAGAGTTCATTCTAGAATCCAACTCAATAAGTGTAGTGTGTTCTTGCCAATGGGTCATTCCCAACAGCGTATGCACGGCTTGCCAGAAATTGTCTCGGCTATGCGACCTTCCTTCAGTCCCAATCAGCTAGGTGCAGTCAGTATGGCCAACTATGCTGTGATTTTTCCAAATCTGCCCCTTGCAGGTATCAGCTATTGACAGCATCCATTCAGGAGCTTGAACATCACCATAGTGACATCACTACGGTGACATTCAAGCTCCCGATTGTGTGATATCTGCCAGGACAGAGTTGGAAAAATCGCAGTATAATTCTGACTTCAATAGTCATAAATTTTAATACGTAACACACAAATAGGTACTAATTGTTTTCACTGAAATATAATTTATTCTTATTTACTGTAAATGAGGGTGTTATTGCAAGTGTTCTGTAAATATTTCAATGGGGTTCAAGAGTGTGTGTTGGGGGTAGAGGGGCGCCAGTGTTAATAGGGGGAGAGGTGGTTTTAAAAATACTCTAAATTTGCATTACATAATTAATAGATGGCCCAGAGATCCCCTTTTATTTTCCTTTGGATACACCTTCTGATTTGCACAATCTGCTTACAGGTGCTTTCTATTGCCACCCGAGGGAGGTCTCCCACAATTACTACCATTTTTTCCTAGGAACTCTTTCCTGTGCGACAAACCCTCGTGCTACCCGACCATCTTGCCAAGTTAGCCCTTATGGCCACTTCAGACCTGAACCTGTACTTTTGTGCATAGAATAGCCTTTGCACCTATCTTGGTGCTGGTACCATGATTGTGGGGGTGGAGCCAGTTTCTCATTCATGCTCACCGACAGATTACACAGAGATCATACAGTTAACAACCAGGAAAAGGGATTAGTGTGTATGTAGTGATATATAAGATTCTGGGAATGCACCCCATTCCTTTACGTACACCTGAAGGATCAGGGAAGACAGCCCAGATGAAGTGCCTATGCTAGCTCCTCCTCCATCTGGGCCGATCAAAAATGAAATATGATATGTATGTTGATGCATGAAGGGTGGGAAAGCCAATCATGCCACTACACAAGAGTGAAAATCACCCATGCCTGTGCAGGACTTCAACCTGCAACCTGATGTTCCATACTCACTTCAACATTACTGCTTTAGCAACTGTGGCTGCTTGCATAAACTACCCAAGAACAGTACAGTGTATACCACTGTAACACCCAGTTCACAGATTGGCCCTTTGAAGTTGAGTTTCAGTACGTTTTTTACAATTTTAAAACAATTATTATTTTTGAACTGCAGAATATCTTCAATAATTCAAAGTGTTTTATTAATTTATGGAAGTGAATACAATTAAGTCGTATACTTACAGTATTGAAGGAGTTTGAAGAAGACTTGGACCTCCTAATTCTTGTGGGTATTTGAACATCAAAAAGAAGTATAGATGACCAATCATAATGCCAACCAATTCGTAAAAGCTCCTAAAATAAAAATGGAGTTAAATTATGAAAATCTAAAATGAAGAAGCATGAAAGGGAAAGAGGACTTACCCTCCAGATAAAATCAGATTGAATCCAAACAAAACCCAGGGCAAATACATTGCTTTAAATCTTGTGCCAAACCAAAAGCTCACAATAACATTTTTATTCAACTGACACCAAATGTACAGTACACTCAGAACCATAGGATCCATGAGAATCTGAAATGAAAAAGAAGGTTGTTTTTGTTTTCTGTGGTTTTTATTAACAGTCACATTAAAAGTATCATGTTTCACTTCCTCGATTTAGTTTGTAAGAAATACATACTGGCATTTCAGCAAGCAAGCCCACAATTACGCAGCATATCCAATTAAACAGGAGCATAAAAAAGTAGTCAGCAGGACGTCCATTGAATTCACCTAAAAAAAAATTTGAATTTTTGTTTTTAAACTAAACAAATATAACAACAAAAAGTATACTACCCCTGACATCTGGAATGAAATTAAATATAACAATTTACCATAACATTTTGAAATAACAATCCCCCAAAATTTTATCTATTCTATCTTGAGCTATGATTTTCCTGAAATAAAGCAAATAACTTTTCATTTCAAAAACCAGATTTCATTCAATGAAATGTTTAACTGTTCCTTCAAACTATGAAATAACTTGAACTGCAAAACACTATGTTAACACTCTTCCATTTAACACGTCGTAATAGATGTCATCATAATCATAAACTATTGAAGGATAGACTTAATGTTCTGTTCCTTTATTCCAAAAGTTGCAATTTCCCATTTCTCTTGTTCCTCTCGCATTGTTACCATTTCAATGCTTATTGATTGATTGATTGTTTTAGTGATTCCGGACACATCAACTACCTGGGTCATTAGTTCCATAAGCGTATGTTTTGGCTCAGGAGGTAGCGGTGATCTTTCCCTTACTGAATGGCAAGATCCAGCACCGACCTACCACCAGCTAGCGGGGTTCCCCCAACCAGGAATCTCCCACCAGCAGAGTACCACCCTAAGCCAGAACCAGCTCTAAGCTCCCGACCAGTCTCCTGGCATGTGTGCTTGTGTAGTGCATGTTAGTGTAGATGTGTGTGTAAGGAGAGAGGATAGGACAAGGAAAAGGTTGGAAAGATCATGCATAGTCCATTGCCCGTTTGGTAGGGTACTGCTCTAGCATTTGCCTGGTGGCGATTGGAAAAAACATAGAAAACTACCAATCAGAGTGGCTGGCTCCTAGAATTCTCCTCCAGACAGCTACTGAACTCATCCTAGCTGAAAAGCTAGTGTCGAAAGTCCTGGCACCATCACGACTCAAAACCTAACTCTCAGTCAAAGGGACTGCAATGACATCAGTTGATGCCCTGAGCCATCTCACCCAGTTTCAATGCTTATTATGATACACCGCTTGGTCCCATTTTCTTTACATTTCTTCCAATATTGAACTAAATCTTTATGATATTTTTGGTTTTATAATTCCTTTTTATAATTACATTTTTTTATTATTAACTTTAAGTCTGAGATACCTTATTTGGGTCGCTCCAATTTTTTGTCAGTTTCTATTTTAATATTCACACCATACAGCCACAAAATAATAGTAACCAAATGCAGGTACAAACTATCAAATTATTATTTGGCATTAGCATTAAGCATTTGTGAAATGCATATTTAATAAAAAATGAATGTCGCTAATGTACTATTTTATTAATTTTTACTTTCTATTTTGATTTGTATGGTCTTTCAGTCTTTCCCAGCAAGTTAAAGTGAAAAGAAGACTCCAATCAGTAAATATGTCAGTTAGGGAACAGTCATGCCAATTGGAAACTTTATAACAAGCATTAATAATCAAAATAAAAAATTATACAAACTCGACACACAATTACTACTAGATATCTTAACTTAATATCATTCAGAGAAGGGGAACCTTTGTAATCAATATTAATTCACATTTAATTATGACTAAGCCTTCAGAATGTTTATAACATGTGTGGTTTTAAAATTGTTATGTTTTATTTGTAATTTATTTGAACTTACCTGTTTCAAGTCCCAATGAATAATGATAGAGAAAGTAGCAATTCAATAAGAAATGAAAGCCTGTACCCGGCGTCAAGGGGTAGTAAAACAATGCAGTTACAGGCCTCCATAACTAAGAAAAAAGGTACACACCCAAATTAACTTTAATTCATTTAAACATGTATATTCAAAATGAGCAATGTAAATACCTCAAATCTTTTCACTGTTGGTTCATATAAAAGATATAACGTGTACGGACTGACAATTTTTAATTTTCCTATGAGAGAAAACCCAGCAGTCAACCCTAGCCAATACCTGGTGAATATTGGCAGTCTTTTAAACCAATCGGTAATGTCACTCATGATCACTTAGGACGACGAACTATTCGACTTCTGTAAAGGAATTTTTATATACAGATCGCTCTCACTCCTAACAAAAATGGACTAACTGAATCGAGAAAACAAGTAAAAACTACATGATCATGCTCAACATTTCAGGTACACAAGTAAAACGGTTAAAACATAAAACTTTGCTTCATTCCATGAATGACTGTCAGGGTTCTTCACCTCCAAACAGGAAGTTCAGTTTTTAATAACAAATCACTTACACACACGTCAACATCGGCAAGTAATGTTCCGACCTAACCCACAACATCAGAACGCAGCTGAGCTGGACAGCGGGGATAAGAGGGGCAATGACGAGCAGGAGGCGAGGCAAATGAAGAGTGTACACGTATTGTATCGATATCTTAATTTCAATTCATTTCGATATATTTTATCGCGCGCATTTCAATTGAAACCAAGAGAGGTTGCGAAAGATATGTGATATCAATAAAAATGATTAATTACCTCCAGTGAGGAAAATGACATTTAGTCAGCATACTTTTTTATATATCAATCAGAAAAATATAAAAATCATTTTAATTATCGGCACAAAAAAAGGATTTTTATCCTTCATTTCTGTAAACCTCAGGGACATCACACATGCCGGATAACAATTTGGCCAGTTAAGCCGTTGCTACTTCAATAGCATTAAAATATACAGTTGAAATTGATTTACCAGTAAACAACTACGTAAATGATAATATAATATGTATAATTAACACTTGTCACTGCAGGTTACTGTATTAACAGTACATAATTGTATTATGTTTATGTAGTCAAGTATTAGACCTTACAAAACCAGCCATTAAATCTCAAATTCTACACTAAACCGTACACATGAAAAATCTGATCAGAAATAATCGTGAAATGTTTTTCTTTATGGCTAGTCATGATGCAACGGGCTGAGTCTGCGAATCATCGTCACAAACGCATGGCGGCCTGTTAAGAGCTTTATATACTCTCTGGTTGAAAGGGAGTGTGATGTTCTACCGTGGAAGATGATCGTCTTCTTCCATAGTTCCATTCTATGCTCACGTTTTCTCGAGCTCACATTTTGATGAGATGCGAGAGAATTGGGGTTACGGCAATACTAACAAACCAAATGAGTAACTTGTTCACAAAGTTTCTATTATGTGAGACGGAAAAATTATTGTTATTAAATGTTGCCAAGAAAGCGCGCTGCTACATTTAATTCATAATTCAACTAAAAATGGCATAAATGAGAGGGATTTTACTGCGCGAAAAAAGGGCATAATTGATATCGGCAGCACCACGGTGAAAAAATATTTTCGCAAAATAATAATAATAATAATAATAATAATAATAATAATAATAATAATAATAATAATAATAATAATAATAATAATAATAATACATTCCACTATGGGCAGTACGAGGACCGCTGACTGATGACTTTTTGATATCCATTCCCCTCTAGGTTTACCTTACAACATTTTTTAGGTAATTATAGATGGAAGAGCATGAAAATATGATGTGACTATTGTCCTTCTATCTATGTATTTGGCATTTTTTTTGATCGATTGTCCGACTTTGCAGGCTAACAACCCCTGTCTCCCATGCGTGGGCGTAGTTCAATTCCTTCGCTTGGGGGTAAGAAAGACATGTGATAAGCATGACGTAATTCCCTTCACCACACCTAGCAAGCTCAGCCTGCCTGTTTGTTTGTTTTTCTCGTCACACATCTACAGAAACTGAGACGATTTTAAAATAAAGCTATAGCCTTTACTTTCTCGCTAGTGCTTTCAAAGTACAGAGAAAATATTGTAATACTGGGGGAAAATAGCGAATTTTCGACAGAAAAATTCTTAATGCTGGACCCTGGTAATGGAAAGTGTATAAACTTTGTCCTTATGTAAAGTAAACTAGTGGACCCAGCAATGATTTGCTAATGCAATGTATTACACTTCACACGCTACGTGTCACGTGAATGTTAATCACATTTTACGCTCTGCAAATATTTTAATAGATGAGAGACTTTCTCGCGAGTATGGGTTTGTTATATGTCCTGGTTTGGACGTGGTTGTCAAGAATCGTTGAAACCTCCTTCAAGTTTGGTTATGCATTCGCTATGACACTGTCAAGGAGATATTTGATTTACTTGCCAGATAACGTTCAAGTAATAATTCCAGACATTTCACTATCGCAGGAGCAGAATATGCAGTGAGAACGTTCTGATCTTCATCACCCTTTCTCCTTCCCTCTCCCTTTCCCTCTCCATCTCTCCCTCTCTCTTTATATATATATATATATATATATATATATATATATATGTGTGTGTGTGTGTGTGTGTGTGTGTGTGTGTGTGTGTGTGTGTGCGTGTGTGTGTGTGTGTGTGTGTGCGTGTGCGTGTGTGTCACTCTCATACACATTATCTGCAGATTATGCACGATAAAGCAGGTGGAGTATAGCGAGAAGCGTCGGTCCAACAAAACTGTAATAGAATGATTAAAAAGATTCCATCCTGTACATTATGGTGTGAGAAACGTTTCTTTGTAGCCATTAGCCTCAAAAGTTTAGTTTTTAATGACCTACAACGCTCCGTTTAGGAGTTATTGAACGATATAGAGTCAAAAATCCTGCAGAGTATTGCGGGTTGCATTTGACATGCATATTTAGTTTTATTTTGTTTCGGGAATTTTTACGATATTTTAATAATTAACCTAGTTTTCGGGGGAGATGAATCCAACAAATCAGAAAATTAAAATTGGTCCTGCTGCCTTGAGTTATAAATGCTGCAACTAACCCGCCTTTGTTTTATTTATTTAGATTACTTTCTCCTCCCTTGTGTAGTCAGATTCCATGTTTTATAGGCCTTTGATACCGAACAATCGATTGACGGCAAAAGGTCCGTCAGTCCGACTGTCTGTGAACAATGCTAGCGACTAAACCGTTAGCAATATTTTCACCAAAATTGATATTTCCCAATCGATCTGGCTGATGTCACGACCCCTTGAATTTGCAACATCTTTTTAATTTTTTTTGGGGGGGGGGTACATTACGTGAAGCCCTAGAATGATTTCAAAAAGGCATCAAATTTTTTGATTAAATTTGGAATTCTGATAGCGTAAAGGACATTTAGGATGTTTTGGTCACTGATTATGGTATTAAAAATTGTAAGCACACTTTTATGTAAACATGGCAGGCTTGTGTGAAATTATTCTTGCTTTTCTGTATTACGTGCTGCAAATACTGTAACAGCTAAGTTTGTTCATGTTTGGTTCGTTTGTATAATGACTATTGTCAAAACTATATGACATAATGACTACTATCAAAATAAGTGCAGAAAAGCAAGCGAGGCGCTTCGTTAGAATTTGTTGAAATGGACTTAACAAGTTATAACCGAGGTGTTAGTAGGGCAGAAATTGCAATTTTTCAATTTCAAATTCAATTCTTTTTTTTTCCGCCTCGACCGAGAATCGAATTTGGGGCCACCCCAAGAGAAGCTAGTACAGTACTCGTACCATCTCAGAGATCTTTCTGTCATAAAAATAATGAAATATTTTCTTTCTTCCTTTCTGAAATCACAACAGAAGATGGTTCCGGTGTTTTCGACCTCCGTACCAAGACACAAAATGGCCGGAAGCGCTTGCCATTTTAAGGCCGCCCATTTTTCGATTAGGGTTTTTAGGATTCAACTGAAATGTGAGGGTGTTCCTGAAAATAAAGACAAACCATTATGCATGTCACTCAAACATGATTTTCAATCATGACATACCGTTATTGATTCCGCCTAGCCAGTCATGTAAGAATACAAACCAAAACGGAAACTGATCGCGATCAAGAGTACCACATGAGGTACTCTTTGATCACCACAGGTATACGCCTCGGAAAGTCTGCGCCGGCAGCCGAACTTTTACGCAAGCTCTTTGAAGTTAAGCAGCTCGAGACATCGCGGATCCCTGGAAACTAACGGCGCTGAGGCCCTGGCCGTTAGGAATAAAAGGCAATGACTTGACGCATGACTGACATCAAAATGTATCCGGCTGACGATTGTTTTGGTAGAGGTTTACAGAGAAGTACGGTTAAGAAGTGTAAGAAGGTAAATGATAATGCCATTTTGCAATTTCTTCGAACCCCATCACTCCATTCCGATTGACCAACACCAATTGATTGATTGGTGATTCCGGGCGAGTCAACTGCAAAGGTCATTAGTCTCATAAGTGTAGTGCATGCTTTTTTATGAGGGGCGGCGGTGATCTTACCCCGCTGGCTGGGGAGATCCGACGCCGACCTATGTCGGCTCGCGGGGGTTTTCCCCGACCAGGTCCCGGCCTCAGCCGGGTCGAGCTCTCAGCTCCCGACAAGGGTGGTACTATAGAAGTGGAGGACGGTGGGTTCAAAACTTGGGGAGGCCCTGACAAGTTCAGGCATGGAATCATTGTGAAATTGAAAGTGAATGTTCTTTGGTTTACTGGTAAACTGTTATTGGCGAAATTCCAAATAAAGGAATTAGATTTAATATTTCTCTTCCTTTAAGATCACTTCTCCGCGCAAACGGCACTTCCAATAAAGATTTTATTGCGAAATACTGGGTCTCTGGATCCATCTAATAATAATAATAAGCATAAATCTGGATCCATCGCAGCTACAGAGCAATCACTGTCTATGATCGCAAGACGCCTTCACAGGAGACTAGACACGCGTGAACATCAGTGCCAAACCAAACTTCAAAGCTGGACAAAACGAAAATACTCTTTACTTATTGTTTGAGGGACGTTGTCATGGCAACAGGGGAGAAGCGCGTCAGCTTGAGCCCCTGGCACAAACAGTGCTATTTTTTGTGGTGCTACTTACGTGTAATGCATAGAACTGGTTGGCTCCATATTGAATTGTATCGCTGTTTGCAGCTAGAGAAACGACTTCTTTTAAAATGTTTATTTGCCAGTCGGAAACATTTAAGTCAATTTGAAACAAAATTAATTCCAACAATTTTTAAGGTCAAGAAATACGTATATTTAAGAGTTGTTGGCCAATTTTGTGAGTATGCCTGACCTCCTCTGAAAATCCGCCACTGTAGTGTAGTGTATGAGTGTAAGTGTAAGTAAGAGGTGAGGAAAGAACAAGGAAGAGGAAGGGAAGATCGCGTGCGGTTCGTGGCCCGTTTGTTAGAGCACTGCTCCAGCATTCGCTTGTTGCTCGGAGAAACCACGGAAAATTACCGATCACAGCAGCTGGCCGCTAGAATTTCTCCTTCAAACAGCAGCTGAATTCGACTTATCTGACAAGCGTGTCGAAAATCCTGCCACCGTCGAAACTCAAATCCCGATCAGAGGCACTGCAGTGACATCATTTGATGCCCTAAACCATATTAGCCGGTACGTATTCGATTGAGATATTTACTGACTTTCGTTTCTAAAAGAAAATTAGTAAAAAGTACGTAATTTGGGACTATAGCCCCCCCTCCCTCCACACCCACACTTGATGCCACTACCTGTTCAAATCAATCATAGGCATGCGCAGATGGGCGTGGGGGGGCAGGGGTCCGTAGCCCCCTTGAAAATTTTGAGAGGGACCCTTAGTCTTACGTAATAAAACATATTTCCGCAAACACGTTAAACTCTTGATATAAAAGACAAGTAGAACTTGTAGATACATTTTAAGCTTAGAGTGAAGACCAACGCATGGGTTCCGGTATATTGTTACCGTATCTGTTTGAGCAAGTATTATTGCTTTATGGATATAAAATTTGAAAACATTCGGAGTTAAATTTACTTGTAGAATTCAATAATTGTACTGTAATCGTCTATTTTTCAATAATTAAAATTAATAATT
The DNA here is from genome assembly GCA_038098605.1 of Gryllus longicercus. Lineage (NCBI taxonomy): Eukaryota > Metazoa > Arthropoda > Insecta > Orthoptera > Gryllidae > Gryllus > Gryllus longicercus. The sequence continues at coordinate 520,638 of JAZDUA010000741.1, read as the reverse complement.
GTACTGTAATCGTCTATTTTTCAATAATTAAAATTAATTATGTTCATTTATGAAATTTTGCTTTAATTGAAGATTTAGTGAGCATACACTTGGCAACACTACGTAAGTTGAACCTAGCCAACTAGTGTTCAGTGCGAACGAACGATCTGCTTCCGATGATTCGTTCAGACTCGAAAGTTGTGTGACCGAACGTTTCCACGTAATGAACTTTGGTCACGTAATTTTATGACTCACCATACTACTTCACCTTCGGTTTCTTCATCGTTACATCATTTTCAATCACACTGCGGGTTCCCAAGATGTAATTCCACGACCTTAATAGTCATTAATATTAATGATTCAATGACCATATCGCAACGTGCGTGTAGTCAACAAAATAACTTGCTAATCATTAATGGGCTAACTATCAACCTTTGGGTTTCATTCCAAAGGTTAATTGTTATGTCGCATTCCTTCAAACTACGCTTCAGCAACAATTAACGCTTTCCTTTACATAATATGCCTACCAATGTTACGCGCACGGCGAGTGTCTCGACGTCCAGATTGTCAGCTGAACGAATGAAAGTAGCCATAAATCTTAAAGAGTGTTAGTACACCTTGTTCCATAGTTTTTATCAATTGCGTAGCGAAAGGCACAAGAAAACCACCACTCATCCCACAATATTCATTTCATCACTTTTATTTGTAGTTGTTTTGGTGGCAAAAGACCTTAAACTCAAATAATAAATTTAAATACAAGACACTTGTGCCATGTTGGTTTGGGCTTCATACACAGAAATTGTGGTAACACTAGTCAACACAGATCTGAAATAAGAGTTGCATTAAAATGTAGGCAAGGATGTAGTCTTTGCACCTTACATAACATGAACATATATACATGTTATCAAGGGTTATTGATCCAAAGGGAAGAAATGCCACCTCACTGAAGTAAAAACCCTTAATAAACATTTGTAAATTCATCATTCTTAAAATATAATTGAAGGTTTATTTTTTGTAATAAGTCAATATTATATGTCTTAAGTTATAATAATTTAAATATAATCCATTCTTTCTTTAATTTCTATTACTTGGACAGAATTCAATTTTCATATCATGCACTAATCTTCCATTTACCCAAGATCAAATGTTCTTTGCACTCTCGCAGCACATTATAAATTTGAAACACCTGCTTACATGTTAAAAATTGGTTTATTCATAACAGTTCACGAGGTATCAACACTAGGTAGAAGAAAAGTTTCAAAACTCAATCTGAGTAAAAAAATGTAAAGTTTTTAACGTCAATATTCCAATATACAAGCTATATATCCAGTAAACAAAATAGTACAGCTCTTTGAACTATAATACACACCACAGTAATTGCATTGATGAAATGTCAGACATGGTTCATTGAATGCTGCAAGCTTCAATGATTTATCAGACTTATAAATACGGTCAGGAAAAGCAAGCATATTAACTGTAGAAGCGCTTGCTGCTGTCTTTTGCATGTTGCATCAACAAATCACATGGTTGGAAAGGAGCACCATAAGCTGCATTGAATTCCTCCATTTTATTGACAAGTTTTCCAGCACCATACCAATCGACCCATCGGAATGGTCCACCCGAAAATGGTGGGAAACCAAGACCAAAGACAGCACCAATGTCACCATCAACCTATTCAAAATTTGCCAAATTAACAAAAAAGAAACCCAGAGAAATTTTTGCATATGATATATTTACTATAACTCACAGGTCCTTTCAGAATTCCCTCCTGAAGGCACAGAATAGCTTCATTAACAAATCTTGAAACCAATCGAAGCTGACGATCTTCATCAGATGAACAACCACGAGGCTCCAGATGGAACTTGTTGAAAATGGCAACAGCATCTTCATTTACATCACGATCTTTGCGTCCCTTTTCATAAATATAGCAACCTTTGCCAGATTTACGGCCTGAAAAAAATCAAAACAATATTATAGAATAAGGGCAGGAGTCACAAGTCAAGTGCCAGATTATTCTGGGCAATTCTCCAAGTTGGAAGTAGTTCCTTGGCACTGAAGCTGCATAACTATTATGTCATATGCAGTAGTAGTTACCCTTCAATTTTATGCAATTGTATCACATCATCATTGTTTTTCACTTTTAAGATTTTAAGACTAAAGATTTTTTTTCTCTCTTCTTAACCTCAAGTTTACTTACCCAAAAAGCCTTTTGCTACCATCTCCTTGAGCACATCAATGCTGCCTCCACCAAACCTATCCCCAAACACCTCTCCCAAGTCTTTCGCAATATGAGCAGCTACATCCACACCCACTTCATCCAACAATGTTGCCGCTCCCACAGGGAAGCCAAAAGTCTTCGTGTATTTGTCCAAATCCTTAGGGGATACACCCTCCTGAACAAGACGTAAGGCTTCAGACTGCATTGTTGCTAGAATTCGGGTGGTGTAGAAACCAGGGCCATCTCCAACAGTAATGACTACTTTGCCTTGTTTCAAACCCACATCTACTGCAGATGCAGCAGTATCTTTTGATGTTGTAGGAGTTGTAATAATTTCAAGCAATTGCATTTTATCTACAGGAGAAAAGTAATGCATTCCAACAACCTGGAATAAAAAATAAATTCATTAAAAAAATATCTAAAATAAATATAACACAGTATTCTTCAAAATCCAATGGATGCCTAATGGCATCATGACCCCATTCCTGATAAATTAATTGCAGCAAACTCAATAATGAAAATATTGAAATAAATACGAGGAATTTCTAACACAATTTTTGTTATAAGGATTTTATTCACTACTTTGTGCTTATTTTTGTGTTCAAAACAGCTCACAACCAACAATCATAATTCCAGTATGAATTAAGAATGAACTAAGCTAGGAACTGAAAGAAGTACTTCGCTCGACATTAATGGACATACGTAGTGGGCACAATCAAATATGTCAGCTGTGAATCCCTTTCCTCAATAAAGTATATTAACCTCATTAATAAATAGCAAGATCAACTATGTATGAGGAATTTCTGTAAATCTAACCTTTTCTGGTCGCTTGCTTCCTTTAGCAACCTGAGCTATTGGCAAAGCAGAAGTATTTGAAGCAATGATACAGTGCTCAGGAACAACCTGTTCCACTTCCTGAATGACTTTGTGTTTGATCTTCAAATCTTCAAAAACAGCTTCTATTACCATATCACAGTTCTCAAATCCTTTATACGACAATGTAGGTTGCAAGTTTGCCATAAATCTATCCCTTTCAAGACTGCAACAAATCCCACAGGTTACATAATACTACAATCTTATTGCTTTTTAAGACTTTCATGCAACAATCTTACTTTAAAGGGATGTGAATAAAACATTATTTGAAATTGCTTACGCAATAAGTTTCTTTCTCTTCACTGCTGTGTCCAGCCCAGTCTGTATTTGACCTTGCCCACGTGACAATCCTTGAACACTAGTGTCTTTCAGAATAACATTATACCCCTTGTCAATGGATACATGAGCAATACCTGCCCCCATCAAGCCAGCGCCTAATACAGCAATATTCCTGCAAAAAACAGTATAATGAATTCCATATCAAAAATATGTACACAATAAAACATTCTCAAACCACAAACACTTACTTGACCGGACGTTGGGGTTTTCCGATTCTGTTCTTCTTGCATTCTGTCTGAGCCTTGAACAGTCCCATTAGGCCTTTGCTCTGAGGAGTCATTGCGAGATCCCCAAAGCCCTCACTCTCCGCTTCATATCCAGCAACTGGGCCCTTTTCCAATCCAGTCCTGATTACTTTCAGAATCTACACACAATAAAAGATGGAACTATGAATGGATGAGTAATATCATTTGAACACACACCTTCCCCAACTCAATTAAGCTTAAAAAATTGGTTATGTTTTTCAACAACTCTAAAAAATAATCAAGATTGAAAACTAGCTTAATCACAAGTATTGAAACGCATTACCATAATTATCACTTAAAATATTTACTGAACATAGAATCATAGTTTTTATTACTCTGATTTCTTATCCTCCATTCGATAGCCTATCAATTAAAAATACTTTGTAAGTACTAGGGCAATACTTGGCTTTTGGAATGACGATCTATTGTTTGGCTTTCCCAAAGAAGTTTTCTGAAATGACCAAATTGCATGAAGGCAGGGATGTAATTGAAAGTTAGGCATCTCACCCTCAGAGGAGCAGGGTACAGACCACCCGTCATTTTCTTCACTTGTGCCTCAGCCTTGCCAAAAATCTGGTCTCTGACCCAGTTGTACTTCAGGGCAAAACTCATGGCTTTATCCATTAGAGACTTTGGAGAACGATCAACTTTCATTTCACCTGTTGCTAGTTTCTTTGCAATTTGAACTGAAACTTCCTCCAAGTGCTGCATTGTTCTGCAAGTCATACAAATGACAATTTTATAATAATAATAATAATAATAATAATAATAAAAACAGTTTCATAAAAATTATAATTAAGCACATTTTACCTTCATATTTCCTGCTATTTTAACTCAGATTTGCAATTTTTTCTTAAATGTGGTCTATAATTTATTTAATATATTAAAACAAATTACCTGGCACAATTAACAAAAAATTGTAACATGTGGTAAAATTCATTCAAAATTCCATTTTTTAGCTCAAACATAAAATTTACATGCACAAATAATTTAATATAATAAAATTGATTTAATTCAAAATGTCATTTGCTTCAAATCACACAGTTATTCGCAAACAAATAATTTAATAACCACAGCTTAAAATTTCAGAATGAAAATATTTCAGGCTATTGAACGGCATGGCAGCCTTGCCGTCCACAGTCAAAACTGTCTACACTTGGCTTATTATAAGCATGTCCTAAGTTACGTACATTGCTCACTGCCCCTTCCCACCAAAAGATTCCCCTCGTGACCTCCTAATCACCCCTCCTCAGTAGATTTCGCCCTTGCCGGAGTGGCACAAAGTGTCAGTTTAAACAACTTCCTTAAGTTGTATCGTATTCTAGACTTCCGCCCATTTAAATGCAAGTATGGGTATAAGAATAGTTTCCTGTAGTTTCTAAACAACTGCTTTTTATAAACATTTATGCTCATTTATGCCAGACAGCCACATGTTGTGAACACCCACTGTCAATAGACTAACATATTTTCAGAATCCATTGAAAAATACAGTGACCCCCACCTTCACACCAGAATTCTGATACTCAAGACATTTTCAGCATTGCACATTTGAAAATGTTCTAGAATGTTATGGGCATTTGACAATGAACCGGTGAAATCAAAAAGCAATATCATGATTTCTAAGTATTAAATAAACCTTTAAAACCAAGAAAAAACATTTATCCTCTGTAATTAGCATAGAAAATTGGCGGGTCTTTCTCCTTAACACTCTGGCATACCCCGAATACACTGAATCATGCAATTTAAGTTATTTTCATAGTACCCACAATAGTTTACAGGTAATCAAATTTAAATGAAATTCATAAATAATTTATCAATTCAATTCTGCGTGAAAATCCATGCAAGTTTTGAAAAAAAAACTTTTCCTCTCTGTAATGACAACTATTTCCATAAATACTCGCTGCAATCTCCACATGAATTTGATTGTCATTTAACAAGTATTTCTTTATCTTTATTTTATTATTCAAAGATTTAATGGAATCACATAAATGAAATAAAATGAGTAGGTACTGAAAATGGTCGTAAATTGCAGTAAATTCACAAATGCTTTAAACCAGTGGGCTTAACATGTCCACAATAGCCAAATTCTGAACATGTGTCAATATAAACAGTGAAAACATTTAAATCTGTTTTCCCCAATTAAAAGAGCAATACGAGATGAAACATTTTCTGTAAGAATACAAAACTGCCCCACCTGTTCTCAGGAGAATCAATCCCAGGTCCAAGGGGATTTACCAGCAAGTCAACAATGCCCAATTTCTTGGCTTTATCAGCTTTGAGAGTCCGACCAGTTAACGCCATATCCAGGGCATTTGGAACTGGTGTAAGCTTTGGAAGTCGCTGAGTTCCACCTCCACCAGGTAACAATCCCAGCATCACTTCTGGCAGACCCACACCAGTCTTGCGATCTTTCACAGCAATACGATAGTGGCAGGCCAAAGCAACCTATATTAAGAAAATTATTACTCCACCTTCCTCAATCACCCACTTGCAAAAAACACTATTATTTTTACCTCTAGACCTCCTCCTAAACATGATCCCATAATTGCTGCGACAACAGGTTTTTTACTATTTTCAATGGAGGCCAGAATTCTTTGCCCATCTCTGGACACTTTGACAACTTCTTCTTTCGTTTTGCATGACTGCAGCATACCAATATCAGCTCCTGCAATGAAGCATCCTGGCTTCTTTGAAATAAGGACAACAGATTGTATACTGGGATTTGTATCAATCTGTCGCAAAACCTGTTCAATTTCTTCCATAAGTCCATGATTCAAGGTGTTGACCTATAACCAGGAAGACAAGTCATGTACACTCACCCTGGATTATGTAATCCTTAGTAGACAATACATTGTGCACACACATTTAATTAATACTTCTAAATAAATTAGTTATTGTATTTACCTTAGAATCTGGCATATCTAGCCCTACAACACATACTCCATCTACTATTTTACACTTTGTGTATACATTGTCACTGGTCAAGGAGGCATATAACCTGACAGGTACAGGTGCTGGAAATTAAAAAAATAAAAAATTAATTTGAAATACTAACAATAAGAAAAATATTAACAATCGTTTGCATATTATTAAAGAATTTCCTTTCATAAGCGAAAAAAAATACATTTAAAAAATTCCAAACACATCAAACTCAATATATTTTACCACAACATATAAAGGAGTTATTTCTGACAAGACGTGGTAAAAAAATTAAAACAATTCCCAATTATCGAGTTGGTACAAATACTCTCTCAATCCCGTTGAATAAATAGATGAAAATGAACATAGTTCAAAGTACGACCTATTTATACATACAGTATGTAGGGTACATCATATATACCTATTAACCGTGAGAATCTTGTGTTCGTTCTCGCCACACTATTAACAAGCCCCATCAACCTGCAACAAGCCATCTTCGGATATCCTTTCGTTGCCCCCGGATTCCCAAAGAGGCAGATCGACGATCGGACCACCCCAGACCGCCACGGACGGCAGTGAACGATACAGAGAACGCCTTTCGGTGCCGGCGGATCCGTCCACGGAGTTCCAAGGGTCCAGAGTACGATAGGCCGTAATCGGTTCGTGAATTACTAAGCGAATGACCACGCCACAGAACAAATAACTGATTTACAATGTTGCCATTTTTCGAGAACGAATATTTATTATATTTTAAGCAAATATGTCTTTACAAAAAAAAAATGCTTACATTTCCCTGTTCGAAGTGCACAGTGCAAGTTCGTTTGCATTAGGTATAAATTATTCTCATGAAGACAAATATTTTCAAGATGGTACTTCATATTCTGCTTATTAATACTTTTACATACTTCGTAAAGTTACCTGCGTGTTAGTTCTACATGTTTCAGCAGACGAATAGTTTAGTACCACATGACGCATGGGAGAAATCGGGAGATAAGATGAAAATTAATTATTTAATCGTACATTTTTTATGTAGTCCTGGATCCAATGAGCAATGTGAACGTTTCATGATGGTAAATAGCGCAATTTTTGAACAGCTTACGGAGAGAACACTAAAAACGATTGCCACAAATTAAAATATATATATCAAAATTCGAATCATTACAGCTGTCTATTACAAGTCTTGGACACTTCAATCAAGGATGCATGGGCAGTGTTAATCTATGGAATAACGTTTTTACATATCGAGATTACTAAAAAAGTTACTGTTTCACAACGCAACGTCAATAGCAAATATTTAATGGCTGGTAGCCTCTTTCTCAGAACCTTGCAGTCGCATGACGTGACGTTAGTTGTACCAGAAGCAGTGATGCACTTTGTACGATTCAGTAGGTACGTGCAGTATGAGAATAGGTGGAATAACACCAAAAGGTTATTGTCTTTGGATATTCTCAGTGTTCCTAGGTAGTTCAGGAAACCATGGCCGGAGGATGCGTAATTCCCTTTCAATTTCTGCGCACAATGGAATTTGGTAATGTAGATAATCATGTGAAATGGTGTAATTCTATTACTGGTTTTCATAGTCATCAATTATAAAAAAATATTTTGAAAAATGAAAATATAATTTCGCTATAAATCGCTTTGGCATATTTACAATTCGAAAAGAAAACTATTTAATTGATTTAGAATTACAAGCTCAGATTATTGGCTCCAAGTACCTTCAAATAAGTTAGTATGAGCTTCAAATTTAGTGCCTTTGAAACATAAAGAGTTTTACAGGTTAACAATAAGGCACAATGGTTGTTACCTTTGTTCGAAATTATTAATTTTTGGTATGATGAAAGTCTTAATCTGTGGCGGTCGGTGGGTTGAGCTTTTGGAGGGACGACATATTTGCCCAAATAACCACGCACATTTTGCCTCAAACAATTCCCTGAAAGAAGGCAAGCTATAGCATTTAGTGTAAGACCGATTTGCACGCAATAGGATTTTAAACCTTTTGCACATTGATGAAGTAAGATACACATACGGTTACAATGAACATTTTTTTAAAAAACAGATCAGCAAAAAAATAAAAATAAAAATATAAAAAAATAAAAACAATAATAATTTAGGAAAAATCATATGAAAGGGTCGATATTAGCTTAGTTATTAGGCGCAGACTCTGTTGAACGAAACCATAACACTTTCTCCTCAACCAACTCCCATTACCCAACTCTTCCGCGTGCTTCTGTTGCCTGGTAGTCCGTAAAATAGTAGAAAATAGGAAAAAGTTTCGATGTAGTTTTGATATTTGGGTCCTATACGTTTTTAGGGTCGCTGAACATGAATACCAATTTTGCCAACAAACATTTTGCCCGGAAACATTTTGCTTCTTTCACAAAACACGTGTTAAAAATCCGACATTTTTCAGCTTTATTTTTTTCAAAATAGCACGAATACCGTTCACTTTTCGCAAATAATGATGATATATGAAATGAAAGAAAATAAACCTGCTTACATTGTATGACTTAAGGGCTTTTCTACAACCGACCATTTAACCGCTAGAGCAACGTGCATTTTGGTGTTTTTATGTAGAAAATTGTAAAAACGGGATTCATCCCATTTTATGTCAGTGTAGCTAAAAAACTACGCATATTTACTAAATATTGAACTTATATGAAATGAAATATGATAAAAGAGCCCATATTTTAGGACTTAGAGCTTTTTGTCTGTTAAACACTTCCTTCGCTGCCGTGCGTCGAACCCAAAGGCAAAAAATACTTGGATGTTTCTGAGAGAATTGCCCCTCACTAATCCTCTCTCGCTAACTCTCTCATTTACGTAATTATAATTAGCTACAAGCATTATAGTTGCCTGCTACTAAATATGACGGTTGTTGAATCATTTCAAATGAAAAAGACAAAGTTGGTAATTAATTAGGCAAAGAAGGAAAATTAAATATTTTCGAAGTTGCACCTCACCTTCATCGACGCATCCTTTTGTTTGAAGGCCCTGACATTTCATCGTCATCTGCTACAAAGAAGTAGAGAAATGAGATTTTATTAAGGAGAAATTATTAATTTTATTTATTATTATGGGACAAATATTTACGAAAAAAATGATTTGTTAGATTTATTAGTAGTCTTTATATTAAGGTATCAATTTTTGATGTTTTTAAAAGTTGTAAGACTTTTATACATTCTTCTGGAGAGGAGAAGGAATTATATAGAGAGTCTATTAAATTTAAGGACTGTCTTATATGGGCTAGTTCAGGGCACTCCAGAATAATATGGGATGTAGATACTAGGGATCCACATTTAGGACAGGGTTCTGGGTCAGCTTTTGTTATTAGGTGAGTGTGTGAGAGATTAAAGTGGCCAATACGTAGTCTGGTAATTTGAACTTGTTGGAATCTAGTGAGTTGGAGTTTCGGGAGGGCGGGTTCAATAACGGATTTCCTTACGAGATGAATTTTGGAGAAGGTAGTCAGCCATTTTTCATTCCACTGTTTCTTAACCATATTTTTAATATATATTTTAATATCGGAGAGAATTCCCTCCACACTCTTGTCCGTTGATGGTAATGAAGTTGCTTCTTTAGCCGCTTTATCTGCCTTTTACTTCCCTTCTGTACCTTAATGTGCTGAAATCCAAACAATAGAGATGAAGGTTCCGTCAAACTACCTTATATTTAGGATTTCGCAAAGAAGGTCAAAAAAGCCATTTCACAAAATTCAGTTAAATATGCTACAGAAGCACAATACCGAATCAATTTACTACTTCCCTTTCCGAATATAAGCGGCTGTACTTCTCACATCAATTGCACAAATCACCATGTAAATAACCAAATGCAATTACAAACAATTACCTCGTTAGCATGGTGGAAAGTGCTAGTATCCGATGGCTACGGTGTTTATATTTAGCAGCAAGTTATGATGCATGGTTTCCGCAGGTTGGTGCAGCGTTATCTGGAATATTCTAGTCTTTTTTTTTTTTCACATGACGCTGGTTCATGAGAGGGTGCGCTGCACTAAACTTTGACGGAAATGAGGAGAAAATATGATCTAATACTTAGTACAGTAATCTCTCGATAATTGCGAGAGTCAGGTCCCCAAAGAACATTGCGAATGTTAAATCCGCGAATGTGGAGATGTGTTTCCTGGATATCGGAAAGGGGTTAAACAAATAAAGAAAAATTGTGACAATTGCGGTAGATAGTATTACATCGAACATGATTCACAATTAACATCTAAACAACAATGGTGCTACAAAATGACACAGACTTTCCTGTATTAGTTTTCTATTTCCTTTGATCTCGACTAGGATCCTATTTGGACTAGCCACATATTCTTGCCAGCTGCCATCTATCGCTGCCGAAAATACAATTTTCTTAATTTTTCTGTTTCCTAATACGAAAGAACGGAAATATTATTTTAAAAACATTAAAGAATAGTCAAACCTCGTTCTAAATGTCAATTTTCTTTGAAAAATTTGAAGCCGATTTGTAAGAAAATGGCGTTTAAGCGTTAGTGTAAATTTGAAATTTGAAGCTCTTTTTTACCGAAAAAACTCAATGTTTATTAGAAGTCATTTGAAGCACATTAACTCACAAATACAATATAGTTTACAAATTGCCGCTAATGTAAATATTGACGACGTGAGAAACAAGTAACAAAGTTACATCTGTGTAAATTTTGAAAAATAAAAAAGAGCAATATAGCGTTTATGTCATCTTATAGAGTGATTTTAGCACTAGTGGTGTTCTCAGACGGACAGACAGACGACGGACCGACGGACGGACAGACCTGCTGACAGACGGACAGACGTTTTGTCGTCAATCGACTTTTCGGTATCAAGGACCCACAAAACATGGATTCGCTCACCAGGTGTTAGAGGAGTTTTTTAAATTTAGCAACTGGATTTATCCACTTTTCGTTATCGGGGCCATGTTATAAGAGTTTCCTGTCGAAAATTCGCCGTTTTTTCGCGCAGCATTTCTTAACTTTCTCTTCTTAAGAAGTTCCTTCTTAAGCACGAGGAAGTAAAAATGAACAAATCTAAGATAAAAGAAAATAATTGTACTCACGTCTATGTTCTTCGTAGTTTCACACATCATTTCAATACATCAATAAATTACCATGTAACTTGTTTACTTTTTCACATTTGTTCATGAAGGTAGGTTTGGAAAGGATTAATCTAAGGGGTCCATAAATTACGTAACGCTAAAGAGGGGGGAAGGGGGTTGAAGCAACATTACGCTGCGTTACTTAGGGGCAGGGGGTATTCGAGTAGTATTATGTACAATTTTATTTTTTTTATATTATTCAACATTTGTTGAAATACATTCTTTTTTAGTCTGATACTAAAACATTAAAATATTGTTTAATTAATTTGTTTTAATTTAATGTTATTAGAAAATGTTACAATAAATGGAAATATTTTTTAATCAATTTAGTATTGAATCATTAAGATTACGAAGAAAATATGCAAAACTGATCTGTAGTATTTTGTAGAATACAATTAAATTGACGAAGTACACTCTCGCCCGTACGCCATCCAAAACGGCGGCGTGCCCACGGCTTGTGATCAAAAATTTTCTCGCCCTTCCTGCACTCACAATTTGCGCTCAAGTCTTCTTGTGAGGTGTATTAATTGCCATAAAGTTGTATAACACAACACAAATAAAATTAATGCAATTTTTTCCTACGCTATAATATATTTTCACTTCTTGCATTTATAAGGAGGGGGAGTTGTCCCAGGCATTACGTAATTATTTTGAGGGGTTCAATCGCGTGTAAAGGTGCGTTACAGAGTGGAGAGGGGTTATTCAAAACACTCCAAATTTGCGTTATGTAATTTATGGGCGGCCCCTAATATAATGTTCAACGCCACGCCATGACAATTGGTGCTTATGGGGAGAAGTTAATTTGAAGTGATATTTCATGTAAATTAATTAAAACTAAGTTAAATAAAAGTCTACATTGAATCATTACTTACATAATTTTATGCGTAGAATCCGTGTCAAGTATAATACTGTAATGGATCATAAACCTTATAATCAAATAATTAATATGTATAACTTTTAATTATTTTACCCCACACTTGAGCAAGTCAGATCTATTCGTGTTTGTAAATTCGACGTGAAATAAGCAGATAAAAAAATTTGGCTCCCTGGCCGCCACGTCTACCATGGCTAACTCGACGAAATTACGAAAATATCAAATAACGTGTGACATGCACGCCTCACCGTCGTATTATTAAAAATATATATGTTTTATTTACAAACTTAGGAGATGATATCTATTGCTTTCTTTCTAATTCTTAAACACAGATCTGAAATTACTTATATGTTTCTTCAATTTATGTTTCTTACAGTGAAATTTATATTTTTAGTGTGGATCCGCGAAGTTGCCGAATATTATATTTATTTGGAAACCTGGTGCTCTCGTATTCTTTCTCCTATCATTGGGGTTCTGATACCTACTGAAAAATAATAGAATTTCAACAATGTTGCCAATCGTAATACTAGCAATTATTTATTATTCAAAATTTTGCCAAAATGATACTCGGCGAATCCAGTTCTCCTCTGAACATAACACGAGCATTTTAGTGCACAAAAACATAATAACGATATGTATATAAATATATTCCTCCTTAAACATAAAAACAACTTACCTAGACCAAAAAATCCAAAATATCATCCACACATTCATACATATTTTATTTACATTTAATCCATATGAGTGCACTCCTTTTAAACACTCAAATGATTCTAATGACCATTTTATACGAACCGTCTCCCGAAACAGCACAGTTTCTTGGGTTTTTGAGAAATACGTAATACTTTACACCTCGACTATTGCACCTTCGACTGTTTCTTTTCTAAAATTCAATTCCTGTTACTTTGACCAGATTGTTAATACTTGTTAGGACGTGCCCGAATGGGTAGTCGAATTACAACTTCCGCGCATGTGGTTCTGACTTTAATACTGGGCATTTCCATTGCCATTTGTTCTGGATAGAGACACTTGACGGCAATAGAATTCATACAAAACAAAAAACTTGGTTTCGAATATCCGGTGATCGTACTCCAGCACTTTGCAATAAGTACTATTGCTTGGACAGGTTTTTCACAATTATTTTATTTCGAAACTTTTGCTACCCTAGTATATCTAGTAATAAAGATATTTCACATACACACACATCTTTCTCAGACTGTAACTCAACTGAATATGCAGCCGATAACAAAGAGCGACAACGAAATTTGCCGCAGAACAATAATATGTGATTGTTTTGTAGTTCTGTGCCCTGATAACAGTGGAGAAAATCATTGTCACTAACACCTAAACATTCTTCTGGAAATGCAATTTTTCTGCGCTCGGTTGCGTTATTTATGTTGTTGCGGCGCTTTTCACGTTCTTTTATTTTAGGAATATCATTGCCTAGTGGAGAGAATAGGAGATCACACAGTGTCTATTCTTAAAGTGTGTAAGTCCGCTTACGTGAAGAATATTGTTAGAGCGTTGTGGGTGTTTCTTATACTCAGTGACGTCAAGGAAGTGTGTTAATTCTCCAAATATTTTCTGTTTTGTGTCTGGCGAGTTTACGACTCAAAGTCTCAAAGACATCCCATTTCTCCGATGGCCAAAGGTACACGCTCCGATGGTACGAATTTGTTTTGAATCAAGGGAAGATTGAATCAAGGTAAGAAGTGGGCAACACGGAACTCTTGCTCACGTTGCTTCCGCTATTTAAGAGGCCGGTTGGAGAGAATTCTTTAGAAACCTAATGTTTGAGAATTACAAGGAATTGACGGAACACATGCTGGACCATTACAAGGCTATGAGGTGCACCATGTCTATGAAATTACATTTTCTTCATTCCCATTTGGATTTCATTCGATATAATCTTGGAGATGTGAGTAACGAACATAGTGGACGATTTAACTAAGATATCGATGCTATGGAAAGTCGATATAAGGATAGACTTGTTTGGTCAAATAAGAGGGTAATAATTGGTCTCTTTATTTGACCAAACGACGCAAAACTAAGATTTTATCAAGGTGAATCTTCATTTTCCTTATGTCTCGTGTCTCTTTGGGCTTTTTTCTTATTATTTATAAAGTAGACATTTTATGTACAAATATCGAGTATAAAGAGAGTGTATATTCTTCATCCAATCATTCTTGTGTGGCAATCTTAAATTCGATATGTTTTGTCTTCAACAGTGTACCAATTATTTAGCAATTAATATGTTTTATACTTTGTATTAACCTGTTCTTAAACACGTTTTATTGGAAATTTTCACAAAACTCCTTTTGTCTCGTGCGTCGGTGCAGGTTTTTAAGTTAAGAACTATTAGTAAAATAGGAAATGTGCAAAGTAAATGTCGTCCTTCTCTAATTTTAATTGTGATTCGGTGTGATTTGTTTCAGTTTTTACAAAAATAATTTTGTTTACTAATTCTGAATTGGTACATTCATTTTCAAAACACTTATTGTAAATTTACAGAATATCCACCTGATGATGTCATAATATTGAACTATGAATCATCAAGCTGTTTGCATGTACTATAAAAAATAAATCTCCCATGAGCTCGGAATCTTCATGTTTTTTATTGTCTATAATTGATTTAGAAACTTCTATTTTTTAATGTCTTAGTGAATGTACTCACAGTCAGAAAAAAATACTACCCCAAATTTAATCATAAAAATTATTCCATACAATTAAATTAACTGCAATAAAAATCAAATTAAGTTAAATTTCCCACTTACCTCCATAATGCATGTAAAGACAACCTGGCACAGACTATCATTATTTATAAATATGAAGAATTCTCTTTACTGTAACAGTTTACATTAGTGCATCTAATTACACAGGCACACACACACACACACACACACACACACACACACACACACACACACACAAAGAAGTTGCCAGACTCCAAGATTTGACAAATGTTTCTCATTAGAGTATGAATTTTGATAGAATATGTATTTTGATGCACCGAATTGGAATCTGAAGCCAGAATTGCGCCATCATCCTCCACTTTTTTAATCGCAAAAAACTTCGTGACATTGTACTTTTTTTGTTTTTAGGGTTGTTGTGAGACCCGAAGACTTTACACAAGTGTCTCGTCTCTCGTCGCACATAAAATCTGAAACTGAAGCCAGAAGCTCCATCACCCTCCAGTGTTTTTAAATTAAAAAACTGTGAAATTTACCATCTACAATTTTTCTAGAAGGTGGTGGCGCAGCAATTCTGAATTAAGTCTGATTTAGCGCATCAACATACAAAGAGAAACATGTGTCAAGACTTTGGCTCTAACATCACCTCTAAAAAAAACAAAAAAATAAAATTTCACGGTGTTTTGTGTGTGTGTGTGTGTGTGTGTGTGTGTGTGATATAAAAAAATGGTGGGTAGTGGAGCAGTTCTAGCTTCAGATTCGGATTCAGCGCGTCAAAATACATGGAGAAACAAGTGTGAAGTCTTTGGATCTAACAACCCCCCACCCCCGAGAAGAAAAAGTACAATGCCACGATGCTTTTAATTTATTATTTTGCGATTTAAAAAAATGGAGGGTGATGGCGCAATTCTGGCTTCACATTCGGATTCAGCGCGTCGAAATACATGGAGAAATATGTGTCAACTCTTTGGGTCTGGCATCTCTCTTTTTGTGTGCCTGTGTTATTACTTTCTCGACCTTTTTCAATCGCAGTAAGTTAGTTACAGTGTTATTATAAGCCCAAAAGTAGGTGATGATCCAGAACAGCAGGGCTTCCAGTCTCAACAGCGTGTGTGATTTAACGGCGAAGAAGCCAAACGTACAAGTGAATTCATTACGTTGTCACATTTTTCTGCTCGAAAGTGGAATAATAGGTCGAAAGAAATAACTAATGGTGCTATGACAAGTCGGGTGTATCTGTCTCACGAGTTTGAAGAATATATATAATCCTGAGCGATTTCACATACGACAGGTAGCTTAAACTTTTAACTTCGAAATTACTTTCCCTTGCATGAAAACTGTAAGGTCTACATGTTCCCTTCTTGTATTAGAAGAGAATAAACCGATAGATACATTATGCAGAACCAAAGCTTCTGAAGAGTGTGAAATTGTTTAATTCATATTCATAATACGTGCAATGTACGTAAATGTAATGCAACTAGTAACTTGCAATGTACGTAATGCAACTAGTACGAAAGGATTTTTCAAAATTCGTTTCGTGAAGGGGTGAAATTGGAGTTTCCTTATTGGAAGCACCAATGCAGAAGCGACAATGCATCTGTTTACTCTTGCAGTGGCAACGACGGTGGTGCAGTAACAACGTCGAACGTGGTACAGCACCGCAGACGATTGATGTTTCCAGGCACGTCAACTGCTGTGGCCAGTAATCCCGTAAGCGTAGTGAGTGCTTCTTTCGAGGAGTGTAGCGGTGTTGCTCCTCCGCTGGAAAGTGAGATCCAGCACCGATCTACATGCCGGCTTGCCTCTTCCTCTCCTAGGTCTAAGCCCCCAACTGGTCTCCCAATTTACGTGGTAGTGGAGTGGATGCAAGTGTGTGCGTGTGAAAGAAGAGAGGGTAGGACACGGGAGAGCAAGGAGCGGTCGCACGCAGACCATTTATTAGGGTGCTGCTGCTCCAGCATTCGCCTGGCATTGATCGGAGAAACCATGGAAAGCTACCGATCAGAGCATCCGTCCGCCAGACAGTTCCATTAAAACTGTAAGGTATGTAAAACGTTAAGATTCGGTACCAGGCAGCGGTTCAGCTAAACTCACCAAATCTGGAACTAATCACTTTACAACGATGTTACATGTGCAAATCATTGATTTTTTACTATTAGCCTCGTGACAATCTGCAAACGGTTTCTAATGTCATTCCTTAACGAAACTTTCATTAATAAAATAAAATATTAACTTCAACTAGTTACATAAAAATGCTATTTCGAAAATAAATTATGTAGAAATGAATATTACCAAACACCGAAATCATGCCATGAAAGTATATGTTATTTTGCCTGTGTATTATTAATATTATAACTTCAGCGTTCGTAAACTTTTCAATTTCACGGATCATTTAGAAGCTTTAAAATAGTCTGCATTACTGAATGAAAATATTTATGAGTGTTATTGAGTTTTCGAACAATTACTAGTCGTAACGAACTATATTACTAGTACTTAAAAGGTGTCTCTATTTTCAATGTTCATGTACAAGCGCATATCCAAAAACTGTCTAAGGAGAGAGCAGATGCAGAAATAAAGGTGTTTTTTATTGCCGAATTTATGATTATTGTAAATTTTATCAAGACCCTATTGTTTAAATAAAATACGAACACGATACAATAAGCTAAAGATAACATTAGTTAATAAATTTTAGTTTAACGAAACAGGAAGAGGAGTACGAATTGAAATTTTTTTAAATCTACGAGGAGGATCCTTGGGTCCGTCCCTGTTAATTTATAATTGACGGATGAGAATAAAAAACACTTTGTCTTTATCTCTATGGCTTTTTTTGGCAATTCTTTTCTGTGATGTAATGACAATATTAGAATTTCCCAAACTCAAAACGATCTATATTTATATGTAAAGCCGCTTATTATATGTGTATGACACTAACTTATCAGTAAACGCCCCAGAATGACATTTTCCCCTCGTGACTACTGTTTTGACAGCACGCCGCTAGCTGCGCTGCTGCGCATTCACAGAAAAGCTCGTGAGCTACCGCATTCTGCCAGCCAGCTGAGGAAATAGGTAGAGCGGGGAAGTTTATGCAACTTTTTATGCACGCAAATATGCAATAAAAATATTGAAATTAGCACACAAATGTTTCATCACATTTTCAAAATATCAAAATATATTGTCATATTTACACATTGTTACCACCCACAGAAAGATGGAACGTGCTACTTGTAATTAGATTATTTTCTTCAGCATATTTTATTTTGCTTTGAAGGTAGAGTGTCTTAAAATTGTTGTTAAGATTTTCTGTTCTTAGGTAGTCTCTTCTATGAGATACTACAATATTATTAACAACATTATAATATCATGTGCATTTCGAAAAGATCTTTCCACGTCACATGGGGGGCGCATAATTGTATTTTCAAACGTATGTGATAAGAACATTCTCTGGAAGGTTGATACGGGGGATATTTTATCACTTTATCGTTTTTATTCCACACCTCAAGAAAGTTTTCCCCGCCGGCCCTGGCTCAGTCAATTTTTTTATAACCCTTTTTGAAACTATAAGTATCTTTATACTAAACATAATTAATACTTTTTACTAGAAAATGAAATATATTTTCGTTCTTTAGGAGAAAATGTAAATACATTTCTAAAAATGCAAAACACATGTTATATTCATTAATTTTGTATCTGAGATTCGATATTATGCTACGAATCACACTGATTTTAAGTTTTATAAAAATGCGATCATTAACAAGAAACACACAATTGCGTGATCTTTCCAACTTTAATCGTAAGATGGAATTTTCCTCGGTTACTTGATAACGGCCTTGTCCCACCCCTTATGCGAATTTGTTTTCCGCATGAAGAAAAGCATGTTAATGTTTGCTTTCGATCACGATCAGAACTCTTCATTCACTTATCGCATTAATTACCTTTTTTTACTCGATAAAAATATGAAAATTGGGAATGTAACAATTTTTCTACGTTCTTTTATCAAACGGCAACTATCCTTTACAACTTTACTCCGTGGGTATTGTAGTCTTCTAACGCTTCATTTACAAGCTAAATGAAATGCTCTCTCGACAGAAACAAGCGGGAGCGACGGCTTACTCCCGTCATCTTCTGCATTGTTTCGGTGGCAGGGGCGAAGAAACGGGTTCTTGACCGGAGCTGGGGCCAGCTCACTGCAACTGGGCTAGGGAAGGAACCGGTCGGGCACAGTGTACGGTGAACGTTGTACGGTGGCCAAGGCTTAGACCGCCCTTCAGCCATATAACTGAAAGGGAAACTCGTATTCTACCCCCGGTGACGTGTCGAGACGTCCGGGGAGGAGGGAAGAGAAGTGGCAACACTTCCCGTCAATAAGTATCACATATGTCAAGGCGTAACACGTGTGGTCGACGCGCCGTATCAAGAAATTACTAAATAAAATGTACTTATTAAAAAAGGCCAAAATCTTACAATAACAATAAAAATAAGTATCTGAGGGTGTGCGGAGAAATTCTCGAAAATAAGAAAATTATGAAAGTTACATTTTTCCCCGAACAAAGTCAGAAGTGTTTTTTTTTTAGTGGGGGTACATTTGTATTTTTTAAGGTACTAACACTACTTGTGCATGCTACACACGTTTATAAAGGGGGTCCGGATAAAAGTTTTGGAGTCGGGCCCGCACTCATTTCGTTATGCCACTGTCGCATCACCAAACAGATGCAGTTCCTTACGGCAAAAGATTACCGATTTTGCAAGTTCCTCTAAAGGAAAATTACTGCTACATAAACATGTGATATACACCGTACGTACCTGTGCAATAAACATTTCATTTCGACAACGTGTTTCAATAATCAGTTGTTCAGTTCTACAGTAATTAAAAATCCTTTCTCACTCTATAAATAAGCATTTTATGAATTTTTTCACCCTGTATTTTGTTCGTATTATCCAAAATTTCGGATATGCGGGGTTTTATTATACGATAAAGTACTTGGGCATAGATATATAAAACTATGTATGAAATTGAAGTATAAGATTATCGCATTCCTCTGACTGCGTTGACTATTGTTCTTCTGCAAACATTTCCTAAGCGTTACACTTCATGTCATTGTAAAGATCATTGATTTTATTAACCGTAATGCACAAAATAGTTATGCTACAACATCATATACTTTCTCACAATATTTGTAACTGTTGTTTTATTATAATATTCCAACTTGTTTACTTTCCTTCTCTGCCGTTGAAGCAGCAGTTCTCGCGTGAGATAATGCCGTTCGACGTCTCTCGGCCCAAACTCTTACGACATCCAAAGCACTAGCTTCTGGATCACTCCTAATGTTTTCAAACGATTTTGCGATGTCAGCTAGCGTCTGACATACATCTTCATTACATAATGCCTCCAATTCTTCGTCTTCAAAATTTTCCGGTGCGCTAGAGCGAACTTTATCTCCAAGATCAAAATCCTTGTTTGCGAAGCGCCGAAAGCAGTCTATGCACGTCGTTTTCGACAGAGCATGTTCACCGTTCTGTGTGTTTCAGCTGCAGATTTCTTCTGAATAAAATAGTGCATCAAAATACTCGCAAATACATTTTTCTTGGCACAAAACACATGTTTAGCACACAGAAACAAAATGTTGTTTACACTGTGGTGAACAAAGACACATGACGTTCAAACTTACCGACAGTAGTTCCTTGTAAATGCGTTCACATCGGAAATTACCTGCAGATAGACCTGATAAACGGCAACTATTAGAAATTAGCGAGAACTTATTCAAGCTCCTTACATTTGAAAATGTTACGAAATAAACATACAGATGTGAACAAATTATTAGCAAAATCATTTCCTATACTCTTAAGTATGACTTGAAGGGTAAAAACGAACTAGTTCGACGGTCGAAAAATTGTTATATTTCTGTAATGTGTTGTATGCACATTCGGAAATGCAACCCTAGTTTGAAATGTTGTTCTACGCGAATTTATGTGTCTTAATAACATGCTGTTCAAAGATTCAAATAGATGAAATACTTTCTCGCAAATATAGGCTTGTTCTATGTCCTTTAAACATCCCCAATGGTAATGAGAATAAAGTCTGAAAATTTCAGTGAAATTAGTCGAGTAGTTTTTGCGCCTATGTGCGACACATGCGCACATTCCCTTTATTTATATATGAAAGATATATACACTGCAATGATAACCATGACATTTTAACATTTTTTTTTCTTGGAGACGTCTTTGGGTGTCGTAATTTGTTTCTCAGCACTCGGACGTCTGCAATGCAATTCGTCAAGCCCCATCCCAAATCCGCCCTTCAGATGTGAAAGAGGGAGCGGAGGGGGAGGGTTAGGTGGGTAGAATTTATACGAATTGCTCACAGTACGAGAGTTCGTGAAAGCGCGAAGGTGTACATGGTAACAGTCGTATATTCACGAAAACGTGCTAGAGTTGAAGTGTAACTACTCTCCAGTAATAACACCATGACCAGAATTACTCGTATTGTAGACATTAGTGTGGCGTATGCCAATGGATTTGCAAAAAAGGTATAGGAAGGAAAGCGAACTACACCTCAGAGGAAGCGAAAAAGTGAACGAAAGAGGGTTACAAAGTTTTGTTCCGTCCTTTGCTGAGAAAAGCATGCATTAGTAGACATTTAACATCTCAACCCCCAAGAGTTGTCCAAGATAATGGAGTACAAAGTTCTCAAGAACTGTAAGAAGGAGGCTGTTTTCATATACCTTGAACGTACCCGCCCCAATAAACAAAACTTGACTACTTCAGTGATCAAGAAACGACTTCAGAGGACCGAGTTGCACCATGGTGGACAACACAACAGTGATAGAAGCTAGGGGGGTCATTTTATATAATTCATAAATAAAATTCCATTCTTCCTCAATTTTAGAACATTTGTAAAGGAAATAAGGAAGTACATCAACAATTTTAATGTGCTCTTAAATAAAATATTTGTGACCTTTTGCTTCTGGTTGTATTAAAGGGAGTCGGAATGGCCTCTATGGCCAAAGTTATTGTAAGGAACATTTTTTCATGAACTATTTAATTTACTGGAATTAAATTTGTTAGTGTCTATTCGTTATTTATACAAATTTAACAAAGACGATTATAAAAAATGTGACTAGTTTTTAAAATATAAATTTTTGTCCATTGTAATTGGGTTTGTTCTTAAAAATAGTAACATTTTAAAGAATATTATCTTAAGTATTTAACATTTTATAAATCCTCCCTATTAAAGTATATAAACTGCCGTACTTCTTGTTGTGTTAAAATTTTAGCATTCTCCTATTGGTAGGTTTTGAAAAAATGTTTCCTAAAGATGAAAATTTTAAACTCACGGGAAATGGCTCCGAACGTTTGCAGTGCATTCCTGGTCCATTTGATGGGCCAACATACACATCGATTTTTTGACGCTATTCAAGCCTCAATTGTTACCAAAAAAGGTGTGTCCAACATTAGAAAGCAAACTATCAAATATTTTTCGCAACGAAAGCTGAAAAGCAACATCAACATTCACTATATTTCAAAACGCCCACGCCCACTTTCAAGCCACATAATCTTAAAAAAAAAAACAACTTAGGAGATGACATATTAAGATGAAACTCGGCTTATTTAACAGAAAAAACAATACAGTAATGAATGATTCAACAAAGTAAAATATATTTTCATCATTTTTTGCCATTCTGGCTCCCCTTAAGGGATAAAACCATCACCTGGGCTATCCCCCAACATGTTAGAAGACGGCCAGGAGAAGCCATCAAGAAAAAGTGTGGTGCAACCAGTGACGTTTTCCACTAAAGTGTCGATTTGTAGGGTTATTTCAGTGCAAGTACCGGGCAAAATTCACGTTGTAAAAGGCAATAGGAATGGGGAACAACATTAAGAGGTCATCAGAGATGCCTTGCTCCAGCATTGTGACGGTTTCCAACTGGCTATGGAATGTTCATGCACGATGGTGGCCCTTGCCACCGATTAAAAACTGTGAAGAGTGAATTGGATTCAAGCTTGTGCCTTTGTGTGCTCCACAGGCCAGGAAATAGCCCGGAT
This sequence comes from Gryllus longicercus, assembly GCA_038098605.1. Taxonomy (NCBI): domain Eukaryota; kingdom Metazoa; phylum Arthropoda; class Insecta; order Orthoptera; family Gryllidae; genus Gryllus; species Gryllus longicercus. Next base: position 497,358 of record JAZDUA010000741.1, on the reverse strand, counting down.
ATGAAGCCAATAGGATCGCTTTTGTCACGAGTCAAATTATCCAAGGCTTTTGATATCAAGATGTTCATGTGCACGGCTTACCTGTAAAAAAATATGTTGGCGGATACCATAGTGACAGACAAAATACACACAATATAGATGTCAATAACCAGATGTATAATGAACGTCTTAGGGAACGGAGTGTGATAAATGGTCAGATGAATGACGAAACTCTATGGAATGTAAGACGATGTTCAGTTTACAGAATATATGTCTTGGAGGAGCTAGAAGATTTGGGAAAATATGAATGATGTTTGATGACTTGTGTACGTCAGCTGCAAGATGTATATTGAAAATACGAATCTTTTTTTTCTTTTTTGTGTGTAAAATTCTTTTCTTTGTTATTGTTTCCTTTTCTAAGTATTATTTAATATTGTAAATAAATGTTTTATAGTTTATTTGAATTTTGAAAATTTTTTATTTACTCAAACGGTAAGTTATCTCGTTCATGTTTGCGGTGTATGCCGTAAAATCATCGACCCTGATAAATATTTCTGTTTTTCCTTATTTGTGGATTTATTTCATTTAATGAAAAATTAGAACCATCACAGTTTGGAGTGTTCTTAAAACCAAAGTGAAGGCAAAACATTCTACAACAAGGGAACAACTCGCGGAGTAGTCATTACCAGTTTGAATGAAGATGACGAAACAGCCGAATTATGCAAAAATTCTTCCAAGGCCCGAACAGTTTGTAAAATATAATATATGAGTTTAAATATAAAAATTGTAATAAACCATACGAGCAAATGAGGTTTGTTGGAGCACCACTACTAGTGGGGTAGTTTTTATTCGATGGCTCCTCGGAGCTTGGTCTTGCTGAGCGGATACAACCCGTCGTACAAATAAGCATCGCCAGTTACATACTCTGCAGGGGTTATTGGTTATAGGTTGATACTTCTTATTTTCTCGTCTCGCTACTACGCAGTAAAAGGGAAATATTGAAATTCTGCGGAGGCCAATTACGGTTCTGTACAATTAAACAAAATACTTCGCATAATTTCTGGTCAATGATAATGCAATTTATATTCTCAAAACAGCTTTTAAAAATTTGTACCTCGGAGAGTCTCCCGTCCCTGTGCAGAGGAGAGAAGTCAACAAACTCTGCAACCAAACACCAAGAGAAGAAATCAGTTCGATGAGACCCCTCATGGGTCAGGCGAACATCAACCACCTTTGGCAGTGGCAGTCTATTGTATCTAAACTACTCATAGGATTTTGTCCAGAAAATTGCAGAGCTTCGAAATTTTTTGGAACCCTCGTACAACATAATGGAAGATGGGGATTTGTTCTCTTTAATTATTTCGTTAATGAATATAATGGACATTGATTTAGTAAATTATTAGTAGTCAATAATAAAAATAAAATATTCTCAAAATCAGCTTTTTTACTTCTGGACGGAGAGTGCTAAAAGCACTAATTAACACAAGCGAAATGGCATGGGGCCTTTTAGCGACAAAATACGGGGGCCACATTGAAGACATGTCATAAAAAAAATTTTGTGATTATAAACTGAATTTTTGGAGTGCAGACATTTATTACTACAAGTTATTACAAAAAATAAATTATAATTTTTGTAATTTCATGATATCATTTATAATGTAAATTTTGGGTCTTTTCTTCACAATTTATCATTGATGGTAGAAATATTATTTTTTACCTGTATTGTTTTTTTTGAGCTCAATTGACAAAATACTTAAATTACACAGACTGTCTCATGCCATTCTACTTCCTAAATAATTTTTAATCACCTTCAATTTTGAAAACATTTCTTCAGGGCTGGTGCTATGAGGAAGTGTCAAAAATAATGTGAATCTTGCACACACATCAAGAAAACTTGTTGCAAATGATCAATGTTCAATTATTTAAGCTTGCAAGATTTCTAACAGACCCTAGTTTTGAAATTTGACTCTTCAAACAAATACAGAAAGATAATAACCAAAACACAAGTTTTCTGTAACTTCGGTGCAGTACTTTGATTGAAGTTTTCGTGTTTCTTGGAAAGTTTCATCATCTGAAAGAGCTATCAAAACTTGGGGCTGAATCACATTGAAAATTGCCACTGTATTTTTCAATCCAACAAATAGTCAGTCCAATTGGTTAATGGCATTAACTATTAGTTAAGGCATCCATAGTCACCATTAAGTCAGTGCCAGCACTAGTCATGGGCAGACCAGGGGATCACCCAAGGACAAATAAGTCAAGGAACCCAAAGATGGGACTGATGGGGGAAAAATAGAAGAAAAAAAATAAACATTGAGAAAATCGTTATTCTAATTTTATAATACGGTATAGTAGTCTAATATTTCTTAAAATTTTCAATTAATTTTTTCCCTTAAATAGTTCATTATAGTCATTACTAGAACCCAGAAGTTCAGGCATTTATTTGTACTATGATATACATCCAAGGGAATTTATTCTACCTCAAGTAGGGGTGCCAAAAGGCATATAAACAATTAAAAATCAGATTAAAAATAATTATTGTAAAAAGTTAATAAGTAAAATTATTCACTTATTTTTAAATCTAAAAAGTATATTAGCACTTAATATGTAAGGAAACAAAATTATCTTTGTAATCTTGATTTCATTTGACTATCCAATACGATGGCTACAAATTTGTTTTACTCACAATGCTCTCTTCGAAATGCTACTGGGGACTCTTTTTTTTCTTGACATTGCATCAGTGAAAACAGAATTAAATTTTGAATTCTTCCCACTTGTGTAACTGCCAGCACTAACAAGGAGATATATACAAAGCACTATCCTCAAATGGGAACAGAGACTGACCTCAAGTTAGGATGGGATTCCTTGTGGGTAGAAAGAAGAAAGTGTGTGTGGGGGGACTCAATGAAAATATCAAAAAACTTCACTGGTATTATATTCTTATTTTATTTAGATTATTAACACAGCCTCAGCCTCAACTTCTGCTTCCAACTTTGTCTTTCATGTTGTCGAGGGTTGCAGGCTTGTGTGTAGCTCAATCAACATCAGTGACCGGAGAGAAAAAGCAAACTAATGATGTACAAGCCATAAAAAGGCAAAATGGCAAAAATAGGCATCAGTAGCTAAAATAGGCAAAATAAAAATCTACTAAAATAACTCCAGAAGTACAATTAAGTGGTTATCATTGTTAAAAGTCACAAAGTAGTGATAATAACAAAAAGGTATTTTGCCAAACTTCTGAGCTCTAGTCATTTCTTATAAGGTAGGCTTCTATGAAATGAAAAATGTGATACAATTCTGAATATTTTACAAAACAGTGCTGACATTGAGTTTTTAAGCTATCAAATTTTCAGCTCTTAACATCCAAGATCTTTTAATATACATTTTTGGAAAATTATATACATTAAACAAATATTGACTCTGTATTTTCACTGAAGTTTAGAATTGAATATCTCAAATCGTAGGTAGTGCATGTTATTTTTAAAAAAATAATTTAAAAATAGTATTTGTATTTATGCTAATACATGTAGCAATGGATAATGCTAGCAGGTATGAATAAAATAACTCATTTAGTTTCTTGATAAAACTTTCCCATTTTTTTTTTTGCATGGGGGAGGCAGGGGTGCTATGTTTTAGCATTTTCCCAGGCACAAAACTTTCTAGCTCCGACATGCATGAAGTTCGAATCTTTGTAAACAAAGATATTTCGTCAGTGAGTTGTTTATCCATGCAAACTTCATCACAATGTCATTTGGTTTTCTTCGCTCATTGTCGCTCAATTTCACTTCCACTTTCCAGGCTTGAGATAATTCTATTGAATTATTTTGCAAATCATGATAGTGATTGCAAACAGGTTTCAATACTTTGTATGCTTCATCGAGTAAATTCAGTGTTGTTTGCAAATCAAAATCAGAGCTTTGAAGGTATTTCAAAACAGTGTTAGTTGATGTAAGTATTATGAAACGTAGTACTATGTGGAAAAATTCAAAATGATCTGCTTCTTTTCTTAAGTTACGGGCTTTATTCGCTCCAGACAATTTGTTAGAAAATGTTATTTTTGTCAAAGCTTACAAAATATTAAATTATCCAAATCTTATTATTATTATTATTGGCGTATAGGCCATTACTGACCACGCTACACGATTAACGTGTGTAATTCTTCCAGGATCAGCTTTTCAGCTGTATCCTTGGATTACAACAAGGTTGTTACACCTTGAGGTGTGAATTATGAGATGATAGGTTGATGATGATAGGTGAAGGGACAATCACAAATATGACCATGTCTACGCAGGACTCGAACCTGCAGCCTCCTCGGCACAAGATGACGGCTACCGCAACCGTCTGCGCCACGGGGCCGACTATCCAAATCTTATACTTGTTAAGGAATGTTTTTTTGACGATCATCTCGTATGGCAAAGTCATTTTACTGTATGATAATTTCGCTTTTTATCTAAATTCTTTACTGTTGATAATACTATGTTCAACCAATTACTTCTATGATGAAAGAAAACAAATTCGTTCCTGTAAACAGTAAAATGTCTGAACTTCTAATATCCCATACATGGCATCCTCATGCACAAACATTTAAAATATGAGCAGAACAATTATATACTGTGTGGTACAATGCACAAACAAAGTATTGTCAATTTTTTTCTTAACACCATTGTAAATTCCACTCATAACTGCTGTGCCATCATATCCTTGACCTCTACATTTAGATTAAACAATCCTTTATGCAGTCAACAATTCCAAAATGCAACCCTTGTGCTAACTGATCTTTGGCATCCTTAAACCCAATGAATGATTCCTTACTTTTCATTTTAATGGGTTTGCTGGATTAATTTTTCTCAATGGTTACATATTGTAAAATTTAATTTAGTTGGTCAACTATTGATACGTCTTGCAAAGTCAATTATATCAGAAAGAATTATGGCACTTCATCACAGTGGACACAGTTTTACATAAAATATTTGTTATTTCCTTTTGAATTTGGACACTGGGCCCCGGACACAGTCCTGTCAGTCTATCTGTGTGGTACTTACACCACTGGTATAATCCACTTATTTTAATAGTTTTAATAGTTGCTATTCCATGTACACTGAAGTAACAATCTGATAAAGTTTTGCCAGTCTTTTAAAACGGGGAAAAAAGAAAAAAAATAGTAGCTGAAGTTCTGCAGTAAAGAAAATTTATTTTTCTTTGCATTGCATTGATTAGGCATGTGATGTTTTACGTGCACAATGATGTCTCCATTTTACAAAAACACGTAAAAAATTATTCATATAAAAAACAAGTGGTGCAACAACAGCACACACTACTTTCTCGAATTATTTCTAAATTTGCAATTTTGAAAAATTCAGTATGTTCAAAAAAAGAGACCAGTGCCACTCTTTTAAGCAACCCTAGTTTTATTCGTGAAATAAATTTGAAGCAGTTTTTGAGAAAAAGAATTTCTTTTAAAATTTGCATTAATTCAAAACAGAAATTGTACAAACAACTCGTTTTTTCAAAAAATTGTACAGCACTTTTTTTTTTTGTTTTAGAAGAGATTTCATTTAAGACAAAAATCTCTATCTTCAATATTCCTTTCTGCAATTTTCAAAAACTAAGTTCCCCCAAACTGGGAATAGCACCGAAGAAAAAAATTAGAAGCAGTTTTTGAGAGAAAATATTGTGTATATTTCACACACAAACTACTAATATTTTCAAAAAAATTGTACATGGTGTCATTTCACGTTCTGCCTTTAAATCAGATTTCAGTGGGGGAACATGAGACCTGCACCATTCTCTTAAATATCCTTTATGCTATAATAAAACATTCAAAACATTTGGTGTTATTATTGAGAGTATGTAAAGAACACCTGCAGGGCCTAGAGTTCCAATAACTCAATCACGGAATATCAATTTTGGAGAATATCAGCTGCATGATCTTGGAACTAGCATTGACCACATAGACATTTTGAATCGATTGTTTGGAATAGAGGACCTGTAATACATATTCTGAATACACAATGTGCTAGAGGAAGTCATTTACTATACAGAGGAACAGGATTTATCTGGGTTTTTTATTACCAGAACCCAGCAATAAGACTTTTTCTCTTGAAAATTCATCATTTTCCAGCACACAATCACAATACTTTCTCTTATGAACAAAGAATGTTAACAGCAGGAAGGCACATCAGGAATTAAAATTGGATAAAAAGATAAGTTTCATTCTAAAAAAAAAAATTGTTTATTTCACGTGTGAGTTTTGATATCACAGATACAGTGCCTCTTTTTTCAATGGAGAAACAACATACTTTTCATACAATTAAGTGATGTACAGATATAAAAGTTACAGGACAAAAACTTCTAATGAAATATCTGTTGATCCATTGAAATTTAGTTTTCACAAAGTCTTGCACTAAGGAAACCAGAGGCATCATTTCACAAACCTCACTTCTCAATTCTTCGAGAAATTACATTAAATGTTAACATAAAAAAGTACACAAACTTATTAATTTTATGCATCTTTCACTACAGAAGAAAAGGCATTCTCCCTTGACACATTTTGTTTCCTATGTCTCCAAGAGAATAATTGTATTTTACACAACATAAGGTTTCTGCAATTTGCACATGTGGTTTCTTAGTGCCTAATGAAATAAAATTTATAATGTTTTACATGTAATGCAGATTCAAAATTTAAATGTAGATTGTGTACAATAATTATTGCAAAGATACAATTTCCTGGGCTTGAAATATTGATTAGGAGATTGTCATACACTGTTAAGTGCTTGCTTATATTAAAAGAAACTTTTTTTTTTGTTTTTTTTGTCTTTCACATTGTTTTATAAAAAAGAAAGTGAATGACAATCAAATTTCTTCTCAAAAAGTTTATGACATTTCAGTCTGACTCAGTATGAACAAAGTATAAGGGGATATTACAATGAACATTTCTCAGTTTCTCTCCCCTGAAAATTATAAATATAATCTTGGAGAAGTAATAATCAACACCAATCCACACACTATCATGCAAACAAGTATGAATTATTATTGCAAATTTTCTGTGAGAGGAACATTTTTACACAATATTGAATACTTCAACTACTGTGGATTGATCAAGCATCATTCCTGGACCTACAATTCACAATTTTCTTCTTTACATCAGCTGCAATCACATCAACTTATGTGAATTTCTGAACTATTATCAGTTCTACAGCTCCTAAAGTAATTATTCTACAAATTACCCATTCCTAGACCAACCAGATTAATTCTTCTCATGAATCTTGATGTGCACCATATATATGGAGGGTAATAATTCAACAAGATGGATTTAAACTTATGCCCTATGGCAGACTAATATTACATCTTGATCAGAATGTACATATTAATTGCTCATCATTCAAGTATAACCCTACAGAATTGAATCACTAAACCTACATAATGAGCAACAATATATTACTCCATGGCAGGTTTCACTTAAATTTCTATCCATTCACAATGGATTCAAAAGAAAATAATTTTAACGTAACGTAAACCTAAATTTACCAGTCATTCACTAGGGTGGCTTGCTCAAAAACAAAAATTTCAGATGCAAGATAATACTGAAAATGTGAATGAAATTTGATACAGAATCAATAGAAAGAAAAAAATAATAATGAGGAGAAACCAAAAATAATTAATTCCTTTTAAAATGTTCATACATTTGAGCCACCAAGATTAAAGAGTTCATTCTTCTTTTGCAAAGTAAGAAAACAAATATTTTTTGAATTGAATCTCTTAAACAAAAATCTAAACTACAAGCGTTTTTCATACTTATCACACACCTGGCAAATATGACTATCACACATCAGCACTGGACGTTTGGCACTGGACACACCACAGTAACTTACATCTAATACTGTCATCAAATGTAAAACTGCACTTCATGTAACCCTCATCTGCTGACGAACTTGCTTTGGCAGACATCAGCACACTCAATGCTAGTAATTTTGCATTCTTTACAAACTATCGCACATTTACACTATTATTACAGACTGGAAGCATTGAATTAGCACTTTTACAAGGTAAATCTAACATATAAAAATTACATATGAACACTATTAAAACATTTTGATGTAGATATTTATAAATAAATGATAACTCTTGCCTGAAACAGTACAGTATTTTCAAGCACGAATGCAATTAGAGTGAATTTTTGACCTAATGTTCTGTTAATAAGTCACCTCAAGTAAAATAAATCAAATATACAGGACTAGACAGATAAGTGGTACAGAAATGTTATAAAATACACTACTGTTGTGTTAAAAATTGAGGGAAATGTGAGCCAGATATGTACAATCCTTTAGCTTTACTTTACAGATTTGTATAATTTTAATTGTAATCTCTTACATTGAAGATTAAGTTGGTAAAAATTCCTTTTCTAATTTCTAGACAATACCATGAAATGAATCTATCGCTTCTCCTACATTTTACCACTTTATTGTTACATTGGTGCCAGTGTGTATGTTAGATTTTATATTTTTCTCAGACTACCTACTGTTTTAGCAAGATGAAAACACAAAAATTAATCGAGAACTAGAGATTTATGACCAGTAAAACAGTTATACAAAAAAAGACAACAAATAAATAAACAAATCTTGTGCCATTTACCTTGGCGTTTTGCTACACCAAGGAACCGTACTGTAATGGACTTTCCAAATGCAAAGAATGCTACACAATCAAAAAGAAAATGACTTTTAACGAACTCTTACAAATGAAAAAAGATCACAGAATAATTTTAAGTATGTTCTCAGTCATTCATTACAGCTACATTCTCATTATTACTAGAAATTACAAAAACACTTTTTCTCAGATCATTCATTCATGAAAGTAATAAACTATTATTTTACATATTTACACAAGATGACATGAAACAGCATTCCACAAAATGATGCTTTCTTTCCATGTCTCCTTTCACAACTTTGTTATGGATTCATGATGAGAAAGCCGTCATCACAAAACCTGATAATACAGGAGACTTAAACAATCTTTGAAAAGTGTTCAAGAAACATTTAATTTAGGCCCTTGGGGCCAAAACACACAAAATCCTTATTACATCTCACCATGCCCTGAGTCATAAGATACAAAAAATCAAGTAAGAGGTTAATGTGAAATATGTGTCTACAACCCTGAGTTATTTATAAAGGTATTTCTCCTTTACAAATCATTAGTATCTAAAGAACAACAAATAGTATTCACTATATTCATTCTGAATTACTGTGCAAGTCTGTTTTATTCTATTAATGTAATTCAGAAGTGTTAACTTTAGAAACTATAGACAAATTCACTAATGTTTTTTTCTCATTATAACCATTAGTTTTCTTCTCAAAAAAAAAATTTAATTATTCTGTAATGCAGATTCCTATGGGCTGACAGAATTTTAGCTTCTCTGAAAAAACACTCAATGATTTATATTAAAACAACTACTATCAGTAGTTGGTAAGTCAATTACAAACATTTCATGAATAATTCATGTGATACAATTAAATATAAGTGTATAAGGATGCTGAAGACTGCATCCTTTTTCAAGAACAATGTACAATTGGACATCATAATTATGTGTAACTTTCTGAGAAGAAAATATTTCACTACTTGATTTGTAAAGATGGACCAATAACAGCAAATAGTATTTTTTTTTGCTGTAAAGACAGTGCTGTTAAGACCAGTGGTCTCTAAAACACAATTTTTCATTGTATCTCATACCAAAAGACACCCTCTCATCATGTCCATATTATCAACACAGAAAGATTACTACATGAAATTAAAACTAATGAAACAATTTTTGTCACAAGGCATTCCAAATGCCTTGCACAGGAACATGAATGAAAGATATCACCTTCGTGAAACAGGCAATCTCAAAAAAGAGAATAGCCTACCTGATGAGAACAATAAAGACTAAACGATAATCAGGTACAAAAATGTGGGCAACAATTATCAGCCACTAGGAGATGCTGCAATGATCGCAACAGGTTCCGGGTGACAGTTCAAACTACGAGCTTTGCGCCGTTGAATGAGATGAGACTCACTTGGAGGTGATAACCCAAAGAGCTTTGTGGTTTTATCATCACCTTCAGGATCAGTGCCATTGAGGAAGATGTCAGTCCCACAGACTTCTTGATTATTTCCACAGGAATTTGCCAGGAAGTTCTGCTCACCTTCTGGGTTTGCTGCTACATTACTCTCTCTCAGAAAGTCCAAATTCATACTGAAATGCTGCAGCACAACACGGTTTACCACCATTGCACTTTCAGCAAAAGCTGATAACTCCCTTGCACTATTATTTCTGTAAGAAAGACACTACATGTTAAAAACATACTACACAAATTAAAGATTCTGAAATAACAACAGTAGTTCCAAACAAATCAACCCCTTTCAATACTCTTGCAACTATGAAAAATTTATTTGAGCAGAAGAAATATCTGTAGTAAAAGTTACCTTCTAATGTTATGCGGGGTGCCAAGAGAGCGGCTAACCACAGATGACGTAGACGAATGAGGGCACATCCATGGATGATTTAAGATATCCCCAGCTGAAAGCCTTCGGCTTGCATCCTTAACTAAGAGTTTACGAATAACATCCTTGGCATCTTCTGATATGGCAGCCCATTCTCTCTCTGGGAAATCATAGCAACCTTCCTGGATGCAAGTGAACAGCAATTCCTGGCAAAACACAAAACAATGAAATGTATTACACATGTTTGTTGGGCAAAGAAATAAAAAATTTAAAATTTGTTTTTTGTACTAGGAAAATCAGAATTACACCTTCTGAATTTGATACTATAATTACTAATAAAAATTTGGAAGGTTTGTGCAAAATTTTGCTGGTACAGGCGGGCAAAGAACATCCAAAAATGGTTTCTATTTGTAAATAAAAATAAAATTCAAGTTCCCTGGTACAGACCTCTGTATTAATTGGCATGCTGAATACTTTTGCAACGCAACACTTCTAGAAAGTTACCAGATGCTGATACAACGCGAATTCAAAATTTAATTAAACAACCTACCTGGCAAGCATGGCAGTTTTCTCCTCTCTCCCATCCACAATCAGATCCACAACTTCCATAAAACGGTGGGTAACCACACAAGAGAATATACATGATAACCCCCAAAGACCAAAGATCACATCGCTTGTCGTACCAACTTGTCTCTCCAACAAACGCTTCGACCACTTCAGGAGCCATGAATTCCGCACTTCCAACCTACAAAGAGAAAAGGAAGAACCATAAATGAAAATGGAATCAATAAAACATAAAATTTACTCAATTTCGAACACTAAACCAGACTGTATAACATAATGATATATATAAAAAGGCAATATATGAATTTTTCTTAGCTAATAAAAAAAATTTCTATATTTCCTCCCAAGTATTTTATACAATTCTTTGCAAAATATGAAAAAAGGACAGAAAAAAGGTAAGTAATTTGATGAAGTAAAAATTCTTACAGGAGTAAGCAGCTGCGGTGTAGCTAGTGGAGAAGTGAGGTTGGCATTAAACTTTATCCCAGAACTGAGGTCAAAGTCGCATATCTTCACTGGACTCAGTTTGTCAGGATACACACAGAGTATGTTTTCAGGTTTCAAGTCTCTATGTGCAATACCTAGAAATGAGAGAACAAATTGAATAATATTCTTTGCAACTTAAATAAAATGAAATAACTGAATTATTTCAAAAATATTCACATAAATTATAACATATTGAGGCTGAGATCTCACCTTTTGTATGTAAATAATTCAAAGCACTTGCAAGATCCCTGATTATTTGACTTGCTTCCTTCTCAGTGAAACTATTTTGTTCTTGAATACGAGTAAGTAAGGGTCCTCCATTAACTTTTTCAAACACTAGATAGAACCTAGAATGAAGAAAATGAAGAAATTTAATAAAATACACCCAATGAACTTACGACCAATAAAACATAGAAGAAATTGACATCTAAAATCATTCTGTATTGAAACACTGACAGTATCACCACATCATATTCTTACCTTGCATCATCTTCAAAAAATTCTATTAGCTGGATAATGTTTGGATGGCCCTGACAGTGATGAAAGGTTTCCACCTCCTTAAAAACACGGCTGCGACTATGGCCCGGAATTTTTTCAATTATTTTTACAGCATATTCCAAATCAGTCCAGATATTAATACATGTCTGTACGGAAGCATAAGCACCTTCACCCAATACTTCTCCTGTTAATCTGTACAAATCTAGAAAGAAGAAACATACATTACTGGTTATTTTTTTGTCTTCCTACTCACAAAAAGCATTAACTGAAACAAGTTTGTCTTTTATAAACTGAAGTTAAATTCAAAAGTGAAGGGAATTTTTCAAACTTAATAATCTACTATAAAATTCAAGTTAGGCAGAGGTATCCTAATACAGAATGAACTATCCAAAAGAAATGTATAGGTAAATGAAATACTAAATTTTGTCAATAGGTTTTAAGGAATATTTATTTTTGAACTCCACACTTTTCTGATGAGAACTTTATTATACATTTATCAAGTACATGATGCAATAAAATGCACGGCACTGTACACAAAGAAGTACTACATCAAAAGAAAGCATTATGATTTCTCAAAATTTAAAGGAATAAAAATCTTTATGAGCATTTCTTAAAACTTCAGCCTCTACTCTCTTAAAGACTAAAGAAAGGCTTAAAGGATATTATGGAGAAAAATTTAAATTGCCAATGTATTAAGTATAACATAAAAGCTAAAAATATAAATGACCCGAATAATAAAATAAGACAGTAAATGACTATAACTATTACAAAGGTGAATACACTCAGGAGATAATACACCTCTATAAAACAAGCTAACTCCAGGATAATTAAATAGCCTGCATTCATGAAAACAAACTAAATTTCTAGTTTAAAAAAAAAAATAACATGCTGTGATAGTCAATATATAATTTGATCTTAAGACAAATAAAATTCTGAAGAACAAATTTACCACTTTTCAAGAAAAGTCATTCACAATATTGTCAGAATTTATATGACAGATTAAGTTCTCAGTACGTATTCTTGAGGGGCATATATTAAACAAGGATCAAACAGCATGTACTACACATACTTGATGGAAACATTATATATTTATTGTTGAAAGTATGTTGGATAGCACCAAAAATACAGTTTTGCAAGATACTAAGCAATCCTTACCAATATTACAAAAAGTGACCTTAATCACATAAATAATTAATTGCATTAAATTACACTTACAAAAATATGAATTCACAAATTTTTATGAAATGAATACTCAAACTTTCGAACTAAAAAGTAGCACAACCAAAAAATTTCATATCGTAAACTACTTCAAAACATTTGCAGTTGTTCGTATAAGTGAGACAATAAGCATCGCACCACACCACTTACCTTGGAAACAAGATGATACGAGGCTTGAACCGCAACGCTTCTTCTTTCGGCGTTTCCTCCTGGCCTCCTCCTTCCTCTGCTGAACATCACTGTTCGTTTTGTCGTGAAGGGCAGACAAAACTTCACCTACCGCAAAACACGACTCTTTATTCTCACATCACTCCCATATATTTTTTTATAAATAAAAAAAAAGGAGTATTTTAAAGCAATGTCTTTTTTTTTTCAATTACCGCATCGGGTATGAAAGAACTTAAGTCACAATTTAGTCCATAACAAGCACAATCGGTAAAAATTTCATTCTGACGCAACACCTAAATGTAAATACACAAGCTACGTTACATCGTATAATGCCGATTAAATGCCAGTCGAAACTAATAATTGTATGCAAAAGATATTAATCAACACAATAAAATAGTAACGCGAACACTAACTTTGAAATAAATAGCAACGACCCATCATAAATAGTCGAATAAAAGCACAACGACAAAGAGAACTGGCGGCTTTAAATAATTCATTCCGCTTTGTTTGTACTTACAACACTCAGCCTCCGCTCCTTGCACTTCTTCTAAGATCTTCTCAACCATCTCCACAGTTTCAACGCAATGTACGACAAGAGAACAAACTCTTCTTTGTGTCACTGCCCCATCCGTAAGAACCACCATCCAATTCCCAACCACAACACCCCTACACCTCCAAAACTCGACTGCGCAGCAGTACGCAGTGACTATAATAATACTTAAAAAGACGCACCAAAGATTACCAATGGTAAGATACCCCTTCTCCCAAACATCACGTGAGTCAAAACATTTCAAAGAAAGAACCTCCTATGCGCATCTACGGACGTTATGTTTAACTATGTGACCGCTAGGTTCGCTGTTAATGACTCAAAAGTAAGTATTACGCTTGTTATGTTGGATTCGTATTTCTGAAACACATTTTATGTCTCATTACAAATAAGCATGGTGAGTCTCACCTACAACTTTTTTTATCTTTAAAAAATTAGAATCAAATGCTTCTAGCTGTGAGAGAAGTATAAAATACTTTTAAAGGTAACCGCGGATTTTTAAATAAAATGTTCTAATTGACAAAAAATATTTATTAATGATAAATTACATGCAATTTTACATCATCAGAGAATAAGTAGATACTCATTAATTAAATAACATTTTCCAAAGAGATTTGAAAGATCAGATTAGAAAATTCCTTATTATTAATACAAATATAAATTAATATAGAAAGAAATTTTAATAGTTTCATATCTATTAAAATTATTGGGCGATGGTCATAAGAATACTTTCGAATTTCCGATTGACGATTTATTAGGAAATGTAGTATATCGTAAGACTACATTTTAGACAGATACGATCATAAGGCCAGAACATGTCATCTGTGCTATGCATATCAAAAATGTAGACGGTTTCTTTGACGCGATCTTTATTCTTTTCATAACACGTTTGTCAGGGTCATGGCATTGAATGCCCTTGAGAAGATATCGCGCAGCGCGCTGCTCTTCATCTCGCAGCACTTCACAGTTCCTCCAGAGCTTTCGATGCGTTCAGGTCGTGGCGCACTCCTCTGAAGACGAGGCATGTGCGGGATCAGTCCCACGGGACGTCCGAAACACTGCGAACTCTCAATCACTAGTGCCGACGCGCGACATTTTCTATCTTCTGATTTTTGTTCAACATACAAGCAATAGATGTAAACGAGACACGTGCTTATACAATTCAGAGTTACAGTACAGCTCTCAGTAGGATGTTATTTCAGTGAATAATTCAAAAGTGTATGAATGCTTATTACAAGGCCAGTTATATTTTAATTGATATTTGTAAAAATTAATCATAATAGTAAATTCATTGAGCAATTTTCCAATTTTCGTTTGTCTGAAGGAATTTTATCAATAGGTATCCACAGCAACCAAACTTTTCTATTGACGTATAGGTGTAATGTGTAGCCGTTCTTTTGCTTTTTTTATTAAAGATATATGACGTTTTAAGAACTATATAAGTGAATACGTGTCTTTGGCTTCGGGAGGTGGGGCAGCCCGAAGAGCCACCTCCTTCCCCCTTTTAATGCTCTACTGGGTATGCAAAATGTTCATGATCTGATTCCACAGAATGGAGTACAACGAAGATCATAAAAGTACCCGAATTAAAGTGCCAATGGAATATTAGCGTTACTGCAGATACTGTGTGGTGTGACACAGCAAAAGAAAGTCGGATTTGATGGAGGGTTCGATTCACTTGAGCTCTAGATGGTGGAAAGTAAATCGTATTTGGAGGCGCATAGTAAATATATCCGTGTAGCGAGCCAATGACAGAGTTTGACTTCACTGCACCATGTGTCAATGTTTGGTGCTGGGTTGTGATCATCATTCGAATGAAAATGAAAGATGAACGATTTTTTGTAGTTGTTGGAAAGAGGAGGGGAGAAGTGAGAAAGAAATATTCAAACTGCATCCACTTTACATTGCTTAATCTTTGCCAATTGATCATTATAAACTGTTCCAATTCAACATATCATTGAATATGACGGGTTGTTTCGTAAAACAACTAAGTGTTTTACGTAATTTAGAAAATAGCAAAATAAATGACAAGTTATATTTGCATTGCAGTTCTTTTTTTATTTCAAAATGAAACATTAGTTTAACAACAATGAATTAATTGAAGGTATGTATTTGTACGAGTAAGTAAGCAGTATGCATGCAATAAAAAAAATTTCTCTGAAAATAAAATGAGTAACACACAAAAAGTTATCTTTCGATGAAAACTTCATTCAACTTGTTGGAATGTTACGGCAAAGACACGGTATTTTACTTTTGACAAACTTTAGACTACTGATGATCTTGGATTATATTACATTGTAAATTTAATTTTTAATGACGAAATCAACTCAATTATTTACTTTGCTCTCTATACCCATTACGACGAATTACAAATGAATTTCCATTTAAAAATTCAAGGGTTTTTTTGGTAAACGTAAGAGACTACACGCATTTTTAGAAAACTAGTAGTATTTATCATTACGAAATTATACACATTTTTTGGTAATTTCAATGCATTACAATCATATTAGGCAAAAAGGCAAATCCGTTGAGGCATGCAAATACTATGAGTGGAATTTGGTGGTAGCCAATATCTCCTCAAAAATACCAGTTTCAGTTATGGTTAGGCTGCATTAATGGCACAAGATGACAGAAAATCTTGAAATTGATGATTGAAACAAAACATAGTATCCATAATGTTCCTATGAATAAAGTATAACTCCAGTCATAAGAAATAAAAAAACGAATCGAGCCGGATCGGATATGCGGATGTTCGGATGATTGGATAAAATTTAGAAATTATATTAAAAAACGCCCGACAAAAAAATAACGTGAATTCATGCAATTAAGTTTTACAAACATGAAGTACAGAAAACTGTGAAGAAATTAAAATTTGCAAATAAAAACACATTTTGTCTATCCGATGGCTGACAGCGCTAGGGCAGTATTACAGGGGCGATCTCGGACCAAAGGATCGCAGGCTCGAGTCCCGCCTCGTGCATGGTTGTGTTGTGTGTGACTGTGTATGTTGGTGTGTGTTTATTTTATCATTTATCATCATCATCATCATCATCATAATTTTATCATACCCCTCAGGGCTAACAACCATGGGGTATAAAAGAACGTAACGTGCACCTACCCCGATAATCAAGTCTGGGCCGCGTTGGGATGCATGTATCGTGAGGCTCCATAATGGCCGATTCGCGAAACAAAACAAAACAAAACTCTGGACGCATTTGCGCGCGGGTACGCTTTACATCAAATTTATGGATTCGAAAGCAGCATAGAGCATGGAAGTTTCAGTTATGTTGTGGCACGGTATGCATTTCCAGAACATCATGTGTCACTCCTGAACCAAAATTCTTCTCTTACCTCCAATAATTAATATCCGGTAAGTTAGGGCCGAGATAGCTCACTGCAACGTTACTGTTGCCACTGCTGCCTCTGACCGGGAGGAATTAGAATGGGTACCGGGTAGAATTTAGTTTCTGTCTGGAGGAGAATTCTAGCTACTCATTGTTCTGATCGATAGTGTTTGGTGGTTTTCATGGTTTCTCGGACTAATACCAGGCAAATGCCGGCGTCGTTATCCGAATTGCTCAACTACGCTCCGTGAAATCACAAAAGTGAAGCAATTCGAGACACCGCGGATTCCTAAGTGGGTGACCGTATGGGAACTGCGCCGAATCCCTGACCGAAGGGATAAAAGGCACTGTCTGACTGCGACGTGACGAGACTTGACAAAGGATAATCTTAACGAAGGATTACTCCAGCAGCTCAATGCCCATCAAAGCTTTAGAGACGCGTTGCGTCTACGGAGACACAACAAATTAGGAATAAAAAAATTTAAAAAATGCCGGAGTCGAATCTTATCAAACAAACACTATGGTCCGCGCGCGATCTTTCCTTTCTCATCATTGTCCCGACCTCTCCTCCCCCTCACATTTACCCGTAAATGGTCTACACTTCCACATCAGTCAGGAGACCCGTCGGGTGTTAAGAACGTGTCCCGCCTGGGGCGGGGCCCCGCTGACGGAGATAGCTGGTAGGGGAAACGCACAGCAAGCAGACGTGTATGTCAGCGACGGATCTCACGGTTTAACTAGTGAGGAATACCACCAACTAAAGATATATTACGTGCACTACACTTGCGGGAATAATGGCAGTAGCCGCTGACTCCACTAGATCATGAAATAACCAAACTGGTCAATTAGTGTGAGAAAGGTAGATTACAACGCAGCTGCTCTTCGGGCTACAGAGGTAAGCGCCATTTGCCAAAGATTAAAGACACAATATTAATTAGCCCCCTATCGCCCAAATCAGTCCACGAACCGTTAGATTATGAGCTACACTGGTGCCGGAAGTACGATCTGCAACGATATAGGTTACCCGCGACGACGTAATGCTTGGTGAGGCAAGGGATTAAGTAACTTCAGTAGTTCTACAAGCAGCTAAAGCTCAAACGTGGACAGAAGTCCACAGGTATAAGATGGAGTGGTTAGACGGGAATGGGGAATTCATTTATAGACAAATCAAATTATTTATAAAATTTATTTGTATTATATTTATTACTCGTAATTTTTCTCCCAAAATCGTTTCGGATAGTTCGGATAATTGGAGTACTTTACGTTTACTACATAAGAAAGTGTTACAGTATTCAATTTCCGAATTGATATAGATGACAAAACAACATTCATGAAAAGCGTCTTGAGCTACCAACAACATACACTGTACCATAAAACTTCCCCGTGTTTCTTCCTTCAGTCCACAGAGACAGTGCCTCCGTGTGGCCGACGGCGGCAACCCCTTTTGTCGCTCCAAAATGGCTCAACGACCTAGAAGAAGAAGGCGCGCGCGTGAGCAGGACGCGCGGCCACGTGGCGCGTGTATTTTGGACGCGCGCGCCGGCGCGGGCGGGGGGGGGGGGGCGGGGCGGTGCGCACGATGGACAGAAACATCACCAAACGCGTACGACGCGTTTCCCTTTTTCTTTCTTCATTTTCGTTTTATTTTTCTTTCCGCTTTTTTTCTTTTTTATCCTTTTTGTTTTTGTCTTTTATTTTTTCCCTTTTTTGCACTGCGTCTTTTATTTCAGTAAAAATTTTAACGTTATGGACTGAGAAAAAATAAATGTTTTTTTGATGAATACTCGCTCTGTTTCCGAAATGTTTGGCTGAAACGTTTATTTTTAATTTCGGCAAAGTATAGTCAATGGAAGTACGTCCAAATAACGGCAACAGGAAAACCTGCCACGGAAGTGACTTTTTATAGACCTATAAGTATTTTACCAGTGCTGTCAAAGGTTTTCGAAAAGCTTTTATTAAAGCGCCTTAAGCCTCGAATCAGTGATATAATCCCAGACTTCCACTACGATTTAGAGAAGGGCTTTCGACAGTTCAACAAACTTATCAAGTATTTAATAACATAACGCAATGTCTAGAAAAGAAGTAGCTTTCCTTGACATCCACCAAGTGGTCGACAAAGGACTTCTATATAAGATCAAATACTCGCTACCACATCCTTATCACCATCGCTTTTTCCAAATGAAACACCAAGGTGCCCTCTCAGCATTCAAACCTATCCTCACAGGTGTACCACAGGGCAGTGTCTTTGGTACTTTCCTATACCTAATATCCACTTCTGACTTGCCAACAACTGACTACACTACTATTGCGACATTCGCTGATCAAGCAGCTATCCTTGCAACAGATGAAGATCCTTGTAGCGCTTCGCAACATTTACTAACACACTTGGGCGAAATAGAAGAAGGGGAAAAATAGCGGGTTACTATAAAAGCAATGAATTCGAAACATATAACTTTTTTATTAAGAAAAAAGAATTGTCCAAAATGTATTATAAATAATACATAATTCCCTGAAGCTACAAATGTCAAATATTGTTGCACTTGGACATCCACTTGACATGGAGAACTCACATCACTAAAAAACGACAAGAAGTGCAATGAACATACAAACTATTTATCAATTAATTTACTGAACAATAGTGAGCACATAGATAGGCTGAAACGTAAACACACATTAGAACTGCTACTTTAACCACTAATTACTATAAATGTAACCAGTAAGACTATGTAATAATGTTATTTGTGTAGATTCAAACCATTTACTAAATGTTTTTTCAAGAACAGATTGTAAATTGTGCCGATGTGAAATTTTAAAAAAAATCGGCAAAGTGACTACTTGCCATAATATACGACAATAATGTAAAAATATATTATTACAACACTTGCCTTGACGACGTACCTGTATTTACAAGTCAATAAGAGCATGTGAGTTTTGCCAATTTCATTTCGTAGCCCAGCTATCATAAAAAATAATTGAGAACTGCCGATGTAACATAATATAAAGATAGAAAACGTATCATCTCTGTACAGAAAGGTAAATAATTATACATTTCTCAATAACAATTTACTCACTTTTGTTTGATGGAAAATATTGTGAAACCATAGCGATAAACCTGTGATTCTAGATTTCACAGTAAGGAAGGAGTAGTGATTTTTTCTTTCTGTAATAGATTTCTGGATCGATAAAAACACTCTTCTTAATACCGGTGAACCTTTTCATTCAGTTTTCATTAATCGGTTAATATTCAGTCTGATGATGGCCATCAAAATCATTAGTAGTTTATTTTTTCTTTCTTTTTGTTTCTTTATTTGTTTGTTCTTCATTTTTAGTTTCCAAACCTTTAGTGAACAATCCAAAATTGTTTAAAATGTAACATTTGTTGATACAAAATAAAACAATGAATAATGTTATTTTTGACAGTAAATGCGACGTCAGCCAAGAGTTAACTAGCGCTCCATGGTAAATTGAAATTTCAGTTAGCTCCAAGTTAATGAACATTTCACTATTTCATAATTTCGTGAAAACGAAGAATAAAAATAGCCCTGATTAACCCCAATTGAATTATGCAAAGTTGTTACTACCTCCAACGATTAATATTGAAATATAATATTATTGCATATATTTATTACATATTATTATAATAATAATTCTCTACGGATCTTGTATATTTCTAATGTATTGTATAGTACCTTTGCATCTTGCGATGAACTATTTATTATTGTACGATTTTCTGAACAGATAATCGTCACTAATTACACTGACGTTGATGCGACTACAAATATTCATTTTTTTTATATCTCCGCAAAAGCAGCTTTGAATATTCCCAATAAAACAATCGTTCAACTTTTCTGTACCTTGTTCGCTTCATAATCCAATTTCCTCAACACCTCCTCTTAATTTTCCATTTTTTTCTTTCTTTTTATTTTAATATGTCTTTGCGTCTTTTTCACCTTTTACATTTTTATGAGTGCGTTTCGCCCGCCTTGTGGCCGATTTGGCCCAGTGTGCGGGCCGCGGGGGGCGCGTGCGCAGTGTGCGGGCAACCAGGAAGCGCCGGGCGGCGGTGGCTTTCAAGGCAGCCACGCGCAGGTAGTCGACCGACGAGCAAATGATGAGGGGAATAAATGAGCGTTATTTAGTTGTTTCCGGCGCGGCTACTCATTTGTTCATTAGAACATGTTATAACCGGGAGGTGGCGGTGTTCTTCTCACGGTGTGTGTGTGTGTGGGGGGGGGGGGGGTGAGTCGTTCGTGGTGTCCTACAATTGCGGGATTTCCCTCCTCCAGATATCTCCCCCAGAGGGACAGGTGCAATGCTTCTGACTGGGAGGTCCTAGGTTTCGACTTCCTAAGGAGACAGGATTTTCGAAACTAGCTAGATAGCTAGGTGGATTTCAGCTGCTGCTGGAGAGTTCCAGGAGAATTCCAGCGGCTGGATACTCTGATCGGTAGTTTTACGTGGTTTCTCCGATCAATACCAGGCGAATGCCAGAACGGTACCCTAACAAACGAGCCACGGGACGCGGGCGATCGTTCTTTCCTTTTTCTTGCCCAATCCTCACCACTTACACTCACACTAGCATGTACCACTACCACATATTCGAGAGCTTAGAGGTTCCCGGCTGGGTTTGTGCTCCTCTGTGGGAGATATCTTGTTTGGGGGAAACTCGACAAGCCGACATGTTGGTCGGTACCGTATCTCTTCATTCTGCGAGGGAAGATCACCGCCACGTCCCGCGACAAAAAAAAGTGCTTTAAACTTAAGGGACCAACGACTTTAGTTGTTGATGTGCCCAGAATTACCAATCAATCAATAAAGCGAGACAGCGTTTCCGTTGGGACAGACTCCGTTGTTCTTCCGTCGTATGTGGTAATATGCGCATGTAAGTGTGTGTATGTTTTAAAAGGGTGATTTGGGGACAAGATTGAAGGAGAAAATATCGAGCGCATTCCATGGCCTGTTTTTAGGGTACTTCTCCAGCATTCGTCTGGTATTAGTGGGAGACAGTGAGGATATCTGGGACGAAACTCCAGGGTCAGATCCTAGAAAACATAAAGCTGGATTTTAATAGAATTTTTTAAGTAACTTCCCAACGCGATGTGGGGTTAGGGAGAATTATACTAACACATTTTGTGAGATATTAAAGATATGCTGAGGGCAACACGAGCGTTAAGAATTCAGATTTGGTCGCCTGCAGAGGCAACACACTTGGACCATGTGCATGACAAATTTCACGTCCTTGCTGTGACTTCCATGCCTTCATCGCGGTGAGTCGTTGGAAAACTTAGAAAACTGGTTAATTGCTTTTGTTAACATGGATACACGCTCGTAGAAACGTATATCACGTGCGGATGTACGGCATGACGCCCAACTCCCCGGTGCCGCTACATTGGGCTTTTTATGTTCAGACCTCCTTCAACTGACTTTTTAGGTACCTAATTAAACAAGATTTATCCCCTTTTCGGTATTTCGGTCCCAAAATGCGAGTTTTCTGCCACAAAATCGCCGTTTTTGTCGCAGCAATAACATTTTCTATACTACATAAGTAGTATGCGAGTAAATAAAATGTTCAATAGACGGTTCCAGTCTGCAGCTTCTCTTCAGTAAATTATTTTTAAAATGTTCATGAATAAGTGCAAAGTGTTTAAAAACGTAGAAAATGCTGTTTTTACCCAAAATATACTCCATCAAAATAAATTTAATACGGTTTTTCAAGCACTTCTAATAAGCGGGCCAAAGGCTAGAGGACCTGTAGTATCTACAGAACATCTTATATAAGATGACTGAGCATGCTTCAGGGTCCATAAGCACGGTATCTGAAATCCATGAGGGTCCTCCATTCATGGACTCGTTACGTACTAATTGGACCCAGGAAGACAGACAAGTGGCGAGATACGATGACTCACGATTTCGAGTGTTTCGTACTAAAGGGGCAGGCCTCAAACTATCCAATTCAGGTGAACAATACAAATTCAAGATGATTCGATATGAAGATGATGATAATATGAACATCATGTACCTCACTTGAATTTCTCTTTACATTTCACAACTTTGTTATCTATTGCAAATCTTTTCGGAATTTGTGCTTCTTTCGAAAAATACGTATATGTATCAATTTGTAGATCGGGATTTGGGAAATTAATTGAAACTTTCTGTACGCAAATGATGAACATTTTGCGTAGTATATCATAAATCAAATCAAGCAGATAACAAATAAGCTTTTTTCTTACATAATTTTCTAATACACGTTGAAATTTGTACATACATTGTCCCGTTCCCTCAAACGTGTTACTTAATTTAAGGAACCGTTGCCATGTCTTGTTGCAGAACTCCGTCGGACTACACAATACCAGGCACCCATCCCATGACTTCTGGCATTACGCTGCAGTTGTAAACACAGTTTACCTAGAGCGTACACAACGCATTACTGTTGTTTTCGAAGGGCTTGAGAGAGAAGAGAGAGAAGAAAGAGAGAGAGAGCAGCAGCAGTTCTCCATCCAGCTTGGTTAGGAACCTGTGGTGTTAGTAGATTTCGAAAAATGTCATTACCTCCAATCAATTAAATACTATCATTACCACCGTCAATATCTGTAATGTTCAATGATCGTAAATACCCTAATGATTAATTTACACAAAATAGTGCTATCCTGATTGTTGGATATATCTGATTTCGAAATTATGGATTTCATAGAACTTTCAGTTCGCATCATATTTGATCTTGTGTGAATTCGCGTATTTCCAATGCACGGACTAAGGCGAAATACTAACATGATACAATGGAAATTGAACAATAAAACTTGATCAATTACTTTTGTACAATTTATGATTGTTTGGCTTCCGCAGCCGGAGTTTCTATCCGGGACGAGCTGCGTGACTGTGGCTGACGTTTCGACAGAGAAGCGGGTCGTCCCGGATAACCTAGACCAAGGGTGTCCAACTTGCAAGGCCTCGAGGGCCTCAACTAACACCTTTCATATGGTTGCGGGCCATATTTATATTATTCGGACAATTTACATCTGACTTCCCCGTGTTGTTGATCTCGGCAGTTTTCCCGGCTGCTCAGAAACTCGGGGGAGGGGGTATGGAATCATGCGTGATATCAGGCCGTACCATGCATAACTTAGTGAAACACATTGGGATGATTTTCAGTTTCTGAATTTACTAGAAAAAAAATTAAATCAAAACTTATCCTATTACTTTATCGTAACCGCTTACGCAGTACAGAGAAAATTATGTAATGCTGCTTGAAAAAACGTTTTGGTGAAAAAGCTCGTATTACAGTGCCCTGGTCATGGAAAAGTGAATAAATCCAATTTCTAAATTTAGAAAAAAAATCATGTAACACTTGGTGTAGCCAGAATTCGGGTTTTGTGTGTCCTTGATAACGAAAATTCGAATGACGACAAAAAGGATGTCCGTCCGTCCGACTGTGAACAGCGCTAGCGACTTAACCGTTCAGCCAATTTTCTCCAAAATTGATATTCCCCAATCGTTCAGATTGTTGTCGCGGCCGAAATTTTAAGTTTGAATCCGAAATATTAATTTTCGGGGTACTTTACAAGAAGTACCTGCGACATTTTCCCAATCAAAAAAAACAACTAGCTTCAACGTTTTTGATTCAACTTTGTTATTGGGTAGTGCGAAGAAAGTTTAAGAGAATGGTGCAAATTTCATGTTTGTTTAAAATTCTGATTTTTCGAAAATTGCCAAAGTTCAATTTTTTTCGGCACCTTCCTACAACTAAAATAATACAGAGAAGGTTTTTGTTCTTTTATGAAATCTGTTTATCAAATATAGATTTTGAAATAAGGTCTTGATATGCAACAATTTTTCAAAAATATGAGTTTTAGAAAAAAATGATGACTGAGATCCGTTAATTCGGTGAGAAATTGCGGCATAAATAGCGTTACTTAAGCATTACTAAGGGCGAGAAAGTATATGCTGTTTCAGCAGTAGTTTTCACATTAAGGGTATGTTGATCCCGGGGACGTGCTCTAGGCGCGCAGTTTTCTCGCTCAACATTAATGCCAGGAATTTTCATTTTTGACAAATACCCTTTCGGAGTCCACAAAAAATGACACCGCGGGCCGCCAGTTGGTCAATCTTGTCCTAGATAATACTTTTGTACAATTTATTTATTTTTAATTATGTTAGGGTTAATGCGTCTATTTCGCTCGTAACTAGATCTGTTGGACTAAAAGGGAATAATCTTTTAGGTCCGTCGCACTAAAGAGGAATAAACAAGGTCGGTTCGTCGGACTAAAAGGGAATAACGTCGATTCGACAGACGAACACACGCAGAATACAATATTCATCCTACTATCCAATCTAGCTGTATAAATACATGTACACTGTACATTGTAAATCTGTAAAATCAACATTTTAAATTTAAAATCAGACTTAAAATGAAGCTTACGATTTAAAAACATCTCCATCAGTTGCGATCAGGAGTTACAAATTGATTTGTTCGCTTCTTCTGAAATCCGTTAAAGGAAGTCTATATATGTGCTTAATATCAAATAACGTTTATACTTCTTAGCAATCACTAACTTTTGCAATTATTTTAAGAATGAGTGTAATGAAAGTATTCTATTTGATATTATAGTTGCTTATGAAGTAACGAACCTCGACATGATTAAGAAAATTCGCGTAAATTTACCCGAATCTTTCTTTTAAATTAAAGCATTAAAACTTTGATATTAATAACATTTTGCATGTCGATTAAACGATACTTTTTTGAGAAATACTTGTCTCATTTTAAATGCTATTTTTAATATAGAAGAAATATAGAAGAAAGAAGTCTTCCTCTATAAATCAGCTATTAAAATATTTAATGAAAGATGTATGAAATTTCAAAATATTGATTTGAAAATCACCGAAATTATCATTATTTTTAGACTCATCGTATTCCATAGTTAAGGAAAAACAAAAAAATTGCAAAGCTGAAAAAAGGTTTAAAATAATGTAAAAGGAGGAATGCTCGGCTTCTTTTGTTTCAAATGGAGCAAATGGAATCCTCAAAATGATGCTCGGAAATAATATGCAGAGCCCAAGCTTTGCAATCAGGCAAAACTGAATGTAGTTATAAATATTGATAAAATATTACATATGTTAACGCAATCAAATCTGTTACAAGTGTGTTGTAATGCAAATAGTCTGGCATCGTGAGAGTTACGTAAAAACCACAAAAATACTAATATTCATCACAGATGAGTTGAGAAATATACATTTTCAAAAATCGTACATATTGCTAAAAATAGTATCCTATACAATTATCGCGGAACCAGTTTGTAGTGCTTCCTGAAGCCCATTATCAGACAGCATTTGAAAAACATGACTAACAACGACAGAATGAAGGCCGTCGATGAACGTAGTTTATCTTTTTGCGCAACGCAGCGAAGCGTTGTATTTCCGTGTGCCAAGAAACGCTTCGAGTCGCCCAATATTGCTCTCGTTTTCACCCCACAGTCCTCTTTCTCCTATTGTTTACATGATGTCTAAAAAAACAGAATGGTGCCGACATCTTTATGTGAGTTCGTGTGCGTGCGGACTAGAAATTGCCGACGTCTTTGGCACTTGTTCTGTAACAGGTTCATTCTTTATTTACTCTAACGAACACAACGCACAGGAGAACACGCAGCTCAACCACGTGGAATCGGGAAACCATTTCGTGAAATGGGGTCGTGGTAGGGATACGTAAATATTGCTCCTTCTCCGCAAATGTCTAATGTGTTGAACACGAGCAACTGTTCACGGTGAACAACATGTAGTGTAGGAAATATGAACTACAATAGAAAATTTCATTTGATGTGCTCCACAAATAGACAATATAAGTTGTATGTACATAAGAGTGGGGCTAGAGGAGTGGGACTCGCATCTAGAAAAGAACGCACTCAAAAATATTGCATTTCAGGTTTTAATAAACCTTTTAACATTTAACGTCGTCTAACAATTTAAGAATTAATATTTAAAGTTTAATGTTATTTATTAAATTCTGAAAATGTAATAATACTTGGATCATTGCTAATTTATTTATTAATAACATTGAAATTTACATTTTAATGTGAATTTACTAAGTTCATGCTCAATAATGTTCCAAGAATATATAATATAAAAATTCATTGAATTAATGAATATTCACTAATTCAGTTTGTTGATTGAATGATATATTTTACATACAGAGATTTTTGTATTCATTGTAAACTTACTTCTTGATTTAGAATTTGGAAAAAAAACTCTCGCCAAATACCAATTGCTCTTGTATGTGCCAAATACCAAAATGCTCTAAGTGTAATAGTGCTTACGCAAGCAGTAGCACGGGAATCTAGATGAAAATCCACAAGCAAAAGAGAGATGTGATAAAAATAAATCACGCGGGAAGGAATCTTAGACTTGGTACTAACAGATAAAAATTGATGTCCTCAATCTGACTGATGTTTCCTTTTTATACTTCTCAATGATCGACACAAAATTAATTTTAAAATAGTTCTCCTACAACAGCACGTACGCACATACGCATTAGTAACCGTTACGTAATATTATGTTACCTCAATTTCTGCCTAGATTAACGCTTGTCAGCCATCACTTCTAAAACTCATTACCAATCGCATTAGGTATGAAAACTAAATAATTTAAGGCTAATCCATCAACACAAATTCGACAATCCAAAAGTGCGCTCCATACTTTCAGAAACATCGTCCAAGAATGAGAAGTAATTGTGAGAACTTCAAACTGTCGTGTAGCGGCGTATTGCGATCTGATATTTCATGAAAAACCAACAAAAGAAGGGCAGAAAATTAGAGTTTACAATTTCGAAGATTTCCGGAATTACTGAAAACTACTCATATTTAAAAAAAATCTATATGACATCTAAATTTAAAGAACAGATTTAATGAAGTAAAAGAACTCTTTCATCAATTTGGTGACTTTGAAATGTTAATTTTTTCCATTTTTCGAATATACAGAGTTCACCGAAAAATTGGCTCTGCGTCATTTTTATCACTGTACTTTGCTCTATTCGCGAAAAAAATGGATAGAAAAAATGTGAAGTTACTTTCGAAAAATAATTTTATTTTTAAATTGTCTTTATGTTAAACAAAAGTTATCCCAAAACATGTCCTCTTTTCAAAAAAGTGTACGTAATTTTATTGAAAGATATTTTCTATAACATTTCATTAATATTGTTTACAGGTTTATAATGTCAATTTATTTTGCAACATTCAAAAATATAGAGTTCAACGAAAATGGGGCAGACACAGACGTTTTTACATACATCTATCCTTTCATTACGCGGGTAGAGTAGTCTCTAATAACCTCTTTCAAGGGACCTTATTTATGCCATAAATATATGGCAATATTACAGGTATCGGCACATATGGTTCACACAATACTTACAAGAAAACTGAACACTTTGCCAAGCAGTTATTCAATTGATATCTTAGTGATTGCATGTGAATACTTAGTGGTCATACTACTTCAGTGAGGAGATACATTGAAATTACAAATCGATAAGCAGAGGGCGTTTGAAGAACCGCGTTTCACTCGGTTGGCGCGCCGATACTTTCTGATCTTTTGGATTCCGTTGAGGCGAGTTAACATAAGCATTTCAGGTGAGATAGCATAAAGCATTCAGTAGCCGGACAGGAAAGGGAAATAGAAAAAAGAAAGAAGGAGAAAGAGCAGGAATGGAAAGAGGCTAAGTAAGAGAAGGAGAAATAGGAGGACGAAATGATGAGGCAGAAGAGAAGAAAATAACGAAGAGTGGAAGAAGGAAGTGAATCTTCAAACATTAATAAGACTAATAAGAAAATGAAAAGGAAAAAAAGGAGAAAAAAGAGAGGACGTGAAGAAATAGGAAGAGAAAGAGGAGTAAGGTAAGGGGAAAGAGAAGGAGTGAACGAGTAGGGCTGGAAGGGAGAGGGAAAGGAGAAAGAGGGGGAGAAAGAGGGAGAAGGAAGATAATCTTCAAACATTAATAAAACGAACAAGGAAAGGAAAAAGAAAAAAGCAGAGGAGGTGGAGAAATAGGAGGAGAAAGAGAAAGGGAAAGACAAGTAAACGAAGAAGCCTTGTAGGGAGAGAGAGAGGAGAAAGAGGAAGAAGAGGGGAAGGAAGTAGAGGAGAAGGAGAAAAAGGTACGAGGAAGAGTGGGAGGAGGAAGAGTGGGAGGAAGAAGAAGGGAAGGAGGAAGAGCGGGAGGAGGAAAAGTAGGAGGACGAGTGGGAGGAGGAAGAGTGGGAGGAGGAAGAGAGGGAGGAGGAAGAGAGGGAGGAGAAAGAGAATGTGAACAACTAGACGCCGTCCCAGACCCTCCTTCCACGAGTCGGTTCCTCCCGGAGAGCAGGTCCGAATCGCGGCTGCTCGGGCGAGTGCGCGTGCAACTGGCGCCTCGGCCGGGTCATAGACACGCAGCGGGCGGCGGCGCGGGGGCGGCGGCGCGGGGGCGGCGGCGCGCAGAGTGGCCGACGTCCGCGTCTATATTTGCCGGCGGCCCCCGATCGCCGAATCCACTTTGCGGAGGAGGCCGCGGGCCGGCGCGGCGCGGCGCGGCGCGGCGCCGCACAGCGTGGCGTGGCGCGACGCGGCGTGGCGTGGCGAGGCGCGGGCGACGCGCAGCGGGCGATGCGCAGCGGGCGATGCGCCCGGCCGCGGCCGCGAGCCAGGCCTTGTGGCGCACCGCAGCCGCCGCCCGCCCGCCCTCGCCCGCGCCGCGCCGCGCGCCTTTGTGCGCCGAGTGCACGCCGCGATGAATCTCGCTCAACTGCCTCCGGCCAGAGCCAACGATATTAGCGCGAGCGCTGTCCTCCAATATTTGCGAACGCTCTCCAACAATGTAACCGACTGCCTGCCTTGTTTCGGGGGGCGGAAGACTCCTCCTCCTCCCCCTCTCCCTCCTTCCCTTCTTCCTCCTTTTATCTAGAGATGATGTGGGATGGGAGGGTGATTGATGTTTCCTGGGATGTCACCGGCTGTGTTCATTAGCCCCGTTAGAGTAGTGAACGTTTCTATGCGGGAGGTGGCGGTGTTCCTCTCCCGCTGGATGATGAGATACGGCGTCAACCTGCACACCCGCTTGCGGGGGTTTTCCCTTCCCAGATACCTGTATCCCCCCCCCCCCCGCGCATACGAGGTAGTGTAGGGTATATTGTAAGTTTGTGTGTTAAGTGGAGAGGATAGGGCACGGAAAAGGTAAAAAAGGTCGACTCCCGGGACCTCCCGAACAGAAGTCGCAACGTCTGAACAGCGGCAACGCTGAGCTAGGTTCAGCTGGTGGATGACAAAAGACGATATGTGGATGGTATGTGTCATAACGATACAAAATTGACCAGAAGCAATAAATATTAATGTGAAAAAACAAAATGCTTTGTAATTTTAAATGTGAATGCTTTTTGTTTTAAATTTACGAAGTATTATACAATTTTGTTTATCAAACTATTTGGACCCTAAGCTCGTGCTTAATCTGCTAACGAATCAATCCACCCGCAGCCTTCCAACGCACCTTCGTCCTCAATTTCGCTACGCGTTGATCGCTGTCTTTCAGAAGGCGTTTCTTTCTGCCGCTTCTTTGTGCAAACGCGAAGTCTTTGAAAGAGCTCCCTGATCAATGTAGTAATCCCCCGAGGAATCATGAGTATACATAATGAATGTTTATTCTCCTTGGAGTTAAGCGTTTAAATTAAAACGTAATAATAAATAATAATAATAATAATAATAATAATAATAATAATAATAATAATAAATATTTTTGAATATATAGTCTAATAATACGTAATAAATTGAAACATGTAACATAAAAATAATAAAATAATATTCAACGTTTCTGAATAGTTTTGTGCTGTGGCGTGTACTAAGACACTTTTGTCTTTGTTCAGCAACTTTTCAATTCTCAGATTTCTACCGTGAAACCAAGGAAGGGAACGGAATCTTGGTCCCGAAGACAGGAGTATTTCCTAAATAGTTGATAAATAATATTATCTACTTCTCTTTTGCTAAAATTCTCTTTTCCTAAATGTCGGTGCTATGTGGGTGTTTAAGTAATACGAATCAGAGACTTTACTATGGCAATGTAGACCTGTAAGCGAAAGAATACCTGTAGCTCGTGTTCTGAGAACGGAAGAAAACGCGAATGGGTGCTCGCCTTTTGATATGAAAGTCATTAATCGTGAAGAAAATCCAAGAAGAACCGCCCTCAAAGAACGGAATAATTAGTATGAGAATCGTGCCCGTAACGCCTGGAAGTCTTTATTATGTACCTATTCGAATCGTTCTAAACTTCCCCATTCGGAAACGACTAACTATTTCTGATGAGTGGATTCAGGGTTATGTTCTTTATCTTTCGACCCCAACAGCCAAATAATGCAAAGCCAGTAGACACGAATATCCAACACGGAAACACCGAAATGTGTAATTAACGAAAAATGCAAATTAATAAATTAAGACGCCGAACGCTGTTGAATCTCGTTGTGTTATGTTTAATGATTCCGTTTTACTTACCACGCAACTCTGACCAAGACGCGGTGGAAACACGCTGTCCAATGTTGAGGGACGAGTATTGCAGTTGCCACGCCGCGGGTTGACCCTCTAGAGAAAACAAGAGGAACTAAAAAAGAATGTTTACGGAAAGCGAGAAACAAACATCAGTTGGACTGCGCCGTGTTTACGCCTGCCTCCCCACGTGGCCTCGCAGACTGACCGGAAGTACGCAAGACGTTGGCGCAGGGGAGACCGCGGACGCTTTTAAATTGCTTTCGCAAGCATAGGGCCAAGAGATTTGCATGTGCTCAGAGGCTCAGTGGGGCTCTTCTTCCGGTTTTGCAAATTAAAAGCTTGTGTTGCGTGCGTATATAAAGGATTTCTTGTCTTATCCGATCGCCTTTATATAGCGCGCTTGTTTTCGTTAGACAATTAGCAATAAGGAGCCATTTAATCTACTCCGAACGCGTAAGTAAACAGTATACAAAGGCAAGGATAAAACAAAAAATGACAATGATATACTCGTACGCATGCGACCCAAGCTTTTAATATGCAAACTTACGTAAAGCTTATTTTATCCAATGCAACTATTCCTACAGTAGATAAAATGGCTCACTATTGTATGCAATAAAATAAAAGGTACTGACGGTATCAATATAATACCAATTATCATACATTCAAACAAAAAAAGGAACATCAAAATGTTAAAAAGGCGATTGAATAAGAAAAAAACGTCTGTTATACCTACTTAAAAAATATATGTGCTCGTTAGTAATTACATATACATACGCTCTCGTGAATAATCATGTGACGTGCACAGAAATGTATCTTTTAATTTCTTGTATAATAAATAAATGTTACTAAAATAATACCCCCCCTTCTGAAGTCGCGTGTCATTTCATACCGTTAGTAGTCACGTGTGAATGTTTGGTGTCCTCACTATTTGCTTTCAAATATTACTAACAATTATTGCCTTAATTAATTCTTCAAGATATTCAATTTTCTTGAATAAATATTGATAATTTTTAAAATCTATATTATATAAATGATTTTTAATTGCTTCATATGCTCTATAATCAACCTGGCGATCCCGTTTATTACTTCGCTTTCGGTAAATTCTATAATTTATTTTTTATTTATGAGTGAAAAATGTAAACAGTAATACAATTTTTTATTAAATTTTGTTGTCACTAACTTCCTATTGTTCACAAGCGTTCAAATAATTCAACTTTCTGGATGCGTGTGGAGATTGCAGGAGTTCCCCGTCACAAAGAATGCATTCTATTATAAGCACATTAACCGTACCAGAGAGTTTCTTTTCTTGTAAGGAAGCTAAACAAACGGTTAAATAGTACTGAAAAATCCGAAAGAATGGGATAATATTATTATACTTGACAGTTATCCCATATCATCTGGGGATACTTACAGTTCTCACGTAACTACTATAGGGCTAATGAAAAGAATGAAGTAAGAGTAATCAAGCTAGATTATAATTGTTTTTAAGCTAGATAAAATTGTATTTTTTCCATTCACTGACAATGTGTCTAAAGTATTTGATCAATCGATGATTAGCAGTCAAATGTGAATTCTTCCTATAGAATTACGATAATATGTGGACAATCTCACAAATGTGATTTTGAACCATTTTTACAGCAGTCAGAACTAGGGTAGAATGACAGTCGCGCAAGTGGCATAATTGTTCAAGCTTACTTAATTGTCTTTTTCATTTTAAATTTGAAGTGAACGAAAAAAGCCATACGTATTACAGAAATTACTTTTGCATCATGTCACGAGCTGCTACTCCGATGTTTTATGGGCACCAACCGCAACTGTTATCGGTTTGTTTCGTAACAAAGAATTTCAAACAGCTTCAATAGATGTTTCACTTTAATTATCTATATAAGTGAAAGTCCCAAGGCTGTAAACAAGAAAAATCGTTTGAATCATTAAAACTCAAAAATGCCGAACAAACAATACGATGTGACCTCCCAGACGACTAAGGTGAGCGCACAACAGGGGAGAGCACATGATAGACATCTAATTTTGGAAGTCGTTTGCGAAAGTGATACCGACTGAGACAGCGCGGAGTTTAGGTTTAGATTTAGATTTATTTAGTCAAAGAAACAGTAAAAACTGTATGTGATGTATGGAGGAAAATATTATCTGCGCACGTTTTCTAGAGTTCCAGAATCCCTTCCCGTCATTTTAACTTTAAATAGTTGAAAGATGAGTAAAATTTTAAAATAAATAAATAAAAAATTGAAAAAAGCGCTAGATTAGCAATATTTGAAAACAAATAGACATTTTCGTTAATGGAGTTATAGAAAACTTATTTGCATCGGTAAACGAATTGAAAGTATGATTTTTCTGCAGTACTAACAAAATAGTAACTCGCCCCTTTTACCTCTACTCCTACCATTAGAAGCAAAAGGAGATGCCAGTATTGCCAGTATAGTGAAGGTGATCGGGAAGTTCCTATGTCCGGACGTCGGCGGTTTTTCGATACTGGTTAGATTGCTAGTTCAAATTCATCCGCTGTCTGAAGAAATTATATAAAAATACACATATGTAATTTTTTTTAAAAATCTCTCACGTCGTTAATATGCACATTTCCAGTAATTTATAAACACTATTGTATTTGTCAGTTAAAGTACTTAAAATGAAGTCTTTTGAAAACGCACAAATTATCTGTGAAAAAGAGCTTCAAATTTCGGATTTGCAGTAGCTCTTAAGCGCCATTTTCTTAAAAACGGCTCAAAAGTTTTCATAGAAAATTTTAATTTAGGACGAGGTTTTACTGTTCTTTAATATTCATAAAATAATATTTCCGTTCTACTATTAGGAAACCGAAAAAAAATATGAACTTTGGGTGGCGATAGACAGCAGCCGGCAAGAGTATGTGGCAAGTTTGTATAGCTAGCCGATATCAAAGGAAATAAAACTATTATAGGAAAGTCTCTGCCATTCTGTAGCACTACTAAGTTATGCATATCTTTCAATTTTGCGTATGTTTTTAATAAGCATCATGTTTCTGCAACTTTCTAATTATTCATATTATTTTGCTTGAAAACGTGTACCGATTCTTACATTTTATTTACTATATTTTGTAGTATTTCAGTACACGCGCGGTTCATTTTAGCTAATATCAATGCTGTAAATCTTAATTATTCATTATATCATGGAACACCACGATCGTTTCGAATATTACTTGCGTCTTGAAAAACGGGTAAAACTGATGAAGTAACACATGTGACTTAAAATCTCACAAGTCTCAAGAGGCGTCTTCCCCTACAAATGTGAGCAAAACAGAATGCGATAAGGACACGAACCTCCATTTTCTTGGAGAGAAATTTTGAAAGAGTTGCTATGCGATTCTCGGAGTAGTGTCCCAACGTGGTTATAATGGAAATTGTTAAATTCCACAGGACTACATAATGAAACTTGTAATCATCAGAAATATAAACATATTTTTCTACACCAGTTAAGGTTTTGGATTCAGATTTGCGCCATCTCCCACCATTTTTCTAGAAAATACATATATTACACTCAAATTGGCCATATTCCATTTCCTTATAAATGGTGTCAGTAAAGCTTACTCAGAAATGAGCTGAACTCCCACGTCTCTTGTGAACTGCTTCAGGATCTTCCCTGTATAACATCCAATCCTCAGTACTTTGTCATCAACACGTCATCTAGAAACTTTGGTAGCGTTGCTCCTTTGTTCCGATGTCTTGTGAAAACGCTCACCTTCTTCGTCACTTGCGTCACTATCAGGGAAGAAATCTAAATGGCAGTGTAGAAAGTGTAACTTAGGTGACATTATGTACACTATTTTTTCGAAATACTTACTAACAAATTTCTGATGATTTGTTTTTCACTAGGAAATGTTGAAATGTTGACACACACACTGAAAACTAGACTATGCATCTTGTTCTTCTGGATTTATCGTTTGTGTGAACGTAGCATCTTTTAAAATCTCTCGGATTTGGGAATATTCCTTCACTCATTTTTGCTGTGGAAATTTTTAGAATTTTTTTTTCACGGAGACACGGAATTCTTTTCAGTTTGCTTTACCCATCATCTTCAGCAGACAATTAATTCAAGGAGAGAGAAATATCGTGTTGGGATCAACGAGACGAACATTGAGAACACAGTGTTGTTCAGGCTCATAAGAAACTCTTCTATTTCTGTCTCTTCTTTATCAGTTTTGAGATAGGCCAGACAAAATAAGAGCTCATTTCATGCCCAGCAATAGTGGTTCTTGAAGCAATGACTTTGCCGTTGGAGATTGGAGCACAGTCACCATATGAAAACCGTCTTGTCCCAGAAACTATTCATTTTAGAGAAAATCTATGTTCATATTTGGAATCAGGACGTAACACTTAGTATACATCAAAAATTTTCTTTTTTGATGATTTTTAATATTGTTATCAACGTATGTCCTTATTTTGGGGAATAATTCGCGCATTAGCAATATTAAAATCATGTTTTGACAATAATGATACGTGGTAGAGAAATTGTAAGTATATATTTGGAATTAGGGCGTGGCACGTAGTAAATCACACAGTTTTGTTTATGATGATTTTTCATTATTGAGCTGTGTTATTTAGCGGCATTGTGGAAATTAGCTAACACTACTCTTCGAAATTTCATTGTGCAATAAAGTAACAGAAAAGTGGCCGGTTGAATCTACTAAAAATTTGGAGAAATAGCATTATGATGGGTTAATATAATATATGAAACAACTATATGAGTCGTCATTACCAACAATATTGTTTATTACAATAGCAGCTTTCGATGGCTTAGTATCAGTTTTCTGCTGTATGGAAGTCATAAAACAGTAGCAATTTTATGGCTTCCATACATCAGAAAACTGATGATGATGGCTAATCCATCGAAAACAGCTATTGTAATAAACAATACTGTTGGCAATGACGACTCATATAATTATTTCATTGTAAATGCCAACGAAAACTCACCACAATACCAATAATATAATATAGTTTTCGGGGATGCTTTAACGCATATAACCAACGTTTTCACTTTATAAATGCCAACACATTTCATAGATCATTAGTGCGAATACATCCGGTCCCTTCTTATAACTAACGGGTTTGCGTCTGCGCGTCGAAATTGCCCCGGTTCGAACGCGCGCGGAGCCAAGTGGACGTGCGTCAGCGGAAGCGAGGCTCTCGGCGCCGTCCGCTGCGAAGGAAGAGGCCAGGACGGGCATAAATCCCGCCTCAAGTGACGCTTCGCCGCAACGACTCCAGATGCGCGGCCGCGGCGCTGCTGCCGGCCCCTTTCGTTACGCTACTCAGCCATCACGTTGGTTCGGCCAGCCCTGAATGAAGAGCAATCCTCCGGGCAGGTTCTGTAGTTCGTATGGAGGCCGCGATCCCTCGCCTCGAGGCAGTCGCATCCGTCTCCGCCGTCCCACGCTCTCTGAGCACCTTGTCCGCGCTCTCTCGCGCTCTCCGAGCTCGCCCCAAAAGCCCCGTGCGTCTCCCCTAGCCGGCCCTTAGGGCGCCTTCCCACGTCGCCACGGCGTCGCGCTTCCTTCAAGCAGCAGAGCCCTTCCGACGACGACGCCACCGCCGCAACCACGGCCGCACCGCCGCCCGCCGTGGAAGGGGGTGGCGTCTGGATGGGTAGGTTTCGCCGACCCTCCGGCGACGACGAACAAAGGGACCGGAGCAGGTAGAACGCTGCGGCCGCGGCGCAGTGGGAATGCTCCCATTTAAAGCTGTGTACTGCTAGCCGTGGCGCGTATGCCCTCCTCCGCTTCGCGTGGCGGGAGTTCGGCTTCGGCTGCCGCTGCAGCGGCCACCCGCTGCACGTGGGAAGGCCTCCATTCAAACCAATGCTCTGCTACGAGCTGCGGCAGGGAACCGCGTGGGAAGGGGCCCTAGGCTCCGGCTAGGGGAGATAAAAGACACGCGGGGCTTTTGGAGAGAGCTTGTAGAGCGCGAGAGAGCGCGGACCAGGTGCTCAGAGAGCGTGGGACGGCGGAGACGGATGCGACTGCCTCTAGGCGAGGGATCGCGGCCTCCATACGAACTACAGAACCTGCCCGGAGGATTGCTCTCCACTCAGGCCTGGCCGAAACAATGTGAAGGCTCAGTAGCGAAACGAAATGAGAGTGGGCCCGCCCGCAAGCCTTTCATCTGGGGCTCCCTTTATTAAAGTGTATAGCAAACACAGATAGTGTTAGTACCTTAAATAATAAAAATATCCCTTTTTTATATTTTTTTATTTATAAAATATAGACCCTTTTTAACGGGGCCCGCCCGCATCGCGGGGCCTTGCGGGCCCGAACGTTACGCCTCTGAAGAGACTGTGATGAGAAGGAAAGGCATGTGAGCTACCTAAAAGATGAAAACGTTAGTGTTGTAATATCTCAAAAGATTTTTTTTCTAATTTTCAGATACGTTTGCGTTTGCCTAAAATATAAAGCAATAACGGCAACGACAAACCAAAAGTAATATCGTAGAGAACACTAAGTCAAAACCAAAGCTGTGGAATCATAAAATTGAGAAATGTTACACTCTAGCAAATTCTACCCTTCAAATTCGCCGCTTTTTACTGCTCTCGTTGTTAAACCATCGCTGTTAGATTCTCCCTCTTTACAAAATAAAAACACTC
Source organism: Gryllus longicercus (assembly GCA_038098605.1). Lineage (NCBI taxonomy): Eukaryota > Metazoa > Arthropoda > Insecta > Orthoptera > Gryllidae > Gryllus > Gryllus longicercus. Next base: position 458,964 of record JAZDUA010000741.1, on the reverse strand, counting down.
CGAAAATTCTCAAGTGATATTTTCTTATAGCGTAAGTGATTACATTTTAATTTTGACAGCATTTTCTCCAGGCTCATTTATAAAAATAAATAACAATATACACTGATGTACTTGGAGGTCAGGTGTATCCTACATTGCTACAGATAGTTGGCGTCATACGTTCGTGCTGGGAAGTTGGGCATCCGTTGCGCTTATGATGAAATATTGGAAACTCTGGGAGGTGCTCGCAATTCGAGGAGCAGTGAAAGTGTTAATTCATTCTTATCAAGATGAAGAGTCATGTCTATTCAGGTTTAGATCATTATTTAACTGCGTATGACGGATTTTCTTCGAGGCTTTTATACAATGTCAATTTAGCTTAGTTTATCTCCATGAATCCTTTGACGTATTCAGTTATACTATAATAGACAGCTATATTTAACGCGTAATAGACGTTACAGCGATAATCTAGACGCAACCACGCCCATCCTTTGAGCGAAGAGAACTCTTAATTCATACTCTGTACGTTCCAAAAGAGTAATCTTTATCCGTATGCTAACAAAACAGATACGACCTAGGACATGTGCGTTTAGAGTGACATTGAGGAATTCACACTGACACTAAATGTCAATGACACATTCATTCACATTGACAATGAATGACATTTGACAAATCCGAAAACTCACAAAACTTAACATTCACATCTGACTCACTAAAGCTCATCTCAGCACACAAAGAGACAGCTAATGTGGCCAGCAAGCACCAAATGAAAAAAACATTTTAACATATATTTACCTGCTCTGAATATGAAACTACTATGCCGAAATTTCATTCGAAAAGCTCGCCAGCGGAAATAGTAAGACAGTCATATGTATAATAACATTTGTATATTTTAAGTTGCATCTATTAAATTATTTAAAGTATATGTTAAATGGTATTTCTTTCTACTAGTTAAGAAATTTAAAACATGCTACGTTGATTACACTGAGAATTTAATGCGAGCGTGTAAATGAAGATATTCTCGTCTCTGATAATCTGGATGAGAATCGCGATAAATATTGACAGTCCAAAGCCTGGTTTGTTCACTACACGTTTCTTATATCCACATCACGTTGATAATGATAGTGAGAGATGCCAGACGTAGAGTAGAAGGATCTGAAACTAGAACCCTATGGCCAGTGACACGTTATGACACAACCAACGGTCTCTCTTGACCTTGAAATCTCAGAATATTTTCCTATGGGGTGTTCACTCACTTAGGTTTGTACTTCCACCATTGATTAGTTACGTGGAAGTCATACTTTCTGCACAGATTCCAGGGAAGAAAATTGCTTGATTGATTAGTGATTCCTGGTGCATTATCTGCTAAGGTAAGTTATACCGTAAGTATAGAACATATTTTATTGTGGTGCATTGTAGAGCATGTCGCGATTGGCGTGGATTATCGCCGACATCCGGCGCCGACTTATATCGGCTTGCTGGGATTTTGCTTAACCAGGTGTGTTCCACCAGTATGGTAACCGCCTCAGCCGGGACAAGCTCTAAGCTCCCAACCTAAGCTCCCGAGAAGAGTGGAAGTATAAAGAATGTGAGTGTAAGTGTGTGTAAGTAAGGGATGAGGATAGGAAAAATGAAGAAAAAGTAAGATGCCGCCTGTTCCATGTCCGATTTATCAGGGAACTGCTCTGGCATAGACCTGGTGTTGAAGAAACGACGGGAAACTATGGATCAGAGCAGCCAGCAGCTAGTATTATCCTCCAGTTAGCGGCTGAATTCGACCTAGTTGACTATCATGTGTCTAAAATCCTGCCACCGTTAGGTTTCTAACCCTATGAACAGTTAGAGGCATTGCTGTGACATCAGTTGATCCCTTGAAATACCCCGGTCCACATTGTCTGAAATATATCTCAGCAACCTTGCAGCAGCACTGATTAGGAGATTGTTTGTTTGTTTTTTTTGTTTGCACAGTCTTCACTTGCTATCTTCTAAAATAGTCTTATCTATTTTGGAGTGAAGGGCCTTAGTTCATAGAGTTTGCTCTTGGTCTGCTAGGACAAGATCTTTGGTGTCTTATTAAGGGAGCCATCCCGCAGCCAACTCCGATGTTACTATCTCCCTTTTTTAATGTCCCAGGAATATTGTTCATGGAACGTATTATAATGCCATTTTTCGTCGTTCCTGTTGTCTTCTCTTTGAATGTCTGAAACTGGTTCCTCTCAGCATATCCTCTTTAAGTTTCTCTACGCACCACGTCTTCCTTCAAACTTCAATGTGTTCTGTCTGGGATTGCATCTTTGTTTAAACCAATTCGTTCATCTGTTGAAGTTCACAGCCTTCTGCTGTGCGAGAGAGATATTGACTGCCCCATCGCAGAACGGGCGGAGAGTGAAATGAGCTGTCATTGGGTTTCTGGTTTGGCGATCCATATCATCCAGCTCTGCTCGAGACCAATTTATTATTCCAGCAGTGTGTCTGGTCACTGGTACCGCCCAGGCAATGATACGCAGTCTGAACAAGATTTGAACTCATGGGCTTAGTTCTTAGACCTTTTCGAACCCGTCGCTTATATTCCTACGAGCATAGATGTCCTGGTAGTTTCGCTGCTTGAACCAGAACAGACTTCTGGCTGTAATGTTTAGTTTGGGAGATGTAGAATTTGAATTTTATCGTTGTGGCCGTTATTCCTTGATGTCTGAAGAGTTTGACTGTCTCGATGATTTTACGTTGTTATGGTTTTATCTTCAAGATGATATCACTTGACAAGTGAAGGTATCTTCTTAGTTTTCTTTTAGACTTTATGCTTATATCATGAATGGGCTGATGCTCATCTCCACAAGGATTTTTGACGGTGAAAGTCGACTCTGTTTTCGTCCGCTCTTCACTTCTTCCATCCTTCCGGTCACTCCACAATTCTCAGATCTAGTCCCTCAGCTAAATATCCCATGTCTTGTAGTCCTTTTTCCGCCAATATCTAGGGACCCACCATCTCACGTCGTCATTTCTGACTCTTATTGAACACCTTGTAAGGATGTTTGGCCTTTTTACCCTAAGGCCAAGGGGGCACCTGTGGCTATTAATTCGAATTATGAGAACCATAGTTGACGTACAAGTCGATTTTTGCATCGCCTTTCGGGACGTTGGCTGGCACCATATTGACACACCTAATGTGAATTTAATTTTAAGTAACATCATAAAACCCCGTTCCCCCTCTACGTTTTGAGATATTCGGTTGAAGGGGATTATTATCAACATTTTGGAATGTTTCTCGAGGAAACCTCGACGTGAAAGGCTGTATAATTTCTCTTATAAAGGTTGTAAAACCACATCCGTTGAGGACCTTTTACCTTCTTCTCCTCCTCATTATTATTATTATTATTATTATTATTATTATTATTATTATTATTATTATTATTATTATTATTATTATTATTATTATTATTATTAACTCAATAAAGTGCGCACATCTTCCCCAAAACGGTAATTTTTAAATCATTAAAGTGATAAAAAAGGTTGCGTAGCTGTTCCAGGCACGTGCATCATTGTAAGACTGTTTGAAGCGATTTACAACTCAACGTTTTTCTCGAATGAGCTCGCCGGTTCCTCGCGGGCGAGGCGTAGCGCGAGCGAGCGAGCGTGGCGGTGCGCCATCCGGCGCTGCCGCCCGACGCGGGGCCTCCGACAGGCACATCGCAGGACCGGGCAGAGGATGGCTAAAGCGTTGCACGTTCCTGGCCGAGACGTATTCTCCATTTACGACGGTTCGAATTTCTTTCTAAAACCGCGCTTAGCAGCTGGATTGTCAAGTCGGAGGGAGAGGCCGATGTGAAATAATGTTGAAATAAATCTTTCCTATAACAGTCAGTTTTGTCTTCAGAGTGATGAAGGGGCATAATTTAGCAATATTAAAATCGGAAGGTGGAAACCAATGTTACCTGATAGCTCCCACAACGTCCCTGCGCCCACACGTCAGCAATGCGCATGCGCCTCGTACAGACGAATTAATTAGGACACTAGCTTAAGAAATGGCCAGGAAGACATTAGCCACCCATACGTCTTTCCAGCGCCAAACGGAGCGGTTCGCGAAAGCATATTGTTCGCGTCTTTTCATTCTCCATTGCGCTCACGAGCGTGGCGGGCGGGGCGGGCAGGGCGGGCGAAGTGCGCAGCGGCCGGCGGGTCGTGCGGGGCCTCCGCAAGGCGCGAGCGCCGCCGGTGAAAGGGAAGCAGGGTTGGGGGGGGGAGCGGGGGGCGGCAGCGCAAGGCCACTCGCAAGCGTCCGCCCAGGCGCCGCGGCGCCGCTGGAGCCGCCTCGCGCGCGCGGCATCTGCACACGGGAGGCCACGCCCACCCCGCGCGCCGTCTCCCTCGACGGGACGGGACGGGACGGGACGGGACGGGACGGGACGGGACGGGACGGGACGGGACGGGACGGGACGGGACGGGACGGGACGGGACGGGACGGGACGGGACGGGACGGGACGGGACGGGACGGGACGGGACGGGACGGGACGGGACGGGACGGGACGGGACGGGACGGGACGGGACGGGACGGGACGGGACGGGACGGGACGGGACGGGACGGGACGGGACGGGACGGGACGGGACGGGACGGGACGGGACGGGACGGGACGGGACGGGACGGGACGGGACGGGACGGGACGGGACGGGACGGGACGGGACGGGACGGGACGGGACGGGACGGGACGGGACGGGACGGGACGGGACGGGACGGGACGGGACGGGACGGGACGGGACGGGACGGGACGGGACGGGACGGGACGGGACGGGACGGGACGGGACGGGACGGGACGGGACGGGACGGGACGGGACGGGACGGGACGGGACGGGACGGGACGGGACGGGACGGGACGGGACGGGACGGGACGGGACGGGACGGGACGGGACGGGACGGGACGGGACGGGACGGGACGGGACGGGACGGGACGGGACGGGACGGGGCCGCATTCTCCACGAGGCAGCAGCTGAACTCGACCCAACTACCTCGGTTATTGATGGGAGAAACCACTAGAAACTACGGATCAAATCAGCTCACCTCTAGGATTCTCCTCCAGACAGCGACTGAATGTGGCCGTTTATACATTTTTTTACAGTGGCCAATGGCATTAGATCATTGTTTCACCTCCTGCCCTATAAAATGTATCTCTTTATCAGTGGTAAACACATTTTTGACGACACGAGCCCCGTTGAGAAGAACGTTCGCGAATTAATTTAAAAAATCAATTTAATAATGATTCTAATTTTAATTGTTCTTCAATGTAATAAAATCACTAATAAGAACCAAAGTTAGAAATATTCATTTGTTTATCTAGGGCCGCTGATACTACGGGATACACCGTAGATTTTAATATGGTAATTTACCGTTCGATTAAATTTAAAAAAAAAATAATTTCAAATCAAAAACAAACCTTTATTCTTAATTTATATACCTATGATGAAACAGTAAATAAGAAGAAAGAACTTCGCACATACCAAAAAACGTTTAATCCTAATTGTGCTTGAATTTACAATTCGTGTTGTCAATTATTCTCCTTTCTGCTTAGATGTATATGTCACCGAAACATCAATGCTATTTTCCGAATTTCCAAATCGCACCAATACATACATTACTCACCGACAGTTCATAGCATTCAACCCTTCTTCGTGATTGATCACGTACAACGCCTTATACTTCATCAAGCTTCCATTCACTGAACTACAAATTGCTCTCCATCCAGAAAGTCGTTCACTCTTTAGCTGCTTGTTAATATTTCTATACGATGCACCCTGTCCGTCACTATAGCATCCGCCAACATACAACTACAATATATGTAGGCAGTGCACCCAAACCTCCTCTTGATATAAAATATCCTTGGTAATCTTGATTCGTCATAATTTAAAAGGCAGTAGATGTATTAATGACCTAATGACAATGGCCACTATAGAAAAATCGAACTATAGTGGGCCACATTCAGTTGGTGTCTGAAGGAGAATCCTAGAGATCACCTGCTCTCCGGTAGTTTTCAGTAGTTTCTCCCATCAATACCTGAGATAGTTGGGTCGAATTCAGCCGCTGTCTGGAGGAGAATTATAGCGGCCGATTGCTCTGATCGGTAGTTTTTCGTGGTTTCAGCGATCAACACCAGGCGAATGCCGGAGCAGTACCCTAACAACCGGGCCACGAACCGTGCGCGATCATTTCTTCCTCTTCCTTCTCCTACCCTCTCACCTTAATTACACAAACTTACACTTCCATGCACTACACTACCACATCTGTCTGGAGCTTAGAGACTGTTCCGGCTGGGGCTGTTTTCCGATGGTGGGAGATACATGGTAAGGGAAAACCCCGCTGGCCGACAAGCAGGTCGGCGCAGGATCTCGCCATTCAGCGGCACGGCGGCAGCATTCATGGCGTCGACACCCATAGTTAGCAGACATATAATAATAATAATAATAATAATAATAATAATAATAATAATAAAAATAATAATAATAATAATAATAATAATAATAATAATAATAATAATAATAATAATAATAAACCGAGCGGAGTGCTTCAGTGCGTTGCGCGCTGACTTCGCAATCTGACCGGTTCGGGTTCGATCCCCCGGCCGGCCATCCTCACCGGGGTTTTCGTGGTTTCCTCGCTCATCTCAAATCATTGCGTTTGGAGGGTTGGCGAGCAAACAGTTACCTCTTTAACATTTAATTTCGCTGACTTTGAATATCGTAGGGTATTTGTCAAATAAGAACGATTTCAAAAAAAAATATTTCACTGATATTACCAACTTCTCCTATTTCGTTTCCGCACTTTCTCAGATACACTCTACTTAAAGATTGTTGATTCTCTTGATGAACAGCATGGGTGTTGGCTAGCCAGGCTTAGCTCCCTAGCCCAGATGCTTGGACCGACTGCTTGTTAAACCCGCGCGAAAGAGAAACGAACCTGCTCTGACCTCGAGAATTGACCGGTACACGTACCACATGCCTAGAAATGAAGACCAATGCCTTCACTCTATCACAAATCAGACCACGACCCTGCCACAAGCTTATGTTTGAGACAGTACATTATTAAACTCGTTGTATATATGGGGCTGGCCGATGTAAAGAAAGCCTATTGTTACGGAAAATAAATATAACCACCTGGCTAGCCTTGTTACACGACCCAGGGACTAATAAATGAACGTCATTATTCCTAATGATGATAAAATTGTAAACAATGTTGTTGTATCTAAATAGAACACTCGGTACGAATGTGTTCGTTTAGTTTGCAGCAAATTTCAGACATGTTGAGATAGAAACCGATATTCAAGCTAGAGTCTAATGGCAAAGGCATGCAGTCTATCCACTTGCCTGGATGGCGCCACGTACGTAGTCGTAAACTCATAAACACAAATGAAGTAAACCTTGCTTTCCGGTCCAGATTCTTACGCAGGCAGGAGGGACTGTACTAAAGGGTTCTCGGCAAGTGGAGGCTCTTGAAAGGAGAAAGAACATGAAAAATAGTAGTGCTACGCAGCACATTCTTTGCATCAGAAGTAACAATTACTTAATATTTTAATATTGCAATTTCTGTCCTACTAATGCCTTTCAGCCATCATTTGATAAAATCTTTGCCAAATGTATTGCATAACCCTTTAAGCCCCGACTCTCACGGCGTGTGAGGGTTCGGCCTTTTGAAGTTTTGTTGAGCCTGGTGCGTCCGTGATAGCAAAGACCAACGCACAACAATCGTGAGAGTTTTGGAAATTCTAGTAGTTGCATATTAGATCTCTAGATCTCACTTTTATCACACTCATTCACAAGGTCCGTTTGTTTTCGAATTCAAATTACCTGTGGCTGAGACAGTAAATGTGTGCTTTTGTTTTTTTGTTTATTCATATACATCGCAAATTATAGACGATTGCGGGGATAAAAGTTTATAGTTAAGCAGAATTTGCAACTCATTATTCAGCACGAAAGAACGATTTCATACAAGCTAGCGTCAATTACTTCAAAGACTAACATTGAAAGGTTTATTATTAACCATAATCAGAAATAAAACGTTTTTAAAGAAAAAGACATCTATTAATTAATCACCTAGAGCTGAACCCAACCAAAATACCAACTTGTGTAATAAAAAAATAGATTAAAAATCTATTTTATACTATTTTGTAAAATGTATTTTGAGAAATAAAGTATGCAACATTATTTAGTATCTAATTATGAGGAAACAATTTCATTCATCTTCAACCAGTGGAGCTCCAACAGAACGTACTTTCTCGCGATATTGTTAATGGCTATGTAATATTATCATAGACATTGACATTGACAATTTCTGTCTTACACTTCAACTATCATTAAAAAAATTCTTAAACAAACGAAGCGTGAACAATAGATATACCTTTTTAATTCAACGACAATATGATTCAACGACAGCTTTCTATCATTGTATTCACTGTATTCACGTTCTACATGCATGAAGGGCATTTTGGCCGTAAATAAAATTATTTGTTTATATTAACGTGAATGAAAGGCAGACATCATTATCGCATTCAGTGCGGCATTAAACCAATGGGTTACAACAAGCAACAATGATCGGTAATTCGTATGATACACATTTTTCCTAATTAGATTTTTTTATACCGCTAGAAAGAAAATGAAAATGAATAAAAAATAAAATTAAATATAATGTTCTTATATTCATCAAACTTATTCGGTTTTAAATGCATTCCACATCTTCATTCCTACATCTTATAAAGTAAAGTGAAACCATCTATTCGTTTTCACATTTAACTCGCATTTTAAATTAGGCTTTAGATAATTTCTTAAATATTAATTTAACGTGTAACAAAAAGTTCGAATGTAAAAAATGAACAAAGAAATATGAAATAATATACAAATTCTAACTTGCATAGCATCCAACGGACTTGAAACATTATTACGTTACCGAAGCGCAGTAAATTCGGAGCGGAAGACTATGTTTGTCGACAATTACACAAAAAATACTCACATATAAAAAAATTTAACCTGACCTTATTTGAGATCTGTTTTTGATGAACACATTTCATTAACAAAAAAATGTATCTTCATAATTGTAGATGTGTTTTCCAATTTCACAAAATTTGGATTTTAACCATGAGACCGGCACCATTCTCTTATACGTTCTTCAGACTATCCAACAACAACATTTAATTACAAATGATGGAGCCGTTTAAGAGAAAATAATTGTTGAAACAAATCCTATTCTCACCCCTTACTTTACACTTACACTAACATGCACTACACTATCACACATGCCAGGTGATCGGTCGGGGGCGTAGAGATTGACCCGAATGGGTCAGTGCTCCACATGCAGGAGATACCTGGATTGGGAAAAGACATTAGGTCGGCGCTGAATCTCGCCAACCACCGCCACCTTCCGATGAAAAAAGCATGCAATACAGTTACGGGACTAATGGTCTTAGCAGTTAACGCGCCCGGAATCACTAACAGTCATCAATCATCATCATTATTATTGTTATAATTATTGTTATTGTTATAATTATTGTTATAATTATTGTTATTATTTATATTGTTATTATTGTTGTTATACTTATTGTTATAATTTATATTGTTATTATTATTGTTGTTGTTATTATTGTTATTATTATTGTTGTTGTTATTATTGTTATTATTTATATTGTTGTTATTATTATTAATATTGATCGCGAATTGGCCGTCTCGGACTACGCGGACAAGCACCTGCACTTACCAAGGCTCAGTAACATTGATCCCGTGTCATTTATCCCGCGTTTTTAGGGGAATCAGCATTAAGCTGAATCCCATTTTTATTCCCCAGGGTTGCTAGTCCTGGGGGAATGGAAGATGTAATGATGATGATAATGAATAATGAATGGATAACACTCATATACATACACAAATACACCCATGCCCGAGGCGGGACTCAAACCAGCGATCCTTCCGCCCGAGATCGCCACAAAACTACTGCCTAAACGATCTCGGGTATCCGGACTGACATTATTATTATTATTATTATTATTATTATTATTATTATTATTATTATTATCTTACATTATTCACAGTATCTACTGGTCGGTATGTCAACCACACACAGAAATGATGACCAGGTGTGTGGTTGCTTTACTGAAGGTTCAGATGGCTTCTGACAGTACGACATGTATTCAAAATTACTGACTTTTGCATATTATATACATTCCTGGCATCCAAGTGAAGACACTCCAGTGCCCGAAGTGTCATTTTCGGGATCACTCCTGTTGCTGATATTATTAAAGGCACAGTTGTCACTTTACTGAAGTTCCACTGATTTGCGACTTCATAGGCGAGATCGGTATACTTCTGGATCTTCTCTTGATATTTTCCCGATACATTGTGGGTATTGGGTATTGATATATCGATAAGGAAAATCTGCTGATGGTTTCTATCAATGTACGTTATATCGGGTCTATTGCCGCCGACATGTCTGTCAGTGATAATGGAACGATCCCAGTAGTGTGTGCTCACTACTTTCAAGCACATTCTGAGGCATATATTTATTATTATTATTATTATTATTATTATTATTATTATTATTATTATTATTATTATTACTATTATTGCAGTGATAGGGTGATGATGAGGGGTGAAAGATCTAGGATGATAGTGGAAGGTGTTCGTGGGATTTTTGGAACCATCTCAGCATTCTCCTTATGACCAAGGGAAACCACGAGAAAAATCGGTCAGAATGGCCGCCCCAAGGATCGAACCCGGACCTTCCGATTGCGGCTCCAGAACCCTACTCCACCTTCGCCAGTTGATACACAGAGCCACTTCGCTCGGTATTATTATTATTATTATTATTATTATTATTATTATTATTATTATCATCATCATCATCATCATTATTATTATTGACATGCAGTGTTGAGTTGTGAAGTAGAGTGGAACATATGTGTAAGAAAGGCGTAGCGTACTCAAATACGAAGAGATAAGATGGGCCCATGAAGGCTTGCACGGGAAAATTATGAATGATTTGTGGAGTATTTTATTGTTGACCAATGTAGGCTTAATAAAAGTAAAGCTAAGGTGTTTTGCCACCAAGTTCCCACATCTATTTGCAGGATTATTAATAAATCTAATTGCTTGCAGACTTTATAGATACGACAGATGGGCACTAATGAGATACGGCATGAGTCGCGTACAAGATCAGGATTCTACAACTTCTTAATATGTATTTTTAATTTTTTCATTTCTCTTGTTTTGTCTTACGCAATGCGGCACTTTGATGACATTTTCAATTTGATAATGTGATGTACAGATAGGGTTTGTGACAATGCGGTCATGTCATTAGTATTATTTTCACGAATTATGCCTTACGCTCAATTAAAACCTGAAATGTGAGTTCTTTGTTCAGAGTAGTGCGATTTCACCGGAAGTCGGTTTATACTATTTCATTACCATATTGGCAATAATGACATCGCACCAGCAATAACCAATCTTTGGGAGAATGATTCCAGATTTTGGGAATGAATATTAAAGAACTTATTTTTGTCCGCATATGTGGAACGAACCTGCCTGGAGTCACGTATACGTCATTTCCTACGTCGTGACCCAATTTTTCATAGCGCGCAATTGACGTTCTAGATTCTATATTCAGTTATCTCAGTTGGCGTCTGTAGATCTTACAAACGCATCATTCGCGGCGTATCTGAAGTTCAAAGGTGAATATTTAAATGCGTATGCGCGAAAAGAGGGTACAGAGGACCTAATATAATAATTAATATATGCGTGATTGTTTAATGTTATCTCGATCAACTTTCCTTAAGAAGATTATAGAAAGAGGTTCCAACAAAACCCAATAATTATATTATTATGAAAGACGTTGGTCAGATCAACTTTTAAAAATATTTCCATTATTTAGTTCTTTGAAACTCTATATCTATCCTTATATATCCTTATCTTATTTTAATACAATTTATATACTGCTCACAATATTTGAGTCTATGTTTAATTACTTCCCAAAGTCCAAATCAAAAAAAACAAAAATTATTACTCGATGCAAGTTCGAGACGAGAAAACGTTCTATTCTATGACATCGTTACCAGTTTTTACAAAGGCGTTCCAGCACAAGTGGCGAAACGGAGCATCAAAGAGAAAATCACACGTATCGGTTGAACTGTCACCGACGTACGTGGTTCCTATTCTCATCTCTGAGCAGCAGTGCCTAAATCTCCGAAAGATCATCATGACTCAGGTATTCTTCCATGCCCACTCTACTGGATTCTCGCCATGATTTTAACTCGTTTTAAAGAAGGATGAATCATGCCTTTACTCCAATCATCGATTTAATTCGTTTCGAACACTCATGTGATTTTCTCTTCAATACGAATGATAAAAGGCGGCATATTTTTGCAAATTCATCATTTAATAAAAATGTATAAAAACCCTTTGTTAAGAACATTAGCATAATTGCTTCAATGTAGGTGCTAATGTTATAATGATCTGCTTATTACGTAAAGATGAGTGTACAACCAAAAAGTGTATGTTTGATCACGCACGCGTGCGTATATGCAAACTTAGACCTTTGAACATCCAGGACAAACACAGAGGAACAACGCAGCCGGTCTAACCGGTCGATCTCCTTCTATGGAGCTTGGCTTCCGTGTGATTCAGACACACGATCGTCAACGCAAGTGTTACACGCAGCGATATAGCACGTGCGTTTGAGGCGGCTGTCTCTGTTGGATAACGTACTACACGCCAATGTACTGCGTATCATCACCCTTGTACACGCGATTACCTCCAAAACATGCTGTCGACCTGACATAAATTGCGCAGTAGCACTTCTACTAGAACAATTTTTGAAACAGAGGGTTTTTGGTGATATTCTCTTGATTTAGTGAGTTAATTAGGTGAATATGCAAGTACATGTACATACACTGCATTTAATTACTATGGGATTCTATGGATATCATTGAGAGAAAGTATCTGTTTACAGTTTCGTTAATTTTGTGTATGCAAATGCAAGTATATAAATAAATCAGGTCTTTCATTTCATCTTATCTTTCTTCAAGCATTACACTAATAGTACATGGGCTGAGAATTGTCATTGATTCCTCAGAGCTGAAGCTGGTGATCTTTACTTTCGAAGATTCTTTTCACACGCAAAACAGAATTTTTCATTTACTTGCAACGAGAAATCATAAATGTAAAATCATTTACTTTCATCAATAGTAATTAATAATAAATTAACAATGTCATTTGCCCATCGAAACAATGAAAATATGACTACGATGAACACTGATAGTCACAGTATCTCGGTCTTCACATTTTCCTCGTTTTCATCCTCGGACAATAAACACATGAGTGCTATTCATTAACACAGTGGTTGTCAAAAAATGAGCTGCAGCACAGCAGTGGGCTATGATATTATCACACATGCCGCAGACATAATTTAAGAAGAAAAATATGAAATCTAAAAAATCTGAAAGACCAGAAGCCAGTAAATGTAATAAAATTCTAAGTTCTCAAACATAGTGTTCACATTATTGAGGTGAAGCCGCACTGCAGCCTAGAGATCTACCTGCAGCTAGAAAATATCTTACAAATAACCACACAGTTCGTTTTCAAAATTTTATTTCTATCAATTTTTAAATTCATATTTAACCTCAATTATTTGTAATCCATAGAGTTTATTTGAGTTACTCTTTTGATTTAAAAAATCGAACAGCGAAGGTATCACGAGATTGGATAATATATTTCATCATTCTAACAGAATGGGGTTGGGAATTTGGTGTGAAGACAATTTTTCGTCCAGTACAATCATCGCTTGACTAAGCAAACTCATTATTTCTATTCATACTATAATAGACTACTCAATTTTTGATAAAGTATTATTAACAGAATTATTATTATTATTATTATTATTATTATTATTATTATTATTATTATTATTATTATTAGTGAATAATACTTAATTACATTTCAACAAATTATTCTTGTAATTAGGAAACATTCCTTTTTAAGTAACTGTATTCGAAATTCGTTATTATTGGGAGATGGAGGAAAGAAAGTTTCTGTACTGTTATTTATGTGAGTAAACAGTAGATCTTTCTTATGTGTGACACCTATTTACAAGGTAGAGTTACTACGTAAAGTGCATACACAAATACAAAAGAGTGGACGCTTATCGTCAGACTTTTTAGACTTACAAGGGCGTAGAAATAACTGGAATTAGTCAGATCATTTCGTGTAGATATTATTATTATTGTTGTGTTATTATTATTATTATTATTATTATTATTATTATTATTAAGATCCACTTATTTCCTCAACAATGTTGGAATATGTAATGCATCAAAATCTCCACTGAAGGCGAACTTTAAACTATTATTGCAAAACTTTTGTTATCTTTTTATTTAGGTGACACAAATAGTTATTTATGTTTTAAATTTGAGGAAAGCCATTAAATGTACCATCCACGACAGTGCACAATTTTATTAAACTGTTTACACATATTATATTATTATTATTATTATTATTATTATTATTATTATTATTATTATTATTATTATTATTATTATTATTAAGTTCACGTCTACCCAGTTACCATGCAAAATAGTTCGCGCACAAGTATAAAGAGATCGCCTTGCGGTGACCTGACCACTAATATACTCCTCCATTGTATTGCCGGGTGGAGGTGCGTCGGAAAAGTACGTTCCGCGAGTGCGCGGGCACCCACAGAGCGGCGACACAGCGCAGTAGGCGGCAGGTGCGCGCGCCGCGCGGCCAGCGCTAGTCTTCGCTACCGCGCCACGTGGCCGCCACGACGCCGCGCGACCGACGGTACGGCGGCGAGGGCGGCGGCGGCGGCGGTGGGGGTGGCGGCGGCGGCGGGCGTCGCGGCGCGAGGGCGCTCGATTTAGCCGCCTGCGTCGTGGGTTTCCCGGTCGCCGCTCCACTCACCCACCTGCTTGGCGCGATGCCGCCCCTGCCGCTGCCGTCGCCGTCGCCGACGCCGACACCGTCGACGCTGCCGCCTCCGTCGCCCCCGCGCCGCCACGGCCCGGCCGCGTATTTCGAGAGCGTGGTCAGCGGCGGCCGGCCGGCCGGCCGGCCGAGCGTCGCGACGCCCCACGCCTGACGCCATGCAGCCGGCGCGGCGCGGCATAACCGGAACCGGAATTCGAAGTCTCTTTTTTTATCTCGATAAAAATGTATTTATATATTTTACGTGTCAACATCACGGCAATTAGCATTTAATATTGTTTATTAAATATTACTCATAAAAAATAATACACATAATAAATGTTGAAATGTAAAAAGTAATAATAATGTGAAAATTTAAGATAACTATTTTTTTATATCTATCAGATTAAAAAACATTTGAAATTAAAAGTCTCAAAAAACCGCAAAACAATATACAAATGAATTCTCTACAGATATTTTAATATACCTTCAAAACTCAATTCCCTTCTTTTTGTAAGTTATTAAGTCAATAAATGGATGTGAAATCTTCAATTCCCACTAACAAACATTCTTGTTCCTTTTCAACAGATAAAATGTTTTTCTTTTTCAAAATTTCAATAATTTTCTTCTAGAAATGAAAAGGAAATATTCAATGAATAAATGTAAGAGCAGAATAGCGTAAAATAGAATTTCCCCTAGACATATAATTATTTTGTCCCGCAATTTATAATGTATTTTTAGATAGTTCAAAGAAAATAAAAATTGTAGATTATTTTTCATTCAGATTCGTTCGTTGTTTTATTATGTATCTCGCGTTATATTTCTCTTTGAACAAGAAAAGTTAGCCTAGGTCATAGGACACACGACTGAATGCAGCTGTTCTGCCAGGTTGACATTCCAAACAGAAATAGCAAATAGAATATTTATAACATGAACTTCCGACTAGTTCTTTTTTGTTCGAAATTGATTTGTCTTGATTAAAAAAGTTCCTCTAAACTCCAACCCATGAGGTACACTTGCTCTTTAAATATTTACATGAATTTCGATTAAGCACATGGTGCACAAACAATGAAAGAATACATTGAAGGTAAAAACATAATAGTAGTGAAATAAAATAACGGCATAAAGAAGGAATCAATGTTGGTAACATACGACCAGGAAGTAAACAGAAAAGTTCTTGCAATCAAGGTCCAGGAGTTGCTAATTCTCTCAAGAGAGATAATATATTGTAATATATCAAACTAGATAATATATTGTAAGAGAAGAATGATATTGCAAAATAAATAATACAAGAACAAACAAATTGAGTTGACACTGAAAGAAAAATACTCGTATATTCTTGAGGCTGACAGGCTATTCATTAAATAATGAAAAAGGGCTCAACGAGCTTCATTAAAACCAGTGTTTCATTTAAATAGAGGCTTACAACTAACAAAAGAAGGAGACAAATGTAATGAATACTTCAGATGCAGGTCCCATTGGATAATATTTATATTCTTCCAGAGTTCAGACAGAAAACTAAATTTTCTTTTATCAAATTTGGACGCTAGTTTATGAGATACTTTGCATGTCCATGAAATGAAATAAACCTTCTGTTCCTGAAGCTTCACGCACTATGCACGGGACTCTTTATAAATATCTATCTGCTGCGAGCGCCAACACAAAAATGTAGGAGGAAATGTGGGAAGAGTCCATCTACAGACCAAGAACGGAGGGTTGGAGGGTATAGCTTTGCAATGGAAAATACCAAGTACTATCCTCGAAATGGGGGAGTTCGCAAATGTATTAAATGACATGAATGATTAATGGTTACAATGTTCAATGAACGAACTGTTTTACAAAGGAACTGGGTGTTTTCTTGTGTACATGTGTTTATTGTTGGCGAAGAATTGTGTTGGCTGATAGAAGTCGCGCAAATTCTATTTTAAAAAATTCTTCCTATTTCAGTGTAAATAACTATAAAATGTAAATTTATAAAAAGGCACTGGAAATGATATAAATCGGAATTAGTCATTCCTTATTCAAAACACACTGTATCACTTGATCTTTAAATTTGTTAAAAAATAAATATTCAGAACACAGCAATTTCTAAATGGATTAAAACCTGTGAGAATAATCATTATAATGTTGAAATGCAAACATTTCATGACTATTTTCTATTTAGGGGATCAAATCTTAGGTAATAAATATTCGTCGTAATGAATTAAAATTCGCCTTTCCACCGGTAAACGTTCCAAGGATGTGTCTGGCAAGAGTTCAGGATCATCCATTAGAGAAAGATATCTAGTAACCCTTATTCGTTCAAGGTTCACTGGTAGTAATTGCCCATTCGTTTAACTATATTGATCCGTAAGGATTAATGAACTCTCTCATAAAATTCTTGTTAAAATTAATTCATTTTACAACTTATGAAACAAAAGAATAAAGCCAGCAAAGTCCACATAAAGTAGCGGGTAAGCATATTAATCTAGTGAAACGAAGCTTTATCTCGACATGTATTTCAGATGCCAACTCATGGTTATTTAACCACAGTATTTCTTTAAATTTTGTGTTTATAGAGAAAGATAATTAAATAGTAAGTCTTTCAAATGTTCATCTTTTTCTTCATATTTCGAATATACTTAAGCATCAGACCTAAAAATAGTCTAAAATTGAAAATATATTGACTGCACCTCCTATGAGTATTATAGCCAATGTGCAAAAGATCATAACACATATTTCAATTAATTTTTACATTTTAATACCAAATTAATAAAATATCGTCGATTTCAGCATTATTGTCTCGCCCAAATACATTACTTTCTTTGACTGCTGAGATCTCAAGCTTTCTTACATTTTTTTTCATTATGCCCAACTAAAGGGCAGCAATATATCCATTGTTTTGATATTTATTAATTGTTTAAAATTAAAATCTGCATTAAAATTTTAATGTTTTTATGTATTGCAATTATTATACATTGTAGAAGCTTATAGTGCAGTCTACGTTCTAGACTCTATTCCCTCTTTGCTGTGTTTTGCCAGTCATCTTCTAGTGGGAATCGTCCAATCATTGCCCCATTTACATCACCTTTTCATTGTCTCCTAAGCCTCGCTCTTTTTCTCCTCTTGGCACGGGTCCACTCCAACATTTTGCTCTGCCATATTACCTCGCTGAATCGACGCAAGTGTCTAGACCAGCTTAGACATTTCGCCTCCATTGGATATAATACATAATATAATCTATCCCAGAACATTTTCGTTTCTTATTAACTCGAATCTACAACGACATTGCCAAAATCTCATTTCGGTTGCTAAAATCTCTCCTTTCTTTCTTTTCTGTCCTTCCCCCAGGATTCATCATCTTGGGTATATGACGTTAATACTCTGCTCACGGCTAAAGGCCGGTTTGAATATTATACAAACTTTCAATTTGGTGTAATACAAGTCAGGCGAAATGTGTTGATTTGTTGGGCCACTGTCTTCAGTGAGCTCGCATTACATTGATTGATTGTTAGTGATTACGGCTCGTCAATTACTGAGGTCATTAGTCCCGTAAGTGTAGTTTTATCCTGGTGGGATGGCGGTGGTCTTTCCCCGGTGGATGGCGAGATCCGGCGCCGACCTGACGTCGAGAAGCGGGGTTTTCCCAAACTAGGTATCTCCCACCAGCGGGGCACCGTCAGCCGAGACAAGTTACATGCTCCCGATCGGTCTACCGGTATGAGTGGTAGTGTAGTGCACGTGAATGTGTGTGTGTAAGTAAGTAAAGGAGGACAGGACAAGAAAGAGGAAGGAAAGATAGCGCGCGGTCCGTGGCCGCTAGACTTCTCCTCCAGATAGCGGCTGAATCGCACGAAGACTTCCGCACTCCTATTCTGATCGTCCCTTTCGGCTGGGAGGGCGTCGCGTCTGGAGGGTTCAGCGGGAGGAAGAACCCCAGGAGCGCTCTGGTCACGCGGTGAAGTTGGCGAGACCTGGCGACAATTTGGCTGCCGGAAAGGGCTCCCTGACGTGCGCGCGCGGCCACCGAAATAACCGCGGAACCTCAGAAATAGAATAAGTAGGACCTTCACGCAAAAACGATCTCTCCGCAATGTCTGTCCTCACTTCCCTGTTTCCTTAGAGCTGTCGTGCGCGGCTGCAATAATCCCGCGCGGGCCGTCTGTCGGGCGGCTTATGCGCGGGGGCTTCGTACGCGCTGCAGGGATTCTGCGGAGGGCCCACGCCGCTGCCCGCTGGCTCGGCGAGGCTGCTATCCCAGGCACCACCACGTGCTGGCACGGCGTGGATCGCGCCCGACGGCCACCCCAAACCTTTTACTCTCTGGCGCGGACGAGGGCATGTTCGTCATGCATGTTTCTAGGGTGGCGGTGGTGCCAAATGTGGCATTCTCCTTTATTGTACGTCAACCTCGCAAGATAAGGGAATAAGAGGGAAGAAATAACAAAACCTAGTACAACTCAACAAGCAAGGAAAATAATCTTGATTCTATACCATGCACGTGTTTGTTCGTTTGCTTTTTACTTACGCGTGTACTAAATGTAGTAGTATAAAGGGTTATATAATGCTACCAATAAATCAACGCCGATATTTTGACGGACAAACAGGTTAGGGAGTTTCTAAAACCAAAATTTTTTTCTTGTTTTCTTTCTTTAAAAAAGTGTTCGTCCATCCGTGCGTGACGTCGTTACGAATATGAAACGGATCATTAAATTTTGAAGGTTTTTTACACGTAGCTCCGATGATATTTTCATACTTTCCTAAAAGGGGACTGCACTTGTTCTCAAAATTGATGAAATAAAGCAAAGTGCGTAGGTCCGATTGCAACATTAAAACATATGAAGTTTGAAAATTGAGAAAAGTTCAAATATTTGAACCCCTATCCTATAACTAGTACATTGTTGAAGAAAGATTTTTGAATGAAATATGTTCTTCCTAATAAGATCTTAAAATAATTTAATGTAGATTTCTCAAAATATTAATAAATAAGTTTTTGATTCATTTAGAGCTAAATCGAGACAATTTCCGGAAAAAAAATCTCAAAAATGGCTCCCAATTTTCCTGTACACTTTTTGTGTCGATAGAACACCAAATACAATGACATAAAATGCCGTTTGTATTAATTGCCGTTTGTTTAAATTTTGAATTATAAAAATATTTTTATTAAATATGTGTACAATATTTTTTAACATTTTCATGTTCATATTTACATTTATATCATAATTTACCGAATTTTTGTGAACACAAATGTTTTACACGAAATCTTATGAAGTTTTTCAAAATATCGTCCGTGGTTATAAATAATTAAACAAATAAATAAACAAACAAACAAACATATAAATAATCCCATACCCATACTGGTTTGTTATACGACGTATATTTGTTATATCGTTTGTGAGCTACAATAGTTTCACAACTCAGAAAAGCAGGTGTTGAGATAAATGATTTTGACGTTTTACCTGAAGGATGTATATAAAATTGGACAGGTAAACATCAAAATTAAAAGAAGTTTATCCTTGTGTTGAAATGCATTATTCTTGCATTCACACTTCTGCCATTTGTTGGTAGGATACTGCACTGTAAGATATGCTGCTGTTGCTGCAGGAAGGTTGACCAATCTGCAATTCCGGAGAGTGCATTAACTCAAAATTCGTATTTTTTGAGTTGTGCTACTTACAAAATAAAAGTGTTCGCACAAGAGCTTATTATAGAATTTTAAATCTCGAGATAAGGAGAATGTATACTTCGATTTTTTGTGGGCGATGGCATTAGGTCAGTGTTACACCTCCTGAAAATGAATATTTTTACTTAATTCGCTAGCATCCTTGTCAACAAGACTCGTGTCTCTAGAAATGTGCTTCCACTGTTAAAAATATTCATTTTATAAGGCACGAGATGCGACAACGGTCTAATTTCATCAGTCACTTTATAAAAATCAAAGTATATCTTGGACGGAAATCCTCTTAAGACACCTGAGCTACAAATTTCACGGGTTCGCCATTGCGGCCTCATTTGTGGGGCCAACTCAAGTGCAGGAAGTGGCCAGAGCGAGTGCCAACATTAGTGCAGTGGTTCCCAATATTTTTGAATAGACGACACACTTCACAAAATGTCAACGGCCTCGCGACACACATCGGTATGCCTGCCCATGCACTTATTCAATACGTTGAGAAATTGACTTAGTATTGTTCCTTTTCAGTGTCGTATTTAATGATTTGTACGAAGAGGATGAACAAAAGGCCTCTGTCAGCGTGGGGGCAGCTTTTTAATTTTTTTTTTCAATTTAAATTGCATAAAGCGCTTTGATTTAAATGGTTTCTTCCTTCACATTTGCCATTGGTTCACATCCCACGCCAATCTAGTCTACGAAAAACGCTTAACGTAGAATCTTCCTAGGCACAGATCTGGTTAAATCAGTGCTTCCAATTGAGTAAAAACCATCAACATCGATAACAGTACTGATCGTACTTACAAGAAATTTTTTCTTGTATATATAATAAGATAAAGCAATATCGACTCATTTTGCTTCGGTAAAAAAACAGCCGATGTCTTGTAAAGAAACAGCAGACTGACTGTGGTTGGGAGAAAAGAAATAACTCTCTGGCAGTAAACAAACGTGTGGTCGAATGCACATTTACCTTGTATTACGAGAGTCTACTATTTGTATAATTGCATAATTACGGTGACTCATTAAGGCACTGGCGAGTTCCCACACTTCATTTTCACTATATCACTTCGTCAGCATTCCTGATCGCGGGTCTTGTTGAGTCATGAAGGCTCGCATATCTTGGTTTATCGTTCTCCTTCTCCAATGCAAGTACTTTTGTAACACGAATATCTCGCTTACAGTGCGTAATTTGAGTGTAGAGTTCTGAAACGTTCAAGCACACTCTTGTTCTCCCCGGAAACACAGAAACACCAGTTTCATTCGGTAAGTGCATATCCTCATGCAGTGGCGCACCTTGGGGGGGGGGGGTGACCATGGGTCGTTAACCTTTCCAGAAGCCAATGATTCCTATTTTTTAAAAAAATAGCTTTCACTAATTCTTTACAATAAAGAAAATAATTCCATGTATGAATTGTTTACGATATAAATATTAACAAAAATAATAACTCATTGTATATTCAGCATAAATGAAAAATCCTTTATAAGAAAGTACCAATATGGCTGAATTCTGTACCTGTAGCCCCCCTCCCTCAAAAAAAATACTGGAGGCGCCTCCGTTCGCAAGCAAGTTTCTTTCTCTCGAATGTTCGAATGAAGAGTTTAGTGCACTTGTTACGAGTACAGCAAATATTTGTTTTGAACGCTGGCCGTATGCACATCGTGCTTGCGTAGTTTTGCTGACTCACCACTTACCTTCGCATTGTGAAAATTATGGCGCCTCTTGAACAGTTGAAACCAGATGTCACGCCGTAAATATTTACGTCTGGGGCCTATTAAATATGTGGGATATGCTAATCAAAAATCACGAGTGTCAATATTTTGTACTGATATCAAAATGTTACATTTCATACTCATGGTTGTCCATTGACTTTCCCCATCTTCGACGTAAATATTGAGACTGCCTCTAGGGAAAGATTTTGCACGATTTATAAAATACTATCGACATAAATAGTTAGTTAATCCCGTGTGTAAGTTATTACTGGTTGGGAAGTTACTCTTCAGGGCTCCATTAAACGGATTCAAGACGAAGCATTTTTATTTTCGCAAATTTGTATACAGTAGAACGTCTACCAACCGAAATAAACGGGCATAGTATTTTGGCATAGAAAAATGTTTGTTTAAGAAGTCAAATTTTAAAGATGTCAATTTTTAAAGATGGAGGTGAATAAAAAATTACTTTTTCAGCTTACGTGATGAACTTTCGATTTTTAAATAAGACTGTACTTGTACATACTACTTTTGCAATAAATCGTAGAAGGCTTGCCTTTCGGGTGGAAAAGTTTATTCTTCCCTCTTTTTTCTCACGCCATTTCATAGCAGCGATATCTCGCTCCGTTTTTCTCCTCCTCATCTCTGCGAAGAGCGTGGACAGATGGGATGTTCACATACAGGAATTGCGCTAGTTGCGTTTCCTCTTTTTCTGCCGATTTTCGCTTAAAAACTAATTCGGTTAAAAGGATTTCGACCGGATTAGCTGGCTCAGGACATAGGACCGGGAGAACCTAGGGTTCGAGTCCCTACGGTGACAAGATTATCGACATAGCCGTCTGGAGAATTTCAGCGGTCGACTGCTGAGATCGGTAGTTTTCAGTGATTTCTGAGCACAGATGATATTTCAGGTGATATTTCGTTATGCAAATTAAATTTAAAATACATTTTCACGGAAAATAAGTGGTTTAGGGACATTTTTCTGGTTATGATAGATGGTGAGACACGCCTACTTCGCAAAGATGTTAAAACGTAGTTTTCATAAAATATGCGAGATTTGGAAATGTGCGACGCATGCCATGATTATCCACCATTTGTTGCTAAAATTTCATTCTCGAACCCGATATGTTCCTGTGCTAAGGTCTTAATTAGAGGCAAATCGAACACCTACTCTCTATGTATACTCTCTCTATATAGATACCATTAACTTAAAATTATGCTTTAACATTTATCATTCCATTTGCGCAAAAGCTAGTATTATCGAGGTTATCTGAATAAAATAGGTTGATTCGATTGATTGAATCGTGATTCCGGATGCGTCAACAGCTGAGGTCATTAGTTCCGTAAGTGTAGTGAATGCTTTTTTCCTCGAGAGGTGGCGGTGATTTCCCATCTTCTCTGGATGGTGAGATCCGGGGCCGACCGAACGTCGGCTAGTGGGGTTTTCCGCAACTAGGTATCTCCCACTAGCAGGGCATCGCTTCAGCCGAGACAAGCTTTAAGCTCACGAAACGTCATGTGTAGTAGTGTAGTCTCCCGGTATGTTTGGAAGTAAATGGGAGGATAAGACAAGGAATGGGAACGAAAGATCGCGCGCGGTCCGTGGCCCGTTTGCTTGGGTACTGCTCATGCATTCGTCAGGTGCTGATCTGAGAAATAACGGCAAACAACCGACAAAGCAACCGGCCGCTAGAATTCGTCTTCAGACAACGATTGAATTTGACCTAGCTCTCTAGCTAGGTCGCAGATCCTCCCCCGCCGGGACTCGAATCTAGGACCTCTCAGTCAGCGGCATTGCAGGGACATCAGTTTATGCCCTCTCGCTACGTTCATTAATTTGCTTCTTATATACTTTGCGTTTTTTCTAGGAAATACAGAAACACATTTTTCATTGGGTATGTGAATTTTCTCATGCAGTGGTGTACCCAAGGGTGAAAGGTTCATGGAACTTCCAACCGTCCCCTCCAGAAGTCAATCGCATATTAATATATTTGCAGTTTTCCGGCGCACGATTACATATCTTTCTATTCTTAAGAAGAATTCGTAAGGCGAGAAAGTAAAATTATAGCTTTCACTAACGAAAGTCATTCCATATACAAATTGAAAGTCATTCCATATACAAATTGTTTGCCATAGTACTAAGTTCATTATTTCTCGTTTCTTAAAAACTACATAAATTTTCAAAGTTAACGACGTCTCCAGTATTTTACTTCGCGTAAACATGACGTAGAAAATAGACAGCCAGATGCTCCTGAAGAAAACTAGAGAGGGGGGACAGCGACCCCTCTGCCTCCCTCCCCCCCCCCCCCAGTTCCGGTGCTACTGTTTATAGTTTTGATGGGCGGAGCCAACGGCCGGCCGTGGCCTTTGTCTGCCGCCGCTCCGCGCCTCACGGCCTGCTGCGGCTTTCCACTGCCGGGCGGGATGCGCTGGGGGAGGGCGGCGGGCGGGGGGACATCGGCCATCCCGCGAAGGAAGCCCGTCGCCGGGCGGGATGCGGCGGCGGGGCGGGAAATCCGGGCGCCTAATGAAGCCAGCGGGACGGTCACTTGCTGATTAAACCCTGACCGGCAGGTTCGGAGGTCACGTCCGAGCAGGTAAAGGCCGGCGCCGCCGCAGCAAGCGTTCGCGAACAGCGCAACATGCGTTAACAATGCCGTTTTTCCAGAAGGTCAATGTTTCAGAAGGCAAAACATGTGAAAATATTAAACGTGTAAAGTTAGACTTCCATTTTAAATGGAACTCATTATTGTCATCTCGTTCGATTTATTGGTGTTTCGGGGCGCGTCAAGAGCTGAGGTCATTCGCCCCGTAAGTGTAGTTCCTGATATTATCGCGCGAGGTAGCGGCGGGATCTCCCACCACATAATGATGAGATCCGGTGCCGACCTACACGCCAGCTTGTGGGATTTTTTTTCCCATCGAGATGTCGTCCACCAGCGGGGCACTGCCTTACCCGGGCCAAGCTCCAAGCTTCCAACTGGTCTCCCGCCATGTGTGGTGCATGTGTCTAAGTAAGGGTAGCGCAAGGAATAGGAAGGAGAGATCCATTTGTTAGAGAACTGCTCCGGCATTCGGCTAGAATTGTTTGGAGAAACCATGCAAAACAATCGATCAGAGGAGCTGGCCGCTACAATTCTCCCCCAGACAGCGACTGAATTCGACCTACTAGCTATGAAGCTGCTGTCGACAACCCTGCCAGTCACTGCAGTGACATCAGTTGATGCCCTGAGACACCTCAGACGATTTATCATCTCGAAGTAAAGAGTGTTTTTTCAGCGAGTAGTCCTTCATGACGCCTTAATTACGGTGGTTATTAATCCCGTACGTGTGGTGAATATTACATCCCGGGACGAGGCCACCGTTTCTTCCCCGTTGGAACGTGAGATTCGGCCAACTCCTCTGCTTACGTATTTCTGCCCCCCCCCCCCCCCCCCTGGCATCTCCCCCAGCTGGGTACCGCAGCAGCCGAGACAAGCTCAAAGTTCCCGACCAGTGTCGTACTCAAGTGCACGCAAGTGTGTGTGTGTGTGTGTGTGTGTGTATGTATGTGTGTGTGTGTATGTATGTGTGTGTGTGTGTGTGTGTGTGTGTATAAGGCAAACAAGAGGACAAGGCTGGAGACGATCGCGCGCGGACTGACTGCATTGTTAGAACATTGGCGAAACCACGGAAAATCGCCAACCAGAGCGCCGGCCTTCAGGCAGTGATGGAATTCGATCCACCAATCAAAGTAGTGTCGAAAATTTGCCACCGACTGGATTCAAACTCTAAGCTTTCCCGGTTTACAATGGTAGATGCTACGATATTACCACTGAGCTATTGCAGCCGGTCGTAGTAAGTGTATGTTTGATTGCATGATCAACAAATACACCTAAAATACACGTCAGATATTTTTAGAAAATACCAAGAAGAGCAAGTATAGAATTGCACTAATCAGTTACATTTGAAATCAATGTATTAATCAACAAATTACAGGCTATTTTAATCGCTTTAAATCTTATATTGAAAAGTAAGTTTTGCACTTTCATGACCGATCAACGTGGTTCCAGTTCAAGTATTGCTCCAACGCAAAATTAATTGTATTTATATTCGTATATCTTCATTTATTGAAAATAATTTTAATATTCTGCACTCCTAATAATACAAATAATAATACGAATTATTATTACAATTTTTACATTATTGTGGTTTTTATTATTGTTATTATTATAAATTACTTTATTCTGTTCATGTACCTTTTCTGTGCAAAAATGGAGGAAGAATCCTATTTCTACATCGCTTCGCAAGCTCCAGCTGCTTGTCTCGCAATACTGTACGATAAACATCTCATCAACGTGAAAACAACTTCAGTAATAAATTATCAGGAAGATCAGAACGAGCGGCTCTGCACACTTGAGAAATTCTGTTAGGGGATTGGAAAGACTCGAAAGATGAATGAGAGCTGACAAGATGCGGATGGTTGAAGATTTGTATATCTTAGATAAGGAAAGGCTAAACAAATATTATTGCCGTGGGTTTTAATTTAATGAGGTGTATATTAAATAAATGAATCGTAAAAATAGTCTGAGGAAAAGTACGAAACACGTAAGCAACGCAAATCCTAACACTAAGCATATATGTTTGCAATGTATTACAGATATAAATCTACATCTCAAAAAAAAAAAAAAAAAAAAAATACAAAGACTCTCGGAGAAATAAAAAGTGTTACTGAAAGTAATGGTATGGTATGGAAATGGTATGGAAAGTAATGGTAAGTAAAGTACAACAGCATGTACTTTAACGTATCACTGACAGTTATGTCAAATTATTAATACCGCAATTTCCGACCAAGGTATCACAGCTCACTCATCACTTGTGTAACTCATTACCATTTGTAGATCAATAGGCGCCAAAATGTATTTCATATGCAGTTAATAATAATAATAATAATAATAATAATAATAAATAATAATATATTTACAGTTATTATATATATATTAATTTCAACAAATAACTATAAAAGTGTCTACTAGGGTGCCCGTGGAGAACTGAAAATCGTCAAGACATTTTAGTTAGACATTAGGATTTCTGACATAGGGCTCGGCTACAATGCTTGCGTGCCCGGTTGGTTCTTAACTCATTAGAAAAATATAAATACCTAACACATAATTTTCTTTAGAATTGATGGGTTTATTTATTCATTAATATTTTATACTAGAAAGGCAACAAGCAAAGAATCAATCCACAACGATCTGAACTTCACTAAAGGAAAACCATATTGTTCAGAAAGTATTTCTATTTCGTGGAGTCTTAGAAGTTTGGTCAGAGAAAATTTACTCTAGACTGTTTTTCACTATAACAAATACTCCACCCTCAGGACTGGAACCCTACGACCTCCCAGTCCTAAATAGCTTTTATATATAATTATATATAAGTTTGTAGGGTATTAGCCTTTTTTTCACGTATCAAGTATGTAAAATATTTGAATTTTTGATAATCCTTCATATTATCTATCTTTTAGAAATATTTTTAATTGCCTGACTTTAGTTCCTTTATAAACAATTGCAGGTTTTAAATCCATCATTACATTATTTCCAAATTCGATAATCAGGTAACGATATAATTATAAACTCCCT
Source organism: Gryllus longicercus (assembly GCA_038098605.1). Lineage (NCBI taxonomy): Eukaryota > Metazoa > Arthropoda > Insecta > Orthoptera > Gryllidae > Gryllus > Gryllus longicercus. Next base: position 431,070 of record JAZDUA010000741.1, on the reverse strand, counting down.
AATGTTTATGAATAGGAACATTGTATTATGTGAGGATACACAATTAGTAACTTGTTCAGAATTCGGTGTTGCCCGGGTTTTTAATTATCACAACCATCTATTAAACACACCGGTTGAGTTTAACTCTGAAGCAGCATTCCTGGTGTCTCTCTGGAGCCACTCTGACCGGGAGGTACTAGGGTTCGAGTCTCGAGGGTCTATCTTTGATCTATAGATCTATGTATTTATCTACCTAACTATCTTTGTATATATCTATCTATTAAAAAGTCAAGCCCGCTTCGTCCACCCTACTCATCGCGTCTACTCCGTAATTCCCCGTGCCGCCAGCCCCTCGCGCTACGCCCTACTCGCCCATCCCATCGTCCTTTCCCGCCCCGCTTCTTCTCTCGCTCTTTAGGTCAGGACGCTCTATTCCTTCCCCACAACTTCCTTCGCATGCAGGTTCAAAAGAAGCATTTCGTCTGGAAGAAAAACACCTGCAATTGATTTATAAGTGGCAGCAACGCCGGAGTCTCACAATTAATGACAAAAAATCTGTCCACGTTAAAAAATAGGCTGAAGCACAAAACATGCCCGTCTTTAAAATTCGGATCGCAATCTATTTCTAAAAAACAACTCTGAGAGCTTTTTATAAAAATGAAGTAATACATTTCAGCATAATTTACTTCATTTTACGCCTACTAGGTAGGTCCATGATATGACTAAATTGCATTACGTAATATAGGATTGCAATTTACAACCGCTCCCGTTATCTACTTATCGTGCATTTATTGCTTGGTTATTCGGCAATTGCATTGATGATAAAGAATGACGAAGGAGTTAATTGTAGAGGTGATATGATAATGCGGATATAAAAAATACTCGAAAACAAGTTCCTACTACACTAAATTTTTGTCTTAAATTTGACACGATATGTCGGATTTGAACCAAATCAGTTAAAGATAAACATAACGATCCCTGCATTACGTAGTCCCCGCGCCACAGCATTTGAAGATTTCATCACCCTCGTGCGCAACGGTCGCTTAGGCCAACTCAGAACTCAGCTCCGCACGATTCGGAACCTTCTAGGCGGCCGATTGTTCGCGGGGACGCCGAGTTTCATCATCCTACAATGCTAGTGACTGCATAGTAATACCTCCAAATACCAGCGGCATAATTTGCTGTTGAATCACTAACTTGCTTTTGTTAAGGAAAAACAATACGTATAATCCCTCACCTTCATGTGCCCTACCACGTAAAAAATTCGCTTTTGAAGGTGAGATAATGAAAAAAATTATCTAATTTTAGTGCTGCGCGTCAAAAAGTCACCCTGAGGTATTATCAACACGTCCTTCAATGCTTCCTAATCACGTGTTGGCATCACATGATGATTTCTGTGGTACAGTCACTAAAAAGATAGTTTGAAGTATTCAGTGCTCAGTCAACCTTTGGAACAATGGAACTGAATGATGTATGATCGGGGGACACTGACGCATATCTTAAATACCAAAGGAGTGAGCTGTAGTACTCCTAAATGACCTTGGCAAAATGCAACCCGTCGTGCATAACGTAATCGTCGTAGGAGATACCCTTGAAATGGAATGTTATTGACAAAAATCACAAAATGAAAAAAAATTCAAAAAATAAACCCCAATCGGTTACTTGTTCAAAAATTTGTTAATTCATTACATTATGAATAATTAGAAGATCAATTAAAAATGCGAAGTTGAATAACGGAAGATTGCTGCAATTAACAAGTGTGTAGAATACTACATTGAGCGAAGGAGAAAATGAATCCGCAACGGAAATATGATATGAATGTTCCGTAACCACGTAACGTAAAGGTAGTAATAATAAGTAAAATTGTTTTCTAAAACCTGACGCACACACACTACGATATACCTGTCAGGTAAACACTCACAGGGGAAACCAGAAAGGTTTTAACTGTCAAGTGATGGCAAGCAAACAAGACGTCGCAATCGCTTTTGTCGATTTGTTAGTGGTCAGGAAGTGTAAAAAGAAGCAAAAATGCAAAGCCTGGTGTAAAGATTGGCTTACAAAGAGAAATGAACACATACAAGATTACTAAAAGAATTAAGTTCAGATCCTATAGATTACCGTAATTATTGCGGATGAATGAAGAAGTCTACCAAAACTGTGGTTACTTGTAACCCTTCTAATACAAAAGAAAAAAATACAGTTATGAGAACTCTTTCTCCCCATGAGATACCGACAGCTACTGTAAGGTTTCTTCCAACGGGTCGATCGAACGAATGTCTCATGTATTCTCCCAAGATCTTGGCACAATAATTTCGAGACATGTGAAGGCATCTACAGTGTGCTGAAAAAAATGTATCGCAGGCATAGTCACTAGTTAACACCATTGTATACGTAAATACAAAGACTCCCGATTCTCTCTCCTCAAGGGACTAGCACAACTAACTCAAAAACTGTTCAGGCGTGCCAGAGTGACTCAAGTCCACGAGCCTGCGCAGGTAGAAAGAATTGAATTTCGATCCTTCTCCTGTTGCCTGCGCAGGTCGCTGCGCCTGAGCAGTTTGGCACACTCTCTGGTTTACCTGTGCAGGTGAACCTCGCCGGTATGGAGGAACGTTTGTGCCGGGCCTAAGATTAATTTGTGTAAACTTAAAATTGAATAATTTTAGTCATCAGGCATTATATATTTTTTTTTCATTTTTAACTTGTCTCATTACTACGTAAATAGATATGACATAGTATTGTAATCATCAGGCGGAAATGGACGATTTTTTCTCCAGATAAAGTTATCGTCAGGCCCTGCTAAAGAAAGCGTAGATAAATATTGTTCCTTTAAGAAGTAAATTATTTCTTCTAACACCTTGTGCAATACAATTCCACATTTTGTGTTGTTTTTTTATTAAAATCGACTGACGGCAAAACGTCTCTGTCCGTTCGTCAACCCCGTCAGTTTATTTGCGAGTTAGTTGGTCAATATTAGCGCCTAAATCGTTCAACCGCTTTTCTCCAAAACTGATATTCCTTGATCGTCATAAACAAACTCGTGGCCCTGCGATTCAGAAAGAGACATTTTGGTTTTAGGGAGTACTTTATATAATTCAGCGTTTCCATTTTTTTAAATGGCTTCAAGTTTTTTTGATTAAACTTCGAACTTGGATTGAGTTTACAACACTTAACAATGCTTTAGGTCTAATGTTTTTTGAACTCTTAAAAAAATATAAATAAGTAATCAAGGATTCGTAATTTAATTCACAAACATAAGAATATTCAGTCTGACCTCTATGTGTCTAACTTATGTACAGTGAAATTATCTAAAAATCGAATTATTATTATTCAGTCCCTTGAAAATAACGTTTAAAAACGTTATTTATATATAAATATATCGAACTCCTTTGCTGAATTCACAATTTTTTCTATGAAATAAAAATGTACAGTACATACTATAAATTATGTTCAACAATTCACCAGGGTTTTTTATTGAGACAAAATGTTCCAGATGAAGTGATTCAGTGCGTTTAACAAGTGTGAACAGAATTTTGAACGGAGTGATACGTGCAAGACATTAGAACTTATTTTTTGAAATTCCAATTCAATATTTGGTCAGGCACCTATGCAATATAATTTCATGTTACTATTCATAAATATGTGGTACGAATGTTAAAAAAATTGTTAATTAGTTTTGGTTACATTTTTGATTTTACCTAATTTTTCCGAAATTGTTTTAAGCATTTGCAAAAAATCATTAGTATTTATATGCATCGAAATTTCTATATATCGAATATTCTCAAAGGAATCGTCTGATTTGATATATTAAGGTCCAACTGTATTATTTCATTTTTAATCTACCAACTTAAATTTTTAGATTCGAAGCTAAAATATTAAGAAAACTATGCAACGCACCATGGTACGTGACAAACAATACGATATACAGAGACCTCGACGTCATCCCGCTAGAAGAAATTATCACAATGAAGAGTCAAGCTTACCAGAAGAGATTGTTCGAGCACCCAAAGTACCTTTCGACAAACCTGCTAGACAACAGTGAACATGTATATAGACTGAAACGAGAGAATATTTTAGATTTGCCATACCGATTTCTGAAATGAAATTTTCAATGCCACAAAAGTTCACGTCAGAAATGTATTTATTAGACACCATTTACTTATTGTTCTAACAAACACAGATTGTAAATTATGCAGGAGTAAATAATAAAAAAATTAAATTTTTAATGGAAAAAGTAACGTGGCACGCTCTTTTGCGATGTGGATACCCCTGTCCCAATGTTTGCGTAGCAAAACTTTTATATCGGTCCGTCCGACAGGAGGACGGACGGCGATTCGCTCGAAATAGTTTGGCTTCGCCTGGCGGCGACCGCCACATGGCAATGCTTTCCAAACTGTCTGGCGCCCCGTTCTCTACCACGTGCTATCTAACCCCAATGCATAGTTCACCTACACAATGTCTCGTTTATACTGTTTGCCTAGATGTTTCCACTGTTTGGTCACAGTTGTACAAATCTATGAGCAGCTGACGATGGTCTTTCGCATTTGAGCATGCTTTATTGCCTCGTTTCACGATGCGTGGCCCCAAACGTTAGCTCAGTAAAGGCCGTGAAATGACACATCTATTTTTCGCTGATATGTTGCTTTTTTGCCGCTAAGTTGTTAGGAAACATTTTTCTAAAACGACTATTGGAAATGCGAAATTTTGCCAATTTACCTCAAATCTATCTCGTTCAAAATGATCCCCTGAAGCGCCACTCACCCACACCCGTTCTACAATGTACATGAAAGTGAATTTAAGTGAAGTTAATTACGAATGAAATGAAACCGTCTATGCAGGGACTCGACTCACCGAACGAGCGGTTACATCAGCGTCGACTCCGCGACAGCAAGCGACACTCGCCAGTAATTGGACCGCCGAGAAGAAATATTGCACGCTTCGTCCCCACATACTGGCTGAGATGGCTTAGAGCATCAGCTAGTGTCACTGCAGTGCCTTTGACCGGCAGATTCTCGGTCTCGAGTCCAGAATGTTTGATGTAGCTGGGTCGAATCCAGACGTTGGAGAAGAATTCTAGACTGCTGAATTCATCGGTAGACTTCCGATCTCGGATCAACACCAGGCGAATACCGGAGCAGAACCCTATCAAACCGATCACGGACAGCGCGCGATCTTTCCTTCCTCTTCCTTATCATATCCTCACCCCTTACTTACACACACTTGTACTCACATGCACTACACTATCAAACACGGTGGGAGACCAGTAGGGAGCTTAGAGTTTCTCCCAGCTGCAGCGGTTCCCCGTTGAAGGGAGATACCTGGTTGGGGGAAATACCCACAGGCATAGGTATAGGTCGGCGCCAGATCTCACCATCTTGCGAGGGAAGATCGCCGCCCTATCCCGTGATAAAATACGCCCTTCAATACGGGAGTAATGACCATAGAGGTTATGGAAACACGAATCAAGCAATCCAATACTGATCTTCCGTATACTAAAGTAAAGGGAGGAAAAGAAAAAAAAGAACATTACGAACATGACGATGCGTGGCAATGTTCTTGCGAACAGCCGGCGCTGATTGCGGCCACGCGCCATATTGCACCTGTTCCAACCCTCACCGCCGCCGGCGGGCGCGTGGCGCGTGGCGCGTGCCTGCGGCGCACCTGCGGTCGCAGAGGTGCTCAGATCACGTCGAATTCAGTCACGATGCCTCGGAGGAAGCCTACTTTCCATACAAATTTGACGACGTTTTCAAAAGAGCGCGCATAAAGGTACAAGCAAAAGCTATTGACTCAGGTTGCGATAATACGTGGTTTTACTTTCTCGTTACCGTTCACGCGTAGATAGATTGTAATGTCGCGGGGAAAAAACTGCGAATTTTCCGCACAAAAACTCTTATTTCAGGGCTCTGATAACGAAAAGTGGATAAATCCAAATGCTACCTTAAGATAAAAATCTTCGAACACGTGGTGTAGCCAGAATCCATGTTCTGTGAGGCCTTGACATCGAAAAAATTGATTGACAGTAAAACTTCTGTCTGTCCGTCAATAAACAACGCTAGCGGCTAAACCGTTCAGTCGATTTTCTCCAGAATTGATAATCTCCATTTGATCTGCCTGATATCTCGGTCCCTTGAATTTTAAACCGATATTTCAATTCTGTGGAGTACTTTACAAAAAGCCTCTGGAAGATTTCCAAATTTTTCAAAAAAAGCGCCATAGTTGTTTATTAAAATTTGTTGTTGGATAGTGTGAAAGACGTTTAAGAGAATGGTTCAGGTCTCATGGTTGATGAAAACTCACAATTTTTGAAAATGTCAACAGTTCAACATTTTTTCGTGGTCTTCCTATATCTAAAACATTAAAGATAGAGATTTTCCCCTTATTGAAATCTGTTTCTTACAAATAAATTTTGACATATAGTTACGTACAATTTTTCAAAAAATAGAGTACTTTCGCCTAATTTTGCTTTAAAGTACGGGCGAGAAAGTATGTGATGTTTTAGCACCACTTGTTTTAACATGTAATACGGTCTGATTTTATTCAATATGTGAGAATCTCAACGACAGCGTGGCAGCTTTGAAAGATGTTTATTTTTTATGTAATCTCAATTATCGATACTTGTTCAACACAATTTCATAAAACTATTTTCTACAAAATGAACTTGAGAAATGTGCACGAGATACCAGCAAACTGAGAATTCCAATTAAGCGGGTTTGGACTTTTTCCATTGCACTCGCACTGACATAAATGTGGCGTGTGGGAGACCGTTCATATAAGCGTGCACGACATGTGTACATACGCGAGAATGTCTACATGTAACAGAGGAGGATGATGACAAGGAATGTTAATAAACTTATTGTTTCATGCGTACAAAAAATATTAGAATAAAATACAAAAACTACGTGACCAGAATAACACTGTATAAAAACGATTTTAAGTCTACTGGAAAAAAGCAAGATTAAATTCAAGTTTTTGTGTCTATGCCTGTGATGAGTCTCTTTGATGTCAGTAAAAATAAATTGATAAATTAGGAATATATTTATATGTGATAACGATGTTTAGGAAGTCGCATTTCTAAAAAAAATTTTTTTGAAAGTGATATCCAAGACAGAACCAATTTTGGAATAAAATATTCTACCAGTCAACTCTTGAGAGGGGAAATTATCATAAAGTCACATGTATTATGTATACGGGTGTAGTCCTTTTCGACAGATATGTTGTTATTCGTTAGAATATTTCCTTCCTTTAATCACCTTTCCACACGCTTAGTATCACTATCACGAGGCTTTCTTGTTGGCATAGAGAATGCTGATGTTCTTCGCGACTGTATCCACATGATTACTTGCTTCAAAAACAACTTAAATATCAATTATTTAGATTTTCAGCGCACGTTACCATAGTCCCTAAAAACATGGCAAAACACAGTGTTGAAATTCAAATTAAAAACAATTTTTATGACAAAAAAATGCGATTAACTTATCAATTTATAGCAAACAAATGTTCTAAAATGTATTCCTTTTTTTCTTTCGTGTATTTCGATTGCCCCGAAAACAGCTCAAGATCTTAATTGGACCACGTGTACAGAACAAAAGTAAACACGAAAGAAGGGCGATTCAAAGAGATTAAGAATGGCTTTCACGTTCCAAATGTAATTGCAAAAGTAAATAGCCCAAACGTTTTAATTATATTTACCCACGTCATCACCAAAGGCCGCTAAGACCCGCAAGGAACCCGTTAGCAGGATTTGTTGACATCGCGACTTGGCTCCCGTCGGCTCGCCACGGTCCAATTGTTAGTGGGCCACCTGTATTTGCGTTATTCCTCCGCGTCTACGCCTTTGGCGCCATGTCCCCCGGCGCCGGACGAGGCGATGCGGCGGGCCTGCCCCAAGGCGAACGCGCTCGGGCAGGGCACACAGTGGGCAGCTGCCCCGAACGCGGCCGCAATAATAATAATAATAATAATAATAATAATAATAATATTTATTTGGCTACAATTGGCTTATTGCCAGGTGGTAGCCATAACCCTACAGTTTTACAATATATGAACACTTCTCATTCAAAAACAATTTACAATACACTCCTTTCGAGCATATACACTCAATATATAAATATGCACAGACCGGTATACATCTATTGCACATATATACACCTATACACACACATGTATATATATATATATATATATATATATATATATATATATATATAAAGAAAGGAACAAGACAGAAGCAAACAAAAAAAACGTAAGAAAAATAAAGAAACTAGTGGTGCTATCGTATGGCCCACAGACGTTCTCGAACTAGTTACTAGTTTCCTATTCCCTTCGGCGACTACCGGCTTAGAAGGCTCAGGGGCGTGATTTTTCCTTCCCATTCCTTGTCCTAACCTACACACATTTACAGTTGCATGCAGTTCACTACCACACATACCGGGAGACCGGTCAGCAGCTTAGAGTTTGCACCGATTGGACCGGTGCTCCGTTGGTGGGAGATACCTAGTTGAGGAAAACAGGTCGGCGTCAGATCTCACCATCCAGCGGGATCGCTGCCTCCCGAGGAAAAAATACACTACGCTTACGTGACTAATAGCTTTAGCTGTTGACGCGACGGGGATCACTAATGAATGAAAAAATCAATTATTCTATGTGGTAGAAAGGTCCCAAGGATCCATAAGTTAATTACAAAAAATCAGCAAATAATTCTTGTACTATGCCATAGATCGTAAGTAGAAGATGTTGCTGACAAGCGTGATGTGCTGGTGTAGTTATATTAATCAAATGTACGCTAAATCATTCTGTTCGCTATTTTTCATAATGTTATCGCCGAATGTGCCTGTGGGAGAACTCAATGTTGTAATATAATTGTAACGGGTACCTGATATATCAAGGAACAGTGAACGATCGTATTCACCATACTAATCAACCTTTGTACTATTTTACTACATAAAGTAATCAACATAATTAATCATCTGTGACATTTAAACGTCAAGAGCATGGTCATCGATTGTAACATGAGAAAGGATTGATTAACTGGTTGCTTAACTTCCGTAGATTTATGTGATAAGTTTTTCGTAGATACTTTAGCATACAAATGATTCCGATCAGCTCTGGTAGTTGCCTTGAGGCATGGCCGTCTCTATAAAGAGCGATTCATATTGTTTTCAAAGATTGTTCTTGATAACAGATCAGTTTAAGTATTTCAGTGTTAATATGGTCTTTATTTCCTAGTTCCAAATCACCTATTCCCCCATTAAAAGAAGTGGAATTTATCACATAACTTATAATAACTGTAATTCAGCATTTGTAGGCCAAACAGGCTGAACATTTTCAGTTAGAATTAATGAGCATATTAGATGTTGAAAACAAAATTTAGATACTTCCACCTTTGCCAATCATTTGATTCAATTTAACCATTCCTTTGACCTTAATTATAATTTTAAAATTCTTCACTTAGTCAACAAGGGAAAAAATGAAAATTTTGGAGAACTTGGAAATTCTGAAACTTTTCAAAAATACTATTTTTTCTATCTTGAATGAACATTCCTTAATTAAAAGTAGTTCCATTTTAAATATATTATTGATTAGCCCCTAATAACTCTTTTGACCTTAATTTTTTTGCAAATCTCTTCACCTAGTCAACTTGTTTAAAACATGTCCTTGTAATTTAAAATTCTAGAATCTTGCAAATTCCTAATTTTCTGTCCTGTTTATACATTCCTGTAAGAAAAGAAGTCAATTTTGCAGTTTTCATATTTTCCGACCATGTTGTGAACATTTATGAGTGTTCCTTGGACAGTAAGTATTTTCAATTTATTTGATATTATTTGTTTCTTTTTCCCACAAAATTCACTGTATTTCTTTTTGCTCAAATTATGTTAATGTTTCAGTTTTCTCCTCCTTGCTAGAGGCCCACTGAGAATGGGAAAAGTGTTTCCCGAAAGTTAACTCTGGTTAATAATTAATAAAATTATTACATTTTTTTGGATGATTATTTCCTTTACCATATTAAGGATAACCACAAGATATGTGCTACCACCACGGAATTTATTTCAGTATTTATATGAGAGCATGTAACTTTGTGCTTGTATTATTTCTGTAAATGTGTTACAGGCAGAATGTAATTATAGGGATTGTTGTCATGTCGTGAGAGAAATATAAGGAGAAGAAAAATTCACAAGAACTAGAAGACTTATAAGAAAATGAATATCACATTCAGTTAAAAGAGTAGAAGTACAAACAAAAAGTAACTTACACAAATTTGAGTAGGATCTGTAAAAACATTCCGTATTGATTGAAAGTTATGCGACAATAAATGTTACTTTCTTATTCTGTTAATTTGTAATATTTTCCCGAAGTTCTATAACTTTTAATGTTCTCGCAATTTTTAATGCTTTTATTTGCTATTCCTTACTCATAATGATATTAAACCACTCAAATCTGTCATTTAATTAGAAATATTGAATATTAACCCAAGGAAAAATTGAATTTTGTATGACTTCTAGATGATCAGTTGTGGTGCCACAAAATATAATATGCAGGTGTCCGGGGAGGAAATGTCGAAACTTCGAAAATAAGCTAATAAGACAATTTTAAGCATATATTGTCCAATAAACTATTTGGATATTCCAAATGGCTAAGCCGCTATAAACACTCAAAAGTTGGTTTGAATAAATGCTTTCTGGGCAAAAATTTGCATTGTAGAAGCATAGAAGCACTCCAAAAACATGTAAATTGTTTATTAGTTTCAATAGAAATCAGTATATTTGTTCAGAAAGAAAAATTAACACAGAAATAAAAAAGAACGCAATTTACACATTTTGACTGCTTTTTTATTTCTCGGTTAATTTTTCTTTCTGAACAAATATATTCATTTCTTTGATAAATAATAAACAATTTACATGTTCTGAACTGTTTATATACTTCTGCAATGCAAATTTTTGCATAGAAAGCAGTTTTTCAAACCAATTTTTGGGTGCTTATTGCGGCTCAACTATTCGGAATATACCAGTAGTTTATTTATTAGACAAGGTGCGCTTAAAGTTGCCTTAAGAGCTTATTTGTAAGGTTTCTACGTTTCCTCTCCGGACACCAGTACATAATTGGCGCTGGGCATAGTCCATTTGGAACATCCATCTCAGCATATGTTCTTACGTATTACAATATCTTACAATTTCATTTGGAAAATATGTCAAAGTCTAAGTGTTTTCAAACAGCGAGTGAGATAATTCAATTATTTATTGTAGTAAGATTAATAATACTGTACGTCTGCAACTTCTATAAAATAATGAAAGGGGCTGTAAGATATTTCAAATATCGCTCATTTAATCAGCGGTTTATTATAATCCTTATAATCCTTATAAGGATTTATAATCCGGTTTATAATCCTTAGTTTTATTTTTACTGGTATGATTTCAACTCCAAAGAAGCAAGTTGACAGGCGATTCTTCACTATTCCACGATTGAAATAGAGTGACTACTGAAGTACGATCAGCTGGGACGCGGTTATCCAGTAGGAAACTTCAATGCCAAAAATGAAGTACAAGCGAAGTCTCGATTGGGTTACCGCGTCCAGCTGATCAAAAGTCACAAGTCACAAGTCACTATTTAAATCGAAGTACATATCATTCTACTGGTATGCTTTCAACTTCAAAGAACCACTCTCGTTGGTGATATCCAAGGCTTTGTGCCTAGTACTAAATCGCGCATGACCTATTTTTACGACAGTACGAAACTATAATATCCGGTACACCAGCAGCCTTGCGGTTTCCTGGCAAGGTTCAATCTCACCACAATATGTCCAAAAATAATCTTACCCAAACAGTTACAATAAGTAAGAAATGTTTTACTGTAGAAGAGTATGGTCAAAATGAGAAATTAGCATATACATCTAGACCACAGATTTCCAACCTTTTCTTCCACCGATCCCTTTAAGAGAATTGTTTGCATCATCGATCCCTCTTACGTTTTCTCCGTAATGTACAGCATCTACAATACCCAAAGAAGTGCATATAAAAGCCTTTAAGATAACACTTTCGTACACCAATATTGTAAATATCTCGATTTTTAATCATCAATGACTACCTTTTTTAGTAATTCACTGTAGTGCGATGGTTACAAAATGTTGAGTGTTTTTAAGAAGTAACCATTACAGTTATCCAGAGCGTATTGTATTATTATATTTTCTTGCTGTATAGAATATCGTTGTGATTGCATAATTTAAAGGTTTTCAGTCTTTTATGTATGAGACACGTAAGAATGAACGATGGATATGAAAGAGGAGGAGAGAATTTGTATTTTATTATTATATGTTTCTATGTTTTATTTCAGAATAAATTAATTATGAAGGTCCTTAATATTATTGTAATCCATGGGATCTTGATTATACTGATCAGGGGCTGGTTCCTTCTCGGCTACGGACCCACAGTAGACGTCTTCATTATCATTGCCCCCCTTCAAACTTTCATGGACTCCAAGGGGCGATACTGACGCCGTTGGAAACTCTTGATCTAGTCAGTATCCACCTCTTGGCTGGTCAACTTAGTTGAATGTTTAGAAAGAAATATTAACTTGAAACTCAATGAAAAAAATTTGGTTCGTTTTTGAGAAAATTTTGAAGAGACGGACAGACGGACAGACGGACAGACGGACAGACGGACAGACGGACAGACGGACAGACGGACAGACGGACAGACGGACAGACGGACAGACGGACAGACGGACAGACGGACAGACGGACAGACGGACAGACGGACAGACGGACAGACGGACAGACGGACAGACGGACAGACGGACAGACGGACAGACGGACAGACGGACAGACGGACAGACGGACAGACGGACAGACGGACAGACGGACAGACGGACAGACGGACAGACGGACAGACGGACAGACGGACAGACGGACAGACGGACAGACGGACAGACGTTTTGAAAAAACATTTTTCTGGCATTAAAGGACCTCAAAGCGAATCCACGTGTTGTGGGTCCCTGCTTTCGGTGTTCGCGCCATTCGCCCCACTGCAGGTGGCCCGGCGCGGCGCGCGCGAGCGCGTGGCGGCGTACGCAGCGCGCCGCCATGTTTACACGCGGCCGCCGGCTATTCTGGGGCAGCCACTTCCTACACCGAGGCCATTGGATCGAGGTGGCGCGCAGCCGCGGCTCGCGCCTCGTGGCTCGCCACGCCGCGCCGCGCCGTGCCTCCGCGCACGTGGACCGGCTGTGGACTGCACCGCTCGGCGGCAACGGCGTGGGCTGGGAGGCGTCCGCCGCTGGCGCCCCGGCAAGGGTCGATTTCAAGCACTGATTTTTTAGGAGAATTCCAGCGACCGGCTGCTCTGGACGTTGGTTTTCCGTCGTTTCTTTGGTCAATGTCAGGCGAATGCCGGGGGAATACACTAACAAACGGGTCACGGATCGCGCGTGATTTTTTCTTCCTCACCTTTGCCACACTTTCAATTAAATGCATTACACTACCGCTCATGTCACACGACTAGGGGACGTACCTGGTCGTGGAAATCCCCAAAAATTGACGTGTGGGTCAGCGCCAAACCTCGCCATCCAGCAGGGGTGGAATACCGCCACTTTCACGCACTCAAACATTCACTGCACTAACCATACTAATGACCATACTCGAAGCAATTCACCACGGCAATGCCGAGACACATCAATCAATCAATTTCAGGCGAATGCCGGGGGAATACCCTAACAAATGAGTCACGGACCGCGCGTGATTTTTTTCTTCCTCACCTTTACCACATACTTTCAATTAAATGCATTACACTATCGCTCATGTCACAAGACCAGCCGGGAGACAAGATATTGTCTCGGTGGGGGAGGTGACCCGCTTGGGGAGATATCTTAAGGAAGGAAAACCCTGCAAGCTGACGAGGAGGTCTGCAGCGGACAGTCGGCGCCACACTACTCTTACGGAACCAGTGCCGTTTGTAGTTGACGCGCGTGTGTTCAACACGTACCGCTTCGCACGCGAACGTGGCCTTACGCCTCCTCTTTTCTTGGATAAAATGGAGAAGAGGAAACCGTGGAGAACAGACGCGGCTCGTGGCTTCAAAAGTTATTGGTTCAAAAACATAAGCCTGAGTGGTTCACAAAAATGTGTGTGGGAGTGGTCCAGTTGTCTTCATCAACAAACCCAGCCGTACGACAGGCAGCGTCGATCTTAACTTTCCGCTGCCTATACTTCAAAGCTAGCGGATATTGTTTTCTCTTTTAAACAACTATTACCGGATCAGAGAAGGAAGAGTTCCTAACTCAATACCTCAGTATAGCACGAAATTAAACTTATAAAATATCATCCAGGAATATGGATTGTTATGGAGTATTTCTCAAATCGATTTGAAAAAGGAGATCTAATGATAGTTTGTCGATAGGTTACCTAACGCTCTCCAGCTAAAGACCACTGATGCTCCTTTAACCCCTAGACTAGGGTGTTCCAATCTGCAGCTCACGCGCCAAATATGAGATATTGAAGTATTGTAATCCTACGGCACATTACGGTGGCACCAGCCACTAGAGGCACATTGCTTTTTTGTTAGCAGAGAGTAAAAACGGTTCCAAGCTCCAATGTGATCTCTTTTCGGTGGCCCATCTCATTCAGAGTCTCGTCCTCGTCATATTTAAGAACTGTGGTCCAGAGTTTTCTTCGCCAAACGAGTCTATTGTGGAGATGGAGCACCATTGGCGAAGCCCACGACAGCGATCGCCTTGTTGTCCTAGAGGTCATCTCACAGTGGTGCTCCAATAAATGTGTGTCTTTGAGCTCCCGTACATTAATTCATAAATAGTTGAGTGCAGAGGAAATACTTGTTTCTCCATTCAACTAATCGGATTCTATCCCCATCCCTGTATTCCAACCCCAACCATGAACGTATAAGTTTAAGAAGTTGCGTCAGATGCAAGCTGTATCTGAATCCATATGGGAATCAATATGATGCAAGATGTGAAAAAAGTTGGCCACCCTTAATCTAGACTGAATTGTTCAGGTGGCACCTTCAGATTGCACACCTTACCTGAAAACCTCATCCAAGCCCCATAAGCTTCTCAAGAAGCTGTTTATACCGTTTACACAGCTCGAATAACTCTTCTGAAAAACAGGATGGAAGATAGAAAGGTTTGGGAACGCTAACCTTCCAGCACATGCACTATTTCTCACGAACATGAGATTTTCTTTTGTTGATAGCATGTGTTTCATTTCCTTCTTTCTATAGTTTTTCTTTTTTTCAGAATGGCGTCCAGATTTGTACCTCTCCTCTACTTGTATCCTGTCAGAGACACCCGACTCTCTGACATTGTTCTCAGGACTCAAATCTTAGCGTCATTCCCTTGGATTTATTCTTCGTAGAGTTACGTTATTCATATCTGCGTGGTTCTGAATAAAAATGAACGGAGAATATACAAAGATTTTTTAATACCCTTCTCAACGTGAATATAGCAAGTCTTGTTAGCGGACACCACAATAAAACGAATAATAAGGGTATTTTCAAATGCCTGTGCACTCTGGCATCTTTTATTAATACTCCTAAACACACAGTTTTTTGTTGATGAGTTAACTATAATTAACGTTTTACTATTTACAGAAATGAATATTCTAGTGTCCTAATTGAGAGAACCTGAGAGATTTGAATTAGATGCTAAGAATTACCAAGATTTATTTAATCTGCTTTTTCTCGACAGGCGTCGTGTGTCGATCGATTGTACCACAACCATTGAACAATCAGGCGATCCAAATAATCGCCCGAATTGTTCGCAATTGTTTTCAAGTCTCACACGACAATGTTCAGTTCCAAAGACAGTTAAAATTCACTACAAATTGACATTTTATTATCTCACCAGACAAAGTTAACTTGCCCTAGTAGCAAATGATTCACATTTCAAATAAAATGCTGGAACATACGTCGAAGGAGTACATAATCAAAACTATTCATTAAGTCTTCAAAAGCCATCAGATTTGTAAACTTTACATAAGATTATTCATATTAGATTTATCTTTATCCTTGTACTGCCTACGTTATCTTCTTTGACTCCTTTGGAAATAAATTAAAGTAGTATGTGATGACGATTATATTCTTTGTTATTCTCCAGTGTTTGGCCCAGAAAAACTAAACTCGCGTTGCTGAGTGGCTTTTGTTCGAGAAAAGTACTCATCCAGAAGGATATTGTTCAACTTAGTGAACGTCATTTCACAGTGACCGTGAGCTAGAAAACGACAAGTTTGGAAAGGAGATCTGAAAGGAAATCGTAAAGGTTGACAAGTATGAATAAGTCAAATGATATCTGATCTTCGATATCAACCGCGATAATGATTTATTTTTATTCATAGACTGTCATGGTTATGATGTTGCATTCAAAAGCTGATCTTGTCTTAAAAGGGAATTCAAGATCATGATAACTGTGATGATACTGTTAAAAGAACGCTTAGTGGCATAATGAAAAAATCCAAAGTAACTTCCGGACACGTTTCATTAGGTGACGTCGGCCTCAGACGTTTGGAATTTGAACTTCGATTTTTGCTTAGGACAGATGAAGACTTCACCGTATGCTGTCATAACGAATTCATGATAAGTTCAGACATTCATCAATTGGACTTCCACCATTTCAAGACGTAGCTTTGAACTGTTTTGAGTAATGTCTATAAATAGTTAAATAATGATAATGATAATGATGATAGTAATAATAACAATAATTATGTAATCCTTTATATGATTGGGCTATTGGTTTCGAAACTTACGTCAACTAAGAAACTGTAGAAAATAAAAGAAATGTAGAAAAGGAATTGAAGTTTATACAAATTGGGAATTATAGATTTGAAGTGTTGTTTGTAAATGTAAGTTATTTCATAACTGACAAAACAATATGTGCCCTTTTCCCAATACAAATTTAAAATAATAGTTTCATTCCCGTTCGTTCTGATGTTCTATTACTTTTCGATGAACTTCGTGAAGCTTGGCCGAGTCATGGTGGAAGCAAAGTGGAGAGGTAAACTAGCCAGAGCTTCTAGTAGACCGTTACTCTTACAAATCGTCTAGACAAAAAGCTGGCCGTTTATCAAAGTAAAATGTTAATTGATTATCCTTAATAGATTCCGTTAGGAATTGTTTTTGGCTAGAATCTGGACCAGGGGCGGTCGCGGTTGTGCCTGCTCGGGTAGTCGTATTCCTCCCTTTGCCACAACGGACAAGGCCACTCCAATTCACAGCTGCGGCGGCAGTACGATAATCTGAGAGAGGGCACGTCACTGGAAATTCGCTATGCGAACGACAAGAGTCAGAAGAAGCACTTTTATTTCAAACACCGTCAATTGACGCATAGCATGGTTTGTGTACATATGCATAGAGGAAACGAAAGCAGTTCTGCAAAGCTCTTATATATAAATTCAACAAGATAAATTCGAAATAAAATTTTGTCTTAAGTACAAAATTAGTACACAGACACAATTTATGGCATATTTTCACTGTGAGCCGTCCTGGACGGCAGGGGTGGCTAAGAGCGTGTAGCGACTCAGTGCTTCGGCACGAAGAGTCGCGGGTTTGAGTCCCACCTTCGGTATGATTGTTTATCCCTCGACTCTCATGCATGCGTTGTCGCGGAGGGCATCGCGTTATGCTGACCCCAGACCGCAGGAGCTCGCAACTGGGTTGGTGTCTGGAGTATGGCCGAATAAACTATTAGAAAACAAATAATATTTCTTAGTTTCTAGTTTCCTGCTAATTGAATCTTTGACCGGGAGATGTGGCTCAGGGCATCAACTGATGTCACTGCAGTCCCTCTGACCGGGAGGACCTAGGTTCGAGTCCCGACGGGGGCAGAATTTTCGATACTAGCTCGTCAGGTTGGTCGAATTCAGACGCTGCCTGGATGAGAATTCTAGCGGCCGGCTGCTCTGATCGGTAGTTTTCTGTGGTCACTCCGAATGTCGGAGCAGTACCCTACTAAACGGGCCACGGACAGCGCGCGATCTTTCCTACCTCTTCGTTTCCCTATCCTCTCCCCTTTCATACACACAACACACTAACGTGCATTACACAAGCACACATGCCGGGAGACCGGTCGGGACTTAAGAGCTTGTCCCGGTTGAGGTGGTTCCTGGCTGGTGAGAGATACCTGGTTGGGAAAACCCTGCTAGTCAACGGACTCTGTACCCCGTCGGCGCCGGATCTTGCCACACAGCGAGGGAAAGTTCACCATTACCTCCCAAGCAAAAACATTCATTAAGGTACTAATCACCCTGGTAGTTGACGTGCCCGCAGTCACTAAAACAATCAATCAATCAACCGAATATACGTGTCGGTTGATTGATTGAATTGTTGGTTGATTGAATATACGTGATTATACCATCAAAGGGCAACCGGTAGTCGGCTGGACAAAAACCGTAGAATTTAAAACAAATGTTTGTGAGGCCACTTGTATTTGAAAGAACAGGTTAAGCCCTGATGAGATCAATTAAATTATGATGGGATATCATTTCAGTGATTTGGAGTTATTCCCGCGATGAAAACATGCCATACACGTACGGGACCTTAGCAGTTAACGCGCCCGGAATCACCGTTCAATCAGTCTGCTTTTATAACCTCCAGAATGTTGAGCTCAAAGTGAGTCGAAGCTCTCAGGTAAATTCTAAATATTACCGAAGAAAAAACTACACTTGGGATACACAAAAGAAGAAAACAAATTGACGGAATTGTGGTGCAAAATTACGAGAGGTATGTGTCGCACGTGGTCCCGTGTTCGCGCTCGATTTTAGGTCGCCAGTCCGGCCGGCCATCAGAATTGCAGTACCCGTGCTGTTCGACTTTTGAAAATGCACATAAAGTTACGGTGAAATATGGGCTGTGACGAAATCCAAAAATCTTACAATTTTTCTTCTCTGAGATTTTATGCCTCTGAGGCTAAACCGGTAAAGGAATTATTTATTGTTAATATTACGAATATTTCGCTTGTGTGGGTGTTTTTTTTTATTTTCCTGCCTTATTCAGAACTTACGTAGTAATGAAAGAGTATATTAATGCGTCGCAAATCGGCGTTTTTTCGACATAAAATCTTGTATTATCGGATCCTGGTAACGAAAAAGTGAATAATTGGTTCTTCTAAATGTATTTCGAACACGTAGTGCGGTCAGAATCCATGTTTTGTAGGTTCTCAATATCAAAAAAATCGATTGAAGGTAAAAAAGTCTCCCTGACCGCCTCTGGAAGACGCTAACACCTAAACCGTTCAGACGATTTTCTCCAAAATTTAAATTCCCCGATCAGTCTCAACGAACGCCAAGCTCCGCGAGTTTGAAACGGATATGTTAATGTTTTGGGAGAGGGGTTGTTTACTTGGATCTGAAATTTTCAAAATTTTCCCAATAATGGCTCCAAATCTTTTGAATAAACTTAGTTCTTGATTAGCGTCAAGGAAGCTTAAACATCCCTATAGTCTAATTTCCCTTGATATCTTGGATTTTACGAAAATTCCAAAAGTTAAAAATAATACGAGAAAGTATGAGCTGTTGTAGCACCTGTAGGTTCCAACTCAATTATACTAACTTATTTGCCGCAACTTCGCTAATCGCCGTGTCGTCCCGTATCTCTTCTCGTTGATGCATACGTGTCTGTCTGCTTTACCCCGTGGGCAAATTAGTGTCCTTGCCGGCCGTTAGCATTAGTTTTTTTAAATATATATTTATTAATGAACGAATATACATAGTTCAGTATTATATCATATGTATTTCCTACTTAATTTTTAACTTAACTCTAATCTTACAATTATATCTAACTACACATGAATAGGAAATTCACAGAGCACCAATGGGATTAATTCAGTTCTGAAAATATGCTGAGGAATGAATCTATTTTTTATTCTAGTATCTATTTCTTATTCTAGTTGGGAGCTGGTAGGTGAGGGCTAAGTCGTAATGGATTGTGGGTTATTGTGTTTATTTTGGAGAAGAAATTGTTAGATAGAAACGCAATATGGTGAACTATAGGGTGTAAATTCAATTCTTTGTGCAGTTGTATGTTAGAGATGAACATTTGCGTTCCAGGTATATTACCAGTTATAGTAGTATTGTTTTACCTGGTCAGTCTGCGTCCTTTGGGGAATCGAATGTTTATCTAATGTTGGGGAGACAGCCGAACAGATTCTCTTTCTCTAACCCAGCACTTATTGTGTTCTAAAAATGTGGCGGTAAGGGTTAGAAGAAACATAAATACGAGCGAAGACCTAACATTATTAGATTCAGACAATAACCTACGCGGCAAGTGGAGGGGGTCAGAGACATCACCCCACCACTCTCGAATCCCTCACTTCCAGCCGCCACGCTAAAATAAAACCGCGGTCTTCTTAGTTCTCATCCAACCTAAACACGCATCAGCCCAACTACATGGAATATTTTGTCTGCTCGTTTGTTCGTTCACTCGCCTAGAATCGAGGATAATCCTAATGCCTTAAATCGAGGACTGGCTGATTAAAAACATTAATAACGCGGACCAATTGCGTTCTCAAATAACATTCCTCCTTCCAGCAAAGAGTTGGTTGTTCTGAAATGTAACTCATGGAAATTCACGGCCTTCCGAAAATTTTCCTCTCTTAATATAATTATTCAATAACAGCACATTAATTTTTAAACAAAAATGACATACTTTTAAAATCTAAACTTTAAAGGGATAAATTGCATAGAAAACAAATATCCGACTTTAATATTAGAGAAGTAGGACAGATTCGAAAATAAATTTAAACTTAAGCAATTTTTCAACATGCAGATGTTTTAATTAAAATATTATATTTACAAATTCACTTTCTTCTATTGGAGCCGTAAAAATAGAAAAAAAATTGCAGCCATTTTCCAGAAAATTTCGAAAATGACAGAGCGGCTTCATCAAGTACTCCTTATAATTAAAATATCTTGATGATCTCCGGAACAGCACAACTAGATCTTGCTCCTGACGAATTTATATTTCTTCTCAAAACTTTCTAATCTGACAGAGATTAACATGACACATACTCTTTCATCCCTATATATAACACGATTAGAGGGTACAAAATTATGTATCCCTTAGCCACAAATAAATCTTAATCATAATCGAAACGACGCTCTCATACCTTACTTCTGATGTGTTACAGCTCAAAAAAATGTAAACAGGGATTTCACGACTGAAAATTCGAGATTGCATTGTTAGTGTGATTACAATACAGTATACATACAATAGTGAAGGGAGGAAAAAAATTAAAATAAATTTTATATACAAATAAATCAAATTTTTCAACAAAAATATCAAATAATCACCCTGTTGGTACACTTTAAATTTTGAACGCATACTTCGATTTTATCTTTGAATAGAACTCTAATGACAAACGACATTCTCAGAAAAACTAGTGGTGCTAAAGCAGCACATACTTTCTCGCCCGTATTTTCAGACAAAATTACGCGAAAAGTACTCAAATGTTAAAAAAATTGTATATGACCTTATTTCAAAATCTATCTTCAAGGAACAGATACCATTAAGGGAAAAACATATATATTTAATATTTTAGTTCTAAGACTCCGAAAACCGTTTAAACTTTTGCAATTTTTGAAAAACGAAAAATTTTCGAAAAACGATTTCGATTTTTTAACGAATGTCCAGTACCATTCTCATAACTGTCCTCCACACTATCCAAGAAAGAAATTTTAATAAAAATGATGAACCCATTTCTTTGAAAATGTCCCAGATAATTCATGAAGAGTATTCTCCAAAATTAAAATATCGGTTTCGAATTCAGGGGACCGCGACATCAGCCAGATCGATCGGGCGTTTTGGCGCCATTCGATTTTTCGGTATCTGTTGGAGCCGCAAAACATGGATTCTGTGTACACCACGTGATAGAGGACTTTTGTTCTAAATTTAGCAACTGGATTTATCCACTTTTTCGTTACCCGGTCCCTGTAATAAAGAGTTCTGCCGAAAATTTGCCGTTTTTTCGCGCAGCATTACATAACTTTATTTCTACATCGTAGCAAGAAAGTAAAATCTTACGTCATCAATATCAATTTTTTGAATAATTGAATTTTATTAGATAGAGTGGTATTGTTTAAATTAGAAACCTAAGAGAACTTTCTTCAATGCCACTATTTGTATTAAAGTCGGAAATGATGGCAGTCGATACTATAAAATGTCGGAGAATAAGTTCCGGGATTACTACATGGCAACCTTCTACAGATGAGACAAGGATACAAATTGACAACACTTGGGACCACGTACAACCCGTGAAAAAACATATCTGACTACCCTATCATATCGAAAGATGAAGGGCACGTGCTAAGAGTCACGTTTCTTGCATTCTTGCAGTCTGGAAAGGGACAACCCTATCACATCGCAGATGAAGGGCACGTGCTAAAAGACACTTTCTCGCGTTCGTACAGGTTGGAAAGGCAATGTTTGTAAATGAGAAGGTGGCTGTTTGCGGGCACGTTCGCTCGTAATCAAGTCCGCCGTTTCTTGTGTAAACACTGATAACTGCCTCTAAACGAGTCGGCTGTTCACAATTCAAACTTCGCGCCATGAGCTGCTTATTCTCCAAGGCCTAAACAAGCGCATACAACTCTCTCCTTACCCCTAACTAGTAAATTTCGACGTTTAGTTTACATTTTCGCCACTATTACTAGTAGTGCTCTACCCTTCTTGAAACATTCTGAATATTGTCGGGATTCAAAATGGAAAATAATGCAAATACATTTGTAGCTGTTTTCTTTCTTTCCTTTCTTTTACATTTTGTCAATATTTTTAATTCTGAACTACTATTTCATTACATTGAGAACTAAAAAAGTGGATGTACTTTTCCAGCTAACTTGTAACATAAAATGGGATATTTGTGTTTTTTTTTTTTTTTTTTTTTTTTTTTTTTTTTTTTCGCTTTCTCATTTTATAAGAGCGAGATGGATAGGATTCATACGAAATTGGACTCCTGACTTAACAGAACGACAGATTGAGATGGCTCGGTGACAACATTAATTGCCACTGCAGTGTCTCTGATCAGGGCGCCTAGAGTTCGGGTCCCGACGATGGCAAATTTTCGATACTACGTATAACCATACAGCTTCGTCGAATTCAGCCGGTACATGGCGAAGCACTTCCCCTACCAACCGGGGCATGGACCAGGCCCGATCTTTCAAAAATAATTATTGCCCCTTCCTCTCCCCTTACACGCACGCACGCACGCACACACACACACACACACACACACACACACACACAAACGTATACATACACCATAGTACCACATACACTACGGCACATGCCGGGAGATCGGTCGGGAAGTTACAGTTTCTCCGGGCTGGGGCGGGGCCTAGCTGGGGGGAGATACCTGGTTGAGGAAAACCCCGCTAGCCGACGGTAGGCCGGCGCTGGATCTCACCATCCTAAGGGGCAAGATCAACTCCACTTCCCGAGGAGAAAACGTGAACTACGAGTCTAATGATCTTAGACGCGCCCGGAATTACTAGTCAATCAATCAATCAAACGCCACGCAGCCAAACCCTTTTAGCCCGCCACTAGCAACGTCAGGTCTCACTGCGCGTGAAGTTGTTCCTCGCAAAGAGCCAGAGCGGGCCCGCTGCGCTTAGGCGGAATTACTAGTCAATCAATCAAACCTTTTAGCCCGCCACTAGCAACATCAGGTCCCACTGCGCGTGGAGTTGTTCCTCGCAGAGAGCCAGAGCGGGCCCGCTGCGCTTGGGCGGAATTACTAGTCAATCAATCAAATGCCACGCAGCCAAACCCTTTTAGCCCGCCCCTAGCAACGTCAGGTCCCACTGCGCGTGGAGTTGTTCCTCGCAGAGAGCCAGAGCGGGCCCGCTGCGCTTGGGCGGAATTACTAGTCAATCAATCAAACGCCACGCAGCCAAACCCTTTTAGCCCGCCCCTAGCAACGTCAGGTCCCACTGCGCGTGGAGTTGTTCCTCGCAGAGAGCCAGAGCGGGCCCGCTGCGCTTGGGCGGAATTACTAGTCAATCAATCAAAAGCCACGTAGCCAAACCCTTTTAGCCCGCCACTAGCAACGTCAGGCCCCACTGCGCGTGGAGTTGTTCCTCGCAGAGAGCCAGAGCGGGCCCGCTGCACTTGGGCGGAATTACTAGTCAATCAATCAAAAGCCACGTAGCCAAACCCTTTTAGCCCGCCACTAGCAACGTCAGGCCCCACTGCGCGTGGAGTTGTTCCTCGCAGAGAGCCAGAGCGGGCCCGCTGCGCTTGAGCGGAATTACTAGTCAATCAAACAAATGACACGCAGCCAAACCTCTTTAGCCCGCCACTTGCAACGTCAGGCCCCACTGCGCGTGGAGTTGTTCCTCGCAGAGAGCCAGAGCGGGCCCGCTGCACTTGGGCGGAATTACTAGTCAATCAATCAAAAGCCACGTAGCCAAACCCTTTTAGCCCGCCACTAGCAACGTCAGGCCCCACTGCGCGTGGAGTTGTTCCTCGCAGAGAGCCAGAGCGGGCCCGCTGCGCTTGGGCGTGCGCGGCTGGGGCGTCCTTGCGGGGACTCCACGCGGCGTGGCGCGACCGCCTGCGCCAGCGCGGCCACGTCGCCGCCGCCACGGCAGCGCCAGCCGCGCCACGCCACGCCGTTCGCGCCGCACGTCAGCAGCGATGCCGCCGCCCCGCGTGCGTAAGCGCCCGCTGGCCCGCCCCGCTCCGCCGGGCGCCTGGCCCGACTCACGCCGGCCGGCCGGCCTGCCCGCCGCGCCCAAAGCCCTGCGACGTGAAACGCATGGTCCATCGGTCTGGCGAGATGAAACTCCTACGGCGTAGTGCGAAGCATGCCGCTGGCGCTCGCTCGAAAACGAGAGAAAAGAAAAATAACAGAGCCTACGAAAGCTCAATGAGGTAGTAATCATAGCCACGGGACAGAAAATGTGTGGAGAATATTGCATCTGAGAGGGGACGAATAAAATCGAATTATCGGGCATTCCGACCCACTGAAGTTCGGGTTATACGTAAGAATCGGGAAGCAGAGTAAAGTTCCAAATACCAAAACAAATCGAGTTAAAAAAAGTTGAAAACTTTAACCTCCAAATCGCGAAATACTGGATCTACGAAAGCTCAACAGATTTGATGATTACGAGGTATAGATTTCAGAACGACTCCGCATATAAAGAGAAGAACATTAAAAAAAAAAAAAGAAATATCGTACGATATGTAAATAGACAACACATTGTCTTCAGCGGCGTCGTGGCGAAGAAAGTGAGTTGCTATTTTGTGACGCATTCGACTTCAATGCTACGAGTACCTTCTAGAGCCTTCTCTCCTGCTTCGTATGCTAGCAGCCAGGGAGTGGGGCGAGGCGCGAGGCCGGACGCATTACGAGACCGACCAATGCCTACCGCGACGCCGCGTTAATGCGTCGGTGACGTGGCCAGGATCGTTGTCACCAGGGGCAATATTGACACCGGCACTCCTCTTCCTCTCCTTCTCAATCCAATATTAAAAATACTATGGAATAATTCATTTATTTACTTATTTAGCAGGTATATATTGAAATAAGTCACATTTCTGTTTCAACATTACATTTTATATCAATACAGATTTTAAATTATTTTCATTTCTCTCTATGATAGCAGTCCTCTTCTTTCAAACTTTCATTTTTATTTTTCAGGAATTTATAAATTTCTTCGTTTCATGTATGTTTGGGTCTTTTTCTTCCCTGATGGATTCCAATTAAATATTTCTTTGGGTAAACGATTCAATTCTTCACGATTTACATGACCAAACCATCCTCATTGTTTGTAATTTACGTAATCTCAAATTGTTTTTTGTAATACTTTCCCTTATAATACCATTTTTAATTTGTTGCCTTCTTGGTTCCCTTACAGATTTTCTTAAAAACTTCATCTCCATGGATAATAAAACAGATCTTAATGATTGATTAAATTTTCATAATTCTGCTCTATATGCAACTGTACTTTGGACAATTATCTTAAATTTTTTTTAAAAAGATACTATGGAATAATGTTTCATTAATTAAAAATTAAAATGTTTGTTAACAAAATTATTTCTTATCTTAATAATTTGGTGAGTGATGAAAAGTCAGTGACAAAGTGTTAATAGGACGAAAATTTGTTAAAAAAATATCAAGAAAATGGTTTCTTTTAGCGTGAAAATAACTTCATGTAAATAGAAAATGAATAGAGTACGTATTTCGCATTTTAGGAGCAGATTAATCCAACTTTCGCTAGCTAGCGATTTTCCCAGGCTTGGGCCCAGTTTTTATTTATCATCTACCCCCGGAGGCAACGGAGGCAAGTGGCGAGCATGTCGCACTCCCATCACCGTACCTGTCTTATTGGCCTGAGCTTCCTTTCGTCTCACTGCTACAGAATCGGAGACGATTTGTATTAGAAAGCTACAGCTTCATTTTTACCCCGACCGTCAAACCCGGGGCAGCCGCTCACAAAACTAGTATGCTGTCCCGAGAAGAAATCTTTAAAATGTTTTTTATATATAAAATTAGCATTTTTATTTTTTTTTAAACATTGAAATACTAAAAATGTATGTCCTGCAATTAAAATGTTCATTTCATGTCACCCCTAGATTGGTGCCCCTCTTTACTACGCCCTTAGTGTCAGCAAATATAGGCTCATTCACTCAACACGGAGTTTGCACACAGTTCCTAACAATTTTTAGGCCTTGGGAGGCAAGCACGCAAATGCCACCAGCTCGGGGTGAACCCTACTGCAGGATGGGAACACCATTCTAATCTGGGCCGGATTATTACGAAGTATTTCTTTGAGGGCCATAACCATGACCAAACAACGTTTTGCCCCATTATTATCGAAATGTGGAACATGAACAACAAAAGTAAATACTAAAATAATAGCAGCACCATTGAATTTACAAACTTAATACGCAAATAATAACGACAATATATACATTAACATTTTAGACTAACTTTCGCCGATATTTTACTACGGTAAATTGTTCACAGCAATGCGTTGTCTATCTCAATTAAAACTATTATTTTTACGTATCGTAAATAAAATGAATTTTCTTCAAACGTTCATTTTAATAAAGTTTATTCAAGTACACAACATTCTGCTGAAAAAGATATTGGTGGCTCCCTAAGAGGCCCTGAGCGTGCGCTTAATCTGCTTCTGTTTTAATCCAGCCCTAGATCCAAGAAGAGCGGGCTCCGCAAATCCGGGAAGAAGGGAAACTCGTGGGGGCCAGCGCCGGCAGTTTTCTGGTTTCAAGCGGCGCGGAGCAGCGGCCGTCTGCGGCGCAGCGAGCTCCGCGCAACGGCACGGCCACTTACGTCACGCGCCCCGCCGAATACAGGTTCTTCGCGTTCCGATGTCTCCGTCTGAGGCAAACGTTTTCGAATTATTCTCTCAACGAGCGAGTTTTATTTGGTGCTCTCGAATTTTTCTAGAGCAAACGAAAATATAGTCACTTTTTTTTTGCATTTGAGACATCTATTGCTTTCGGAGTTATTTATGGTATTAACTGTACTATTCGATTTGTTTCTGCCATCTGTGTTTACTTTAGCTCATGCTGCGGCAAAAACTTAAATTGTATTTCCAAATTCTCATTTAAAATTAATTTATATGTTGAAATAATCGAACGGAATATTTTATTTATGTGAACTATTAATGTTTTTAATATTAATATCCAACGTATTGATACAGAGAATAATAAAAATGTAAATATTTTGAGATCATTAAAATAATATAGTTAATAAACATTATAAAATTATGCAAATTGGAGTGTGTATTATATTTAAGGAGTTGTGGGGCAGATGTTGACACACATAGTATGCTGCAACCACATACAGTATGTGTGGTTGTGGAGAGATAAAACGAATAAATTATTTATGTGCTTCAGGATGTTAAACATCCGATAGAACAGGAATTAACCGAAGGACGTGTTATTTACACTTACTGGGGACGGGGAGAATGACACAACGCTCATGTCAGCGATTTTGCTCCATCACTTACGAATATTCGTGGAAATTCAGTGCATGTATTTCCTTACATATATTTCTCATTCAATATATTTACGCAACACACTCATGTAATAGCACTGAAGGGCATGTTTTTCTTTATAAAACGAATAACGTCGACAGTCTAATTTTGTCACTTTATAGGAAATGAAATGTATATAAAAAGTGTTAATTCATTTTTGGATCTCAAATGAAACGAACTGTACAAAGTAATAAATGTTTAAGAACAATTCGTCAAAGTAAATTTGAATAAGTCAAGAATCATTCCATTACAAGCAAATTTCAAGTCAAGAAACAAGTCGATCTACTCATTTCCACAATTTTATATAATTATGAAATTTGGTGTGTTCGGCGTGTACCAAGCATTTCCTGAAAAAAAAGTTTAACATTTAAAGTGGAAAAGCTCTTAACGATGTGTTGCATTTCCTACGAAATTTACACAAACGGTTGAGCAAATGCGAATAACTCCTTCACTTTATTCGCGACAGTTCAAGAATAAATAAGCGCTTTTGAGTAAGGAGGGAAAGGCTAGAGGAAAAAGTGAAATTTTCTTTCCTACGCCGATTTTACAGCTGTTCCATGAAAATGTAGTGCATCGAATTTGCATTATCAATGGCGTCGTTGGCAAGTTTCTGCTTGGGTAGGCGGTGAGTCAGACGAGACAACCACCAGACACGACACGATAGCAAGAAACAAAACAGGAAACAGGGGAGTTAGTTACTCAACCGAATACAGAACACTGGCAATTGATACACCTGTTTGCATCACAACCATGTGTTTTGGAGATAATTGTCTGCTTTATCAAAGTGGGGTGTAGCACACAGATAACATGTGGAGTATCTTCGGTGAGTCATGGAAAACAAAATCATTTTTCGCGCTTTTCTGCTCGACAGTGAAGCTGGTTCGAACAGAATACAATACCTCAGAAAGATATTCTCTTCCTGGAATTGTATGACACCTACACAAAGTGGAGATACACACTCGTTTCAGCAGTGCTCACCGTCGATTGTATTATTGTAAAAAGGGAATACGAAAATAATATGGTAAACAAATGGAACATTTCAATACATTTTTTGTCAGTTTCATCTCGAATAAGCCAAGTAAATTTTAAAGAAAAAAAACAGAATTTTATTTTCTTATATGGAAAATAGTTAACCTTCAAGAATGTCTCCTTTTAGAACAAAAATAAATGCCTTCTTACCCTTGGAACGCTAAGCAAATACAATTTATAATATGTTTATTACTAATTTTTAAAAAAAGGTATCTTCGGATCTCCGCCTTCCAATTTTAAAATATTATTTAATTATTTAAACTGCTTTATTATTCTAAAATTTGTGATAGAAATGTTGAAAATTATTTGATTATATTTTCTGGAGGTTTTCATCAATTTTCTGAGGTATGTTACAGGAGTTACATTCTCTGCTCCAAGAAAAAGGAGCTGTAAAATATTTTCCGTATATATTGCTCAAACGTGCCACATGCCTACGAGTTTTTAAATTTTAATGTAATCGCAAATCAACCAGATTTGTCAGTAGAGGTAATATAAGTTACCCAAATGTACTACTATGCATTTTCACAGTCATTTGTACCATTATAAATTAATTATGAACGCGCGCAATAGAATTAATTTTATAAATCTAAGAGTCGCACACTTCCCAAAGATTTCATTATCTTCCCTATACCAGAGACTTTTCATTAATCATGAGCTTGAAAGGACTTCAATCCAGAAGAAAACACTGCGGTGCTTTGTGCTCTTTGCACCTCGTGCCAGAACACGTCACATCCTTTTAACACGTCATGTGAAGTTGCGATCTGTCATCAGTTACGCAGCTCGTGCTCTTTTCATTATTCACCATTAATTTTACTTTCTCACCTTACTTCCTAAGAGAGAATCGTGCATCGGAAATTGCAAATATTTGAAGAAATATTTTTTCAAAAATGGATCCAAATTTTTTCTTTAAATTTTGTGTAGCAAAGAACGGTAAAAAACTGGTGCTTCACCCATTTCCGGCAAAAATCTCTCACAATTTTCGAAAATTGCAAAAAGTTGACATTACAACACCACAACTGTGAAGATACAGATTTCGTCTTAAATGAAATTGTTCTAAAATATCAGATCTTTAAAAAATGTTATGTAATGTGTTGTTGAAAAAGCTAGTTGTTTTGCGTAATTTCTGCTTTTAGTTGATGTTATTATAGTTAAAGTTAAATTTGTGACAAAAAACAACATTTTCTCCAAAACGGCCCAATTTTTTTTCCTTCACATTTTCTCCTCGAATGTTTCAAAGAACGCTAAAACAATTGGCGCAGATCCCATTTCGACGAACTCTGTATTTTTGAAAATTGCAAAAAGTTAAATTATTTAAGCACAATATCGATGATAGAGATGTTTCTCTTTGATGAAATGTTCTAAACAATTAGATCTTTAAAAAAGGTTATGTACAGTTTTTGAAAAAAATAGACGTTCTGTGTAATTCTGCTTCAAGTTAATATAATTTATAAAAAAATCTTATTCACGCTCTAATTTTTTCTTTACATTTTCTCCCCGGTTAGAGCAAAGGAATCATAAGAATAGGACACAGTTACCGTTGATCTCTCTGAATTTTCGAAAATACGTTTTAGAAATTATGGGAGAGATCTTTAGTTTTTTAAAGTGGAAAAGTGAGAACGCCTAGCGACTGTGTGATGTAGTACTAAAGCGTATGGTGAGGTAACTCCACGGACCTGAGTTCGAGTATCAGCGCGTCGAAAATTATGTTACTAGTTGAAAACACTTTTGTAGGTTCATATAGTAATACAATATTGCGAAGTCGCTACAAACAATCCGAGAAATTATGTGCAATTGCACTACTAATTTACTTTCTCATCTCTCTACGTAGAACAAGGTGTCTAAAAACGGTAATTTTTCGACAGACAAATTCTTGTTAACGTGCTCTAATAACGAATTAGTGGATAAATCTTGTTCTTATACTTCGATTTTTCCATAGTGGCCGATAACATTGACCTGCCTTATAAAATGAATATTTTTAATTAATTCGCAAACGTCCTTCTCAACGGGGATCGTGGCACCAGAAATGTGCTTGCCAATTTTAAAAATATTCACTTTATACGTCTGGAGGTGTAACACTGATCTATTATCATCGACCACTATAGAAAAATCGAAGGGTATATGTAGTATATATGTACTACCTCTACGGCGTTGTATAGTCAGAATCTATCGTCTATGGACAACACAGGTGCCTCAACTGTTCAGACGATACTCTTCAAAATTGATATTCTCTGTTTTATACGTAAGCTTCCGCGGCTCGAATCCATGAATTCTCGGCTATCCGGGAGACGCCGCGTCGTTGGCTGGGGTGCCGACGTTTCACCTGACCTTGTCAGGTGAAACGTCGGCACCCCAGCCAACGACGCGGCGTCTCCCGGATAGCCGAGAATTCTTGATATTCTCTGATCAATCTGAACGAATTCGACGCCCTGCGAGTTTGAAACTGACATTTTGATTTTGGGAGGTACATAACATGAAGTTTCAACATCATTTTCAAACTTTTTTCAAAAATGCTTCAAGTTTTTCATTAGACGTTGTCCTCGGATACCGTATAAAAAGCTTTAAAAATGCTCAGGTATCTTTTTCGTTGAAACCTCTTAATTCTGGAAAATTACAAAAGTTTACAGTTTTTTCGGCGCCTTCTTAAAATTACAATATTTAAGATAATTAATATTCTTTATGAAATCTGTTATTTAAAGACATATAGAAATAAGATAATGTGCATGTATTTCAAACTTGTGTTTTCCCGTTATTTTGCCTGAAATTTAGGCAATTTTTTAACAATTATTTTATCAAAAAATGTCAATTTTTCTTTAAATATTTTTCTCGTATGTAACTAAGGATGGTAAAAATAATTGTGAAGGTTCCATTTTCGGAGACCTCTCTGTGTTGTCATAAATTCAAAAAAATTAACACTGAAAAAGTGCAATATTGCTGTTAGACATAAAATCTGTTCTAACAAATTCGATATTTAAAAAAGGTTAATTTTGAAAGAGTAATTTTCTTGAAGTTTATACTTGCAGTTAATGCAATTGATACTTCTCTCGGTTTTTTCTTTTATAAATTTTGAAATGTATGGACAAAAAGGTACTCTTTCGATTTCTGGAAAAGAAATAGTTTGGCTATGAAATAACTTCAGAATCCAAAACATCTTTTTTTTCTAATTCAATTCTACCCTAATTTTATTGCTTGAACTCAATTGATTCATCGCCACACTAATATTAATAATTGAATGTAGACCTTCTAAAATATAGAATAATGATATATTTTAGTGTTGTATAACGTGTGTGTGGATCATTATTTTGTTCCACTCGTATTTTATGCAGCACCGTTCACTGTTCTTCGGCTCAAAAAGTAATGAATGAAATACTTCTATAATGTCCCTCGTTACATCACACATTCTCAAATTTGTTTCCAGAAACAAATTCTTTCTTAAAGCTCTCTTCTGATGGTTACAAAATGAAAATCGATTTTCGGAAACTATTAATGTTCCTTCTCAGCAATACTTTTCATATATTAAAATATGACACTTCAAACTACATAATTGTTAAATTACGTTTAATATCTGAATCTTAAATTTAATGAACTATTCTTCTAATGGTTGTAACCAATGTCTTGTTACAGAATAAAAGGCTGTTCATATAATTTTAATTACTCTGCTACAGTTTAATAACGCCGCATCCATTTATTCACAAGGATTCGACAAGTTGAAAATATACTCAACGCAATAAAGGAGTTCTAAGTTCTTCTGATCTGTATTCATGTGGCTTCGTGTACATGCAATTCCTTCGCGTGCCTAGACATTCTCCTGTTGCATAACGTAGCAGTCAGAGGGCACAACGCGTCACTTCCAAAGCATTTCATCGCAAGGACTATGGCGTGACCAGAATTTAAAAAAAAATAACAACCTTACATGGTGAAAGTTTATTATTAGTTCCAATTCACCCAGGAAAATTAACAGAGATTTAATTCCATTTCCATTGGAAGAATTTATCCACCGCAAGCATTCTTTTCTTTGGTATTTAAAACTCACGAAAATGACATAAATGGACAATTGACAAATGTTATCTTTGATGTTTCGCACTTGAAATCCCACTCGCCTGTGTACTATGCTAACAGAAATACAATACAATAAAAACATTTCAAAAGGGTGATTCCCGAATTATGAAACGTAACCATATCTCCTTGAATAAAATTGGAAATGTTTTTAATTCATTAATTGGTTTAGGTCTATTTGACATGTTATTTAAAATATTGAGAGTGCTTATAAAACTAGTGTGAGTTTGTTTTTGTTTGTTTTTTTAAATTTAAAAATATGAATTAATTGAATTTTTATCGCTACGCTGAAACTGTGTCCTTTACTTCTGATTTGAAAAAAACGCTGAAACAATCGTTTTATTGAAAAGTGCATTCTATTATGTAAATATGAATATTTTCTATTAATAGAAATCTCACTATTCTGTCATTGTGCTTTGATATATTTCCTAAAAATGATTTCACGCAGTGGAAAAACGAAATAAAACATTTTGAAGACATGAACAAATACTAAAAGGAGAAGGAAGAAAACTTCCTGATTCGGATGTGTGAAGAATAAAAACTGAAAACTGAAAAGAGATGGCATAATGCACTGGCTTACTCGTATTTTGTATCTTGGCCCTGACTTACGCACAAAATGTATGATTTAAGTGAGAAGAAATTCTGCAATATTGGATACAATATAGAATGAAAATATTCATAAACAGTCGTTGATTAAAATGCTTCTCTTCAACTTTCTATTCAGATAAGTTAAACATTGATCAGGAAGAGCTGAGCCCTTCTCTTTTCTAGGGTTAGACCCTTGTCAGTTGCAGGCCCGAATGGCTTCCCCATTGGCATGCCAGCTGCGACGTAATGGGTTAGTCGGGGCACACCCCCAGTATTAATTGAGGAGATGATATGGCGATGGGAAGAAAAGCTCGCCCGGGGTCTGTGATCAGTTCACCTGGAAGTGATCAAGAAAGTCATGCAAATCACTGATTACATCAATTTTCCTCATAATTCGATTCCGATAATCGCCACGAACTCACGAGTTAGTTTCTGTCACATCAAGTTAATTTCTGACACCTTGCCTGGATGGAGTCGTCGACCCAATCAGTGGTACGCTCGGGCTGCAAGGAACGGACCGAGTTCACCAGGTCGAATTCAGCCGCTGTCTGGAGGAGGATACATGCGGCCAGCTGCTCTGATCGGTAGTTTTCCGTAGTGTCTCCGATCAACGCCAGGCGAATCCCGGAGAAATACCCTAACGGGCCACAAGGAGCACGCGATCTTTCCTTCCTCTTCCTTTTACTATTCTCCCCCCTCCTTATTTACACACACTACACCTCACATATGCCGGGAGACTGGTCAGGAGCTTCGAGCTTGTCCCGTCTGGGACGGTGCTTCGCTGGTGGGAGATACCTGGTTGGGGAAAACCCGCAAGCTGACGGATAGGTCGGCGCTCATCCAGGCCTCGCCAACCACCGGGAGATCACCGCCACCTCCAAAGGAAAAACATACACTACACTTACAGAAATAATGCTAGCAGTTTACTCGCCCGGAATAAATAATCAATCAATAAATCAGTGCAAAGAACGGGAAGAACCCTTCAAGTGTTTGAATAGGGATGATTCACATGGGTGTTCTTTTACTTGGATACGTGCTGTTGTGAAAGTCTTGCGCAATACTGGTCCTATTATCTAGAAACCTCTCATGTGCTAGGCTTTGGGTGATGTAAGGATCACGCCACAAGGGTATTACGGGGACCTAGTAATTAGAAGTAGGACAAAATACAATTATTGCGTCATATACAGGTTCATATGGAAAAGAGATCTGTAGTATCAATATTTTCAGTATTTTTCAGATTAGCTCTTATGATGTTCGTTACAGTGGAAATATCTTAAGAATAAAAATTTTTAATACCAGACAACATCTTATTCGCAAATTATTACAAGGTATCAACCTCACCAGCAATATTACTAATACATGTTCATGTAAAACAGGGATGACCAGCCCGTAGGGCGACATACTCGTGTATTTTAAGCCACATTTTGTCACTTACGAGTTCAGATGTTTCACACAACTCGTACATCTTTTATATTTTTTAGTGTTGTTGGAAGTGATTGGAAAAGGTATTTGAGTAGGATCTACTTCGTTTATGGGAGCAAAACGCAACTAAATTAATCTATGTACGGCACACATTTATTGGAGCACCACTGAGGGGTGTTCTATCAGACGAAATGGCGTCCGCTGTCGTGGATTCATCCGATGATGTTACAGCTGGCGAGGAGTCATTTGGCGAAGATAAGTCAGTACCACATTCGTAGGTTGTGATGAGTAGAGACCGAATTTTTATGTGATTACATATTTTTTGTATTTCTTCTTACCGTTCTCAAAATAGTAATCTTCGTGAATCGTCGCCGTCCTCACACAATACGCAATTGTTTCGTCACATATTTAGTAATATATTACATATTTTACATATTTTGCAATTTTCACAAAATATATTTTATTATATCAATTTCCTTCAATTTTATTACATATTTTTATAAAAAGAAGTATTTAAAAAAACGCATTTTCCCTACATTATTTCTGCGTGCTCTTTACTCGAGGTAAGCTACGTGCAGACATGGTGGGATGTTCCATAGCGCTGCCTCAGTTATCTCAGTGGGGGGAAAGTGCGCGTCGGTGATTGGGTAATTTTCAGCTTTAGGTGTGAAAAGTATCACTGACCCCGCTTTCGTGACCTTTATCCTTAAATTCCGAGAAACTGTCGATCGTCAACTTCTTTAAACATAATAAATACGATAAACACTTCTATGAGAGTGCTAACAGTGATTATGGTGCATTGAAGCAGCAGTGATTGTACTGGTCGTAGTTATCGCCTGTTAGTAAGAAGGATTCTATTTCATCTAGTGCTATAGAACTGCTCAACTGCAGTTCTGGATAGCAATAGATGATACTTATATTACTGAAGAGATGTTGTATGGTGCAAAGTGCGCATCAACTTATGCTCTTTAAATTATTTTTAAACGTTGGTATTATTTTCAAAATTCATTTAGGAAATAAATTATAGATGCAATTTCTTATTATATAAATGTGTTTTATAATGAGTGTACTTTAATTTTATATCCGACGTTCCATATTTCGTGCATATTCTTACTGTTTCATTACATAAGTATGAACATATTTTGATGCTTCATGCATCATTTTTTCTGGCAGAGAGCTTTGCGAGAGATGGAGAACCGAGAGCAAGATCAGGATGGAACTTGGAGTTGTAATGCAACGACCCTTGGTTTTTAAACAATCATTTTATATGGTATAATTTTATATGGTATAACAGTTCATTACCCATAATAATTAATTGATTTATGTCTTTTACATGTTTTCATTTTTATTTTATGACGTGTCGGGTGCTTGGGTTGACTCCAGTGTTATTAGGTTTCCTGGCCGAATTAATCCGACCCTAAAACGTCAAATGCATTCATACAATACATTACTTCTGTTTACCTGCTCAATGTGTATTTCCACAAGTTTTCTGCGGTAAACATCTATTTTATTAATGATAATTTCGAGCATGTATGGATTTTAATGTTTGGTGATAGATTTATTACTGCAATGCGCCATTTACACTCACGCAATGTGCCATGTTTGGCACATGCGCTGCACGATCGCTACTCCCTACGTAAAAGCTATTTTGGGTCTTCTTTTTTTCGTTTCCTCGTTCACAAATCGACTTCCTACGCCGCGAGATCGGTGAACGAAAGCGACGAAAGAAAGTAGGTTTTTGATTCATTGATTGATTAGTGATTCCGGGCGTCTCAACGTCTGAGGTCATTAGTCCCCGTCACGTGAGCTTCCTCTCCCTGGCTGGCGAGATCCGGCGCCGACCTACAGTCGCCTAACAGGGTTTTCCCCTGCCAGATAACCCCACCAGCGGGGCACTGCCCCAGGCAGAACAAATTCTACATGACGCACATGTGTGGTAGTGTAGTGCATGTAAGTATAAATGCGTGTAATTGAGGCGTGAGAACAGGTCAAGGAAGAGGAAGGAAAGATCGCGCGCGATCCATGGCCTGTTTGTTAGGGCATGCTCCGGCATTCGCTTGGAATTGATCGAAAAAATACGAAAAAATACTAAAAAATACTGTACAGAACAATCATCCATTCTTCTCCACGCAGCGACTGAACTCGACTTCCTAGCTAT
This sequence comes from Gryllus longicercus, assembly GCA_038098605.1. Lineage (NCBI taxonomy): Eukaryota > Metazoa > Arthropoda > Insecta > Orthoptera > Gryllidae > Gryllus > Gryllus longicercus. The sequence goes on along the minus strand of JAZDUA010000741.1, from coordinate 393,847 downwards.
TAAACAGAATATCCTGCCCATCTTCCGGGCTCGAACCTAGGACCTCCCGGTCCGGGGCACTGCGGTGACATCCGCTTATTCTCTCAGCCACCTCTTCCGGTATGAACGAGAGTCGGGAAATCGTGGGCACCAGGGTATTTCGTTTCTATGGTGTGAACTCAGAGAAATCACAGACGGATTCGTTTCAAAGTATTTTGTAAGTAGTTGCTCAATATGTACCCCCTCGATTGTGATTCATTTTTTTAAATAATTCGTTTTGAAGGTTTCTTTTGTTTTTGCTACCACACTATTTGTCAAAAAGGCATTTTGGACTACAAAATTATACGTTGGACACATTCAAAAACATTTTATGGTCATTGCGTAGACCGGAGAACGGAGTCTCGTCATCAAACTAGACATTGTAGCGAAGCGTCAACTGTGTCTTAAAAGGGTTAGGTTAGATAAATCGCCATTCTGCTCGCGAGGTTATGTTGACGTTCGGCCAGGTCAAGGCCCTTTTTTCGTGGAAGTGTGTCGATTCCTTCACCTGCGGTACAATAAGGGATATACAATTCGTTGTGTGCCTTTAGGCCATGTTCAGTGTTATAACTCAAGATTTCCACTGAATGGCGGGTGTATTAGAAAAAGGAAGTGGAAGAAAAATTATCATGTGATGTTCCCGATTACTAACTTCCGCTCTCTACACACGTATCGTATCCTGTTATGTTATCAAGAGATATGACACAGCTGTCGTTCTCAGTCTAAAGAATCTATGCTCAGGCACTTGCCGTTCTTGTTATGCGGAAATTACCGAGTTCAAAGTCTGGGACATTCATCTTTTTGTGACTAAATCAGTTCCAAATATTAAGATAAAATTATCGATAACTATAATAAGAGAAGTCCCACTCTCGTATCATATTCTGATAGACTATGTGGACTTCTGACCGGAAATTAAAATCGAGATTATCTATGTGTCTAAAAAAGCCATAGCCGTAGTCTTAAAATACTCGTGAATTCTCTTCCAAACCGGAAATATTGAATAACCAGCAGAAAAAACTTATAGTTATATAGTCGAGAGGTTTCGGATATTGAAAGATGAACAAATACTTATACAATAAAATCCATGGATATGGCAGAAATCTTGTGGAAATTCATATGTTTAGGTAAAAAAAATTAACCTTCCGCAATTAAAATCCATTTACACTAAATACAAATCTTTCATTCCCGCATAAATATTTCGAGTGTTTTTACCTCATCTTCAATACTCCCGCAAGTAACGCGGTATAAACTATGACTCTCCAACATGCACCCTGGCCATGCGACTTGGGGAGCACTGAAGATGCACATGTGTGCAGGACTGTAACATCTGAATTTAGTATAAATACATTTTTATTGTAAAAGATTAATTATTTTTGCCTATCCATACTTATACAAATCAGTTTTATAAAACAGTATCAATAAAAAGAAATTCTTTGAATCAATCACGACGATTCCTTTGTTACTATGAAGAATCACTTCTCTATTCAATTTTGTTTACTTCCAAATACAAACTATGAACATAGCACGTTGTAAACAGTACAAAACTGTTGTTGTGTTATTGCTTATTTACCAACTCAGGGGTCACTAACTGCTTGTTTTTCCACTTCTTCCGTATTATTCTTTGATATCTAGTCGCAGTTCATGATTACTTTTTGTGCGACAAGTATATATATTAATAGTACATGATAGTTATATTTTTTCAGAATATATGTGATTAATCAGAACTCAGAATAATTAAACGTCTGTAACAGATTCCGAGTGTTACATGGATATTTTTCAAATTTGCAAAAATTATAATAGATGTAGTACATATGACAAGAACATAGTACACATGACACGTATAGTACAAGAACATTAAGTACATATGACAAGAACATTAATGACGTAATACGTGAATATGGCAATTCTATTATGGCGTAAAGTTAGGTTAGTTTTGTTCAAAGCTGAATAGAGTAGAGCACCGAGCCGTTGGGTTTCCTTTACATTTGCAAATATATCACCGGACTTCGGCGATCGAAATGTTTGCTTGATTTCTTTACCTCTGAATCAAGTAAATTTTATTTTTATTCCATGCCCATGTACGTTACATTAATTACATTTTTTTGTCCAATTTTGGAAATAATGTATTTTCCAAATTCGGAATGTTTAATTTTAATGTATAACGGAAATTCACTCTTATACAATAGTCGATTCTCATGCACTGATGATAAGGAGGAGCAGAGCACTCAATTCGGTTCATCATAAAATGAGTAAACATGATCGTTATCATTTTAGAAGATATCACACAATGTTTTGAGTTCATCGAAATGAGATTGGCCGCGTGTGAGTAGCAGAGAGGTTTACATCCTTTTTAGGAAAGGAAGTGGACTTTCGGCTCTTAGGACACTTAAAAGGCAATGCCACATTTCATCCAGTTATAGCGGTGTAGTGACCATATTCAATGTAGATTAAGTGGGCGGCATAAGCCAAAAATAAAATAAAAAATTAATAAAGAAACTACAATTTTCCTCACTATCTTCTTTCCGCTTCTAATTTCTTCCTCTTTGCCCATGGTCCTACTATCCTAACAAAATAATCTATCTACCCTAATAAAATAACTCTCTTCGTTACACACCCCAGCTTCCCAGTCCCCTTCCTTGTGAAGCATTTAGTTTCTAGGACCCCAGAAACCAAAATCAAGAATCTGGACCAAGACCAAGAAGTTTCTGGACCCCAAATCAAGAATCAGATCTGAAGAGTCCCCAAAAGGAACAGGAAGGTTAAAGAAAATGACCAGAGAAGCGACGGTAGGCATGCTCACCATTAAAATTTTGGAAGGGGCCTTATAGCCTTACGCAATAAAGCGTTTTGTTTCCGAAAATATAATCAATATAATATATAATAAATATAATAAATATGATGAATTCCTTATTTTCCTCTGTTTTAGCTGGCAATGTGGGGGATTGATATACGACATTTGGTTAAGAGGCGCTCCAAGCCATATGACAACCCTATAAATAGTTCGTCACAAAATAAATTATATTTGTTAATTCTATCATGAAAGTTACAGCTCCATCCTCCGTGTAGAGCAATTTATTATTTTCTTGTAAAATAGTATTTCACATGTAAATAAAAAAAGTTTAATGGAAAAGAGGGCCTAGCGGGGAGTAGAAATGTAAGTGAACGTCCCCCCTCTTGTTTGAGGCTGCCCATGCGTATGATAAGCAGTAATTTTTAGAAAGCAAAATCGCTTCTAAAGTCTTCACGAATCGATTGATTGATTAATTAGCGGTTCCGGGCGCGTCAATTGCTACAGTCATTAGTTCCGTAAGTGTAGTGTATGTTTTATCGGGAGTAGGCGGTGATCTCCCCCAGCTGGATGATGAGATCCGGCACCGACTTACATACCTTGACAGCTAGCACAATTTTCTTCAACCAGATATCTCCCACCAGCGGTGCATCCGGGGCAAGCTCTAAGCTCTCGACCGGTCTCTCGGCGAATGTGGCAGAGTTGTGTGAGTAAGGGGTGAGTGTAGGACAAGGAAGAGGATGGAAAGACCGCACGCGGTTCGTGGCCCACTTGTTAGGGTACTCTTGCGGCATTTGCCTGGTATTGATCAGAGAAACCACAGAAAACTAACCGATCAGAGCAGCCAGCCGCTAGAATTCTCCTCCAGACAGCAACTCAATTCGAACTAGCTATCTAGTGTCCAAAATCCTTCCATCGTCGAAACTCGAACCTAGACCTCCTAATCAGAGGCACTGCAGTGACATCAGTTGATGCCCTGAGCCATCTCTCCCGGTCAAAGAATCAATTAACAGGAAACTATAAACTAAGAAATATTATTTGTTTTCTAATAAAATGTTTTCTCGAATCTCAGTTCGAAAACAAATAATGTTTCTCCATTCTGGAAATGCCAAAATCATAAACTGAGGACCATAGGATAGTAATGAGAAACAAATTAATTAAGAAGTTTTATCTTTATTCTCCAGTTAGGGGAGAGCAAACGAAATATATTTGACTTGGGTGAAGATATAATTGAAAAACAGATGTCTTATAAGCCTAATAAGTTCTTTATTATCTTGTCTAAGCATACCTATGTTCAATGAATTTTTGGCTGTACAGTAAGTACAGCCAGTAATACATATTATTTAAAAAACAATAAAAATTTGAATTATCATGTTCATCATTTTTGTAGTTTAGATCACATTAGCGGTTCTCATTCTTAATTAATTTGACGGAAGTGCGTGTTTAGTGTTAGTGCACGATACTGATGTCAAAAAATGATCTTCTCAGCACAGGGCATTTAGTTTCTCAAGCCCTAGAATCAATTTACAACCCAGAATATTCAACCAACATGGCGGTCGCAGAAAGCAGCCTGAACTTTACGGGCAGCAGCATGGAGTACATCGAGGACAATACGTCCCAGCCTCAACAACATTCTCTCAACAGTTCTCATGTGACTGGATCATCGTCGGCGCCTGTCGAATCTCGGCAAGTAGCATCACAGCAACAAATAACCGGATCAACCCATTCAGTGACGCAACAAAACAAGGTAATGCAAGGCAAGCGAATCCGCGAGGACAGAGGCGACGCCAGTGACAGACGCCAAACGCATGACCTCGACAGAACTTTCCTCAGAACTGAACCCCGATAACAACTTGCAAAAACACTATAACGTAGATGTGTCAAATAGATTCAGTTTTTTTAAACGAAGAGTTACCTGAAGTACCAGTAGAAGTTAAAAAAATCCCCCCTATCTATTTAACAGGAATTAACAATCATACTGAACTTATAAAGGAAATCAAATCTAAGTTAACCGAAAACTTTACCACCCAACTCAAGAACAATAAAATCAAAATACAATTCACGACTATATCCGACTTCAGAACTGCAGTTAAATACTTTATCAATTCTAATAAACAATTCCATACCTACTCAGACCCCAGTGTAAAGAAATATTCAATTGTGATAAAGAACATTCATCCCACAATTCCGGAAAACGAAATTTTTGAAGACATCGCATCTCAATTTCCATCAGTTACAAAGGTCACGAGACTAAACAAGAACAATATCCCGATCCCAGTAGTCGCTGTAGAATTCAACGGCACCGAAAAAATCGAAAGTGTTCTGGAATTAAAATACATTTGCAACTCCGTAGTTAAGCCGGAAAGAAGAAGGAAAACTGTAGGTCCAATTCAATGCTACCGTTGCCTAGACTATGGACACAGTAGAAATAATTGTAACTACGAAGTTTCGTGTGTGTTCTGTGCAAAAAACCACCTTTCAGCAAACTGTCCATCAAAAAAATCAACTCCTACTTGTAAGAATTGCATGGGGAAACACAGGGCTGACCTCAGGTCTAATGAATGTCCATATTATAAGAACATTGTGGAAACTAACAGCAAAAATGTAAATTCCAGTCCCAGATCTCGACAACCGCGCACGCCACCACCCAATCATGACACAACGAACTTTCCATTCTTGCCTACAACTAACAATATTCCTAATTTCTCGCAAAGAATTAATAATCGCTATCAACCAATAAATGCAAATAATGTTCACCAACAATATCACAATCAACAAACAAACAATCAATTTAACCAACACGACAACAATAACTCCTTCATAACCAACATCACACAATTTATCACCAATCACATAGTTAACCTCATCAACTCGCTAATTCCAACAATAATACAAAGTATTCAGAACTCCATCACCTCCACATTTAGTAACAGCTATGGCAGATTCACATCATAAAGCATTAACCATTCTTAATTGGAATGCTAATGGCATAATAAGCAAAAAAACCGAACTAGAACATTTCCTACGGGCAAAAAAGATAGACATCGCATGTATCACAGAGACGCATTTAAACCCAAGCAAAGCATTCACCATACCAGGATTCAAAATTATTAGAGCCGACAGAAACGAAAACTATGGAGGTGGTGTCTTAATATTGATAAAGTTTAGTATTCAACACCACCAAATAACCTTGCCACGCACTCCAGGCATTGAAAAAATCGGGATAAATGTAACATATAACAACAATCAAACACTAACTGTAGTCACGACGTATAAACCACCTAACATAAATATAAAAACTACCTCTATCAATAAATTACTACAATTGCCCAACTCTTTCATCATAGTAGGAGATCTAAACTCAAAGCATTCTGCCTGGGGATGTCGGACCACAAACACTGCCGGTGAATATTTAAATAGAATACAAAACACAATGCAGCTTAAAATACTTACGCCCACAGAACCAACCCATTTCCCATATGATCCCAATAAAAACCCAGATATATTAGATATAGCAATAACAAATCTCAAAGACCCATTATATTCCACAGCTCATCATGAATTAGACTCAGACCACATTCCTGTTATTATAACAACTAAATTAATAAAATCTCCATCCCCCCCTCCACCCACACTGAATACTTACAATATAAATTGGAATTATTTCAAAAATTCTGTTGAAAAATTAATACCAAAATTTCAAATCCTCAACTGTCCAACTGAAATTAATCAAGCAATCACTAAATTAAATAACATAATAATCAAAACAATCAATGACTTTCATTATAAAACACTAGACACCAGAAGAAATCTTAAAAAACCATTGCCTCCCAGTATTACTGAACTAATAAAAATTAAAAACAAAACCAGAAGGCTATGGAACACCCTAAAAATCCCAGAACTGAAAAAAGAATTAAATCACCTAACAAAAATCTGCAAAAAGGCAATCAGTAAACACAACCAAGAAAAATATAATCAATTTATCGAGGGACTAAATACCAAAACTAATTCTCTTTGGCAACTCACAAAGAAAATTTTAAAGAAAAGGAACAGCATTCCCCCACTTTCCACTGAAAATGGGAAAAAATACTCGCCTATGGAGAAAGCAGAGATTTTAGCAGCCCATTTTGCTAACACATTCACTCCTAATGACTCCATAAAAAATTCCAAGCATGATGAAATATTAACATTTTCAAACGCTCCTCTATACAACGTTCCTCACAAAATTAAATTCATCTCTCCCTATGAAGTTAAACAAATAATCAAAAAAATGCCTAATAAAAAATCCCCAGGTCACGACCGAATTAATACTATCATTCTCAAAAGATTACCAAACAATGCCATCGCATTTTTAAACAATATATACAACTCCATACTAAGAACAGGTTATTATCCCCAATCATGGAAACATTCAATAATACATCCAATAGCAAAACCAAATAAAAACCATTCACATGCAGAAAATTACAGACCAATCAGTCTTTTACCCACCATGTCAAAAATTTTAGAAAAATTAATTCTCACCAGACTAAACAAACATATAAATAAAACCAACTCAATTCCACCTCATCAATTCGGCTTCATCTCTCAACACTCAACGACGCACCAGCTATTGAGACTAACTGAACATATCCACTCTGCTTTCCAAAAGGGATTCCACACCACCACTGTATTTCTAGATGTGTCACAAGCATTCGACAGAATATGGCATCCAGCCCTATACTTCAAATTAGTCAAAATCGGTACGCCAAATTATTTAATTCAAATAATCAAAAATTTTTTATCTAACAGAACCTTCTCAGTAACAATAGATGGTCACTGTTCTAACCCCAAACCAATTACCGCAGGGGTCCCCCAAGGTTCGCCGCTATCCCCAACTCTCTTTAACCTATACACTGCAGACATCCCTACTTCTCATCAAATAAATACCGCCCAATTTGCCGACGACACTGCTTTATTTATCTCCGGCAACTCATTACAAACTCACCAATTCCAGCTCCAACAGCACCTAAATCTTATAACAAATTGGGCAAATAATTGGAAAATTAAATTAAATCCATCAAAATCAGCAGCTAAAATCTTCTCATTAAAACCATTTGCACATCCACCCCCGCTACTTATAAATAATAATCCTATAAACTGGACCCCAATTACTAAACCAATAAAATATCTCGGATTGAATTTAGATACCAAACTTAACTGGAAACAACACATTGAAATAAAAGTACAACAGGCAAAAATCAAACTCATCCAATTAAGACCATTACTAAACTCATACAACCACCTCTCACTCACAAATGCACTAACACTATACAAATCAATCATCCGCCCAATATTATTATATGCATGCCCGATCTGGACCAATGCCGCAAAAACCAACCTCAACAAATTCCAAGTGATTCAGAACAAATACCTAAGATCAATAACAAGAGCACCATGGTTCATTAGTAACAAACAACTTCACAACGACCTAAACATAAAAGAAATAAATCACCATATAGCATTCCTATCCAACAACTTCTACACAAACTTATCATTCATAAAGGCATCAACCCACTACAGACTCGGCAAAGATCCCAATCACAAAACCAGAATCAAGAACAGATTCCCGCTTCATTCTTTCCTACAGATATTTGCAAATCTTGAATAATTCTCCTGAGGTGCTTTTTGTTTCCTCTCCCTAGATTAAGATTAAGTACAATTTTAACCTAGATTAAGGAAATTAGATTAAGCCACCAAACAATTGAAAAAGTTTTTATCTGTTAACTGATCATTGTAATTCAACAAACGATAAAATAAATTAAAAAAAATTCTTAATTAATCTTAAAATCTTATCCTGAAGGGTATGAAAGGTATTAACTGGTGGTAAAAATGTCTTCAATCTTTACAAATAAAATGCCAAAGAATGAAAATTTCATAGAGATGTAATGAATGTCACTTTTTCATTATAAACATTAAGGATTTGTTGAGAAATCTTACTAAATAAGGCAGGTGCATATGGGAAACCGCAAAATACGGCCTTTTTAACGGTTTGTTTACAGGCAAACAGATAGTTCATTATCCGAAAACTGTATCCTCAGGCCTCGAACCCGTGTTTACGAAGTCGAGGGTTTCACGACAAGTCTGTCACACTGTAATGTACGCAATGTTATGTTTGGAGATTTTCTATTATTTTTTTGTGTTCTTCTCTTCTTGGAAACTCCATTTGCAACTGAATGTGGTCAGAGCCGAATATTCTACTAGTAATAATTTGAAAATTAGTTTAGGTGTACTTTTATGCATAAAGTGCACGTTTCGCTTACACCTTCCCCATCATACGGATGTGAGGAGGAGAGAACCGGTATTTTCATATGTGAGAATTATTGCACAGGAACAATAGTTTCGATAAAAAAAGTCCCTTAATAGCAAGATCTAAGGAACTAAAGAACAAAAATATGAGAATGTGCGATATGAAATGTACAATGATAAAGTACAATTGTTTTAACTCGCCTAACGTACTAAAGAACTTTATTTTTACTTTAAACATGTCTAAAGAAAAAACTTCTTATCAGATAAAAACGAAATTCTCTAATCATACGGCCGATGTTTTTAGTTCCAGTAGAATACACGCAAGCAGCTGATGCTAGATCGAACGCTGGCTGTGATGACGTAAACTGTTTTGAAGGTCAAAATAGTCTGCAATACGACAGGAGCTCTGTCAAGGTCACTACAATTCACCTTCATCTTCCCCGATCGCGCAGAAGCCAATTATATCTCTAGAATGAAAACAAACGGAACGCAGTCTAGTGCAATCCCCAAGGTCGATGGCTACTACGTTGTACGACGATCCCCGGAATTCCAACAGGTCGTAGCATCTGTTTACAAAACTGGATTTAATTTTCACACGATTCATGAAAACAGTGGCCGGAATACTCGGCTTACCGAAACGATTCTTACTAAAAGTGTCTCTAAACTCAAAAATTAGTAAATTTTGTTTAAGATGCATGACATAATTTCAAGATTTAAAACTGATGGACAAATTGCATTGAGAAAGAAATATCAGGAGGTGTGAAACAGATTCGAAAAAATATTTGGATTGCGATTTTCAATATTTCGAAAGTTGTACTGAAAAACGAATCGAAACGACACAATTAGATAAACTCCTTATGAATTTATCAACTTAGAGCTCAAAAGCTTCTAATATGACAGTTATACGTAACGCACTCTTCCAACTCTCGCGATTTTCGCGAACAAAATTGCATGTAACTCCTCACCATATGCGCCAATCTTAACCAGCTTTCAGCATTAATCAGTCCTTAATCGTGATGTGAGTGCAACGTTTCAGCTCAAAATTCCTTCATGTGAATTTTAGACTGAAAATTAGATATCGTATTGTTGAGGTGATTTCAATAATAAGACAACTTGTTCGTGCTACTAGTTCGGAAAATTGTTGAAAGAAATGTAAATGGAAAGAAATATTTTCACGACGTTTTTATTCCAAATAGTTTCTTAACTAAAGGAACAATAAGAAACTAGAAGAGTAAATAAGAAACTAATTCTTATTACAAAAGATATAACAAATTTAATTTTAATCACGTAACTAAAAATATACATGACAATTATATTTCAGTTCATAATTACAGCTCGCATTACAGCTCGCTGTATCGAAGTGCGGTGAAGTGAAGTGTGGTGAAGTGAAGTTCTATGAAAGATGGCGCGGTGAAATGTTCACGTGATTTTATAAATTTTGTAGATTTTGTATAGTTGTTAAGTATCTGTAATGTTAAGTTAGTGTATTCTGCCACCAAGTTCTCACACTTAATTGCAGAATTATTAATAAATCTAATCTAATAATTTTAATTTTTAGTTTATTTTCTATCGTTTTCTTACGTGACTACTGTGGAAAGTCTCCATCGCTTGTAATTGTAGAGTAATTAAAAAGTCTATTGGTTATGTTGCTGTTGAAGTGAAATTAAATTTGATAAATATTACATTTTTTTACGAAAATTGTATCTACATTGTTGTTGTTTGTTTATTTTCTTTGACATATAATTCCAAATTGTGTAATGGCCACATATGAGTGTTATTCACTGAACACAGTTCAAATGTTTATTCAGAACTCCTTCATATAGAAAATACTGATTCACCTCTATCAATTTAAGCTAATACAGTTTATTACCACTAAAAAATGTCCTTTTTTTAAAATAAAACATTGTAAGAAACACACACAATAACACACAAAGACAATGTATTTATCTCCATAAAAATTGTGTTGTGAACTATCTTAATGAAATTTTTACAAGTAAAAATTGATTGTTTTTTAAACAATTCTTCACTTATCTTAATTTTATGATTTTTAGATGTGTTACTTTCCATGTGCACCGAAGATATCGTCACTTCGCCGGAATACCTTTATAACACAAAAAACTATTTTGTTCAGAAAAGTGCAATTTAATTTCCCCGCAAGTACATTTGCCTCCCATTAATCGACGGTGTTCAAGTTATATAAAAAATGTTTGGCTCCTGATTTTTAATTGATGAAAAATAATTTTATTGAACACAGAATTGTTTGACAACTTTATCCCATACAAATAAATGGCGAATACTGTTCCTTAAATAGCGATACATCTGCTACCAAGCGGCAGTTAGTGCAATGTCAGAGATAAATGCTTATTCCACATAAAATGACTCTTTAAACCGTTTTACCTTAAATTCTAAATTTTTCAAAATATTTTTGAGTAACAACAGTGTTCCGGAAAAGTGAGAATATCCTGCAACACAGCTCTAAATATCAATACATTTGTATCTAAGAACATATGGCAACTCTTGAAATGCGATAGATCACAACTTGGAGGTTAACCCCTAACCAGCGAGAGTTCGCAATCCCCATTGCCCCACCCAGCCCAGTCTCGTACGCGGAGCCGCGTTGTGCAAACTCTGCAGAAAAGTTGCTGAGCGAGGCGCCGCAAAAGCAGCTCGAAAGAAGCGGCGTTACATAAATGATAACGCCGACGGCGGCGGCGGCGGCAGCAGGGAAAGCCATCGGCTTGCCCGAGCCTCGTACTCCACAACAACATCCGAGTGCAGATAGCGACGAGGGTCCCGACCGCGCGCGTCCTATGCCACTCGCCGTGACGTGACGCGGCGGCCGAGCCCGCGCCAGCCCCGCGTCAAAGGGGGGCGGGGCGAAGCCGGCACCACAGTGGGGCCAACGCTTTACCCCTGTGACACCCAGAGGGGCAGGGGCCCAGGGGGGCAGGGGCCCAGGAGCCCAGGGGCTCAGGGGCCCAGAGGCCTAGAGGCCCAGAGGCCTAGGGGCCCAGAGGCCTAGGGGCCCAGAGGCCTAGGGGCCCAGAGGCCTAGGGGCCCAGAGGCCCAGAGGCCTAGGGGCCCAGAGGCCTAGGGGCCCAGAGGCCTAGGGGCCCAGAGGCCTAGGGGCCCAGAGGCCTAGGGGCCCAGAGACCTAGGGTCCCAGAGGCCTAAGGACCCAGGGGCGCAGGGGCCCAGGGGGGCAGCTGGGATGGATTGATTATTTTGGGCACGTCAACTGCTATGGTCTCGTAGGTGTAGTTCATGTTCTTACTCGGGAGATGGCGGTGATCTTCCCAATTGGGATGTTGAGATCTGGCACCGGCCTACACATCGGCTAGCGGGTTCTTCCCCAAACTGGCGTCTCCCACCAGCGGGCACCGTCGCTGGCTAGAGCAAGCGCTAAGCTCCTGACTGGTCTCCGACATATGTGGTAATGTAGTGCGTGGTAGTGTAAATAAGGGGTGAGGGTAGAACAAGAAACAGGGAGGAAAGATAGCGCGCGGTCCGTGCCCGTTTGTTAGGGTACTGGTACGGTATTCACCTGATTTTGATCGAAGCATCCACGGGAAGCTATCAATCAGAGCATCCGGCCGCTAGAATTCTCCTCCAGACAGCGGAATTAGACCTAGTTAAGTGGCTAGAGTCGAAATTCTTCCCTCGTCGGGTCTCCCCTCTAGGACCTTCTGGTCAAAAATACAAATAATGAATTCATTATTCCGCAGAGACGTAAAGCCTGTGTGGAAACCCGCTTTATGGGGAGGAAAGGAAATGGGTATCGAAAATACATTATTATTGTCTTTTTTGTATACAATTGAAGCATCGATTTGTTTTTCGACTATCCATATAAAAATTGTATTTTTTCTAATTCACTTTTAGACTCTGAAAATTATTTCTGTTAAAAGTAGAGGTGAATTTAAGTTTTGTATTGCGGGGACTTTTGTGCGAAATAAACAGCCCGTGAATCTACCAAAGTTCAATCTACCAATAAGCAGCTACCGTGAATCTAGCCAAAGGAATCTTGGTTTTTCTGGGTGCCCCTGTTTTTATCCCCCCCCCCCCTCGCCGTGGGTTGTAGTACCTCTCTCCAATCTTTTTACTGTCGCCCTCAGAGGATACCAAGGGTCTGGTGATAAAAGATTCGAAAGTCTCAGAAATGTAAATTGAAAGAATGAATGGAAGAACCATATCTAAGAGCCTACTTATAGCTTTCCATTGTCTTTTTTAGATTTATTGTAATAGTATACACAATTATTTTGTACTTTCTCGCTACGGAGTAGAGAGAAAGTAATGTAATGCTGCCTGAAAAACGGCGAATTTTCTGCAGAGAAACTCTTTTATTACTGGACACTGGTAAAGAAAAAGTGGATAAATCCAGTTGCTAAATTTAGAAAAAATCTTCTAACATATGAAGTAGCCCGAATACATGTATTGCGGGTCCTTTATACCGAAAAATCGAATGACGAAAAAAAGTATGTCAGTCTCTGAACAACACTAGCGGCTAAACCGTTCAGCTGATTTTCTCCAAAATTAATATTCTTCAATCGATGTGGCTGATGTTGCGGCCCCATGAATTTGAAATTGAACTTTTAATTTTGGAGGGTACTTTACATGAAGCCCCTGGGACATTTTCCAAATTTTCAAAAAAAACTGGCTGCATCGTTTTCATTAAAGTTTGTTGTTAGTGTGAAGGACGATTAAGAGAATATTGCAAGTCTGATGTTCATGTAGGCTTCCGCGGCTCGAGTTCATGACTTCTAGGCTGTCTGGGTGAAGCCGCGTCGTTGGCAGAGAGGCTGACGTTTCGCCTGTCATATCGCAGGCTTCTTCAGGGTAGTATTTGACTGTTTGACAGTGAGGAGTCCATGAAATTGTGTTATTGTTGATTGTAAAGGGGAAGGGAGTGTAGACGTCCTTTAGCGAGAATATTTTGGCAGTGGATTTTGTAGGGTTTAGTTTAATTTTCCATATTGTTGACCATCTATTCTGTCTAGATGTATTTTTTTCACTAATGGTTTTAATTGATTGGCTGGATTTGTAAATTAGTGTCGTCTGCAAATTGTGCTAAGTGGGTCTGGTTTGTAGTCTAAATATCTGTCGAGTAAATATTAAATAGAGTTGGTGAAAGTAGGGAGCCTTGTGGTAGGCCTGCTTGTATTTTACAGGGATTTGAATTGTGCTTTTCTACTGTCGCTGTGAATGTTCTGTTAAAAAATGTTTTATGATGTTGACCAGGTAGAGTGGCGTTCCAAATGATTGCAATTTGAATATTAAGCCTTTGGTGCCAAACTCTGTCAAGGGCTTGTGATATGTCCAGGAAAGGTGCTATTGTGTGCTTTTTATCTTGGTATGCTGAATGAATGTGTTCAGTTAGTCTAAGAAGTTGGTGTGAAGTGGACACTTGATTAATAAAGCGAAACTGATGTGTGGGTATGTTTTGTGTTTTGTTTAAATAATCATTTAATCTTTTCAGAATTAATTTCTCTAGAATTTTTGAGGAAGTTGGCAACCTGCGTGTCCTAATAAAAGTTTGTAACCCTCATTCTGATACATTCTGTACATTACTGGATAGATAATTTCATAAAGGAATACATACACATATTACATACGAGAGAAGTGTCCTGCTATAGAAGGAGACCGTTTTGAATTTCATTTGGACGTTTTGAGGCAAATTGTTACGGTTTATTCAAAATAATAATTTGCAATCTTGATTACATTTTCACATTTGATTATTTCTTTTATATCGTCTATTGTACTGCTATTATATTAATTCAGAGCAACAAGCGAATACAGCGATATTGATTGATTAATAAGTGATTCCCGACGATTCAACGGCAAATGTCATTAGTCCCGTAAGTGTAGTTCATGTTTTTATCGCTGGTGGTTGGCGGTGGTGGTGGCAGTTATCTTCCCACTCTCGATGGAGAGATCCGGTGCCGACCTAGGTATGTAGCTAGTTTCATAAATCCTGCCCCGAATTCGAACCCTAGGACTTCCTGGTCTGGGGCATTGCAATGGCATCAATTGATGCCCTGAGTCACCTAAGTCCGTAAAGATAACCGTTCGAAGTTGGGTTTCCGTACGAAGCAATTTTCACTTTTATAACAATAATCTTTAAAGTGCAGAATGATCGTTCGCGTGCAGCTAATAAGAGAATCTTATTACTTCCGCAAACGGATTCCTGCACTTAGGTCTTGTTACTGTTTATTACATAACTGATCTCGGCTTCGTCCAGTTTCACTTTATGTATTTAAACTGTATTTACTGTGACTTCAGTATTTGAGCGCTAGTCGCTACGTTACGAGTCTCTACGTCCCTACTTCCCCATTTCCTCGCGACGAACGAATTCCCAGTTGTAATGATCGCGCGCATGCGCACTGTGCTTTTGGGGTTCCGCGTTCGCTAAAACTCCAGAATCGTTCGTCAGAACGAAGCGTTTAAATCGGGTCTAATATTGAGAAAGGGAACTTACTTTACCACCTTAGGTGGCTGAGGGCACCAACTGCGAGTAATGTGTTTGCAGTACCTCTGACCGGAAAGTCCTAGGGTTCGAGTCCGGAGTTTCGACACTAGCTAGACAGCTAGGTCGAATTTAGCTGCTGCCTACAGGAGAATTCTAGCGCCCGGATGCTCTGATCGGTAGTTTGACGAGGTTTTTCCGATCAACACCAGGCGAATGTCGAAGCAAAAGTAATAAATGGGCCACAGACAGCAGGCATCTTTACATCTTTTTCCTTGCCCTATCCCATACATACATACATACATACATACATACATACACACACATACACATACATTCACACACATACATACACATACATACACACACATACATACACACACATACATACACATACATACACACATATACATACACATACATACACACATACATACATATACATACACACATACACATACATACACACATACACATACATACACACATACACATACATACACACATACACATACATACACACATATACATACACATACACACATACATACACACATACACATACATACACACATACACATACATACACACATACACATACATACACACATACACATACATACACACATACACATACATACACACATACACATACATACACACATACACATACACACACATACACATACATACACATACACACATAAACACATACACACATAAACACATACACACACACTTATATACACTACACTACCACATATGTCGGGAACTTAAAGTATTCTCCGGTTATGGCTGTGCCCCGGTAATGGGAAATACCTTATTGCGGAAAACATTGCAAGACGAGGTGTAAGTCGGTGCCGGAAGTCACCAACGAGTGGAAAAAATCACTAGCGCTTCCTGTGATAAAACACGTTCTACTCTTACTGGAATAATGATAACAGGCATGTTGAAGCGCCCGGAAATACAAAACACTAAATCAAGGCATCAGGATTCAATTTGCACCAGTGTTTCGTGGCTTTAGGCCCACTGTGCGGAATCTGCACGCGGCCCAGGCGCACGCGGCGCCGCCACACGTCACGCGCAGTTATTTTCGCCCGATGGAGTATCTGCCCACATTTTCGCACTTACGTACTTTGCGCTCTTATTTGCGCTCGGCATGAAAAGACGGATCGATAAGCTTAAAATAACAGTTTTCAATAAACTCTCGGGAAGGTTTAGATTCACGTTGCAGGTTAATCGCGACGGAGGTTTGCGGAAACGGAATTTAAATTCGAAATATCATTTGTTGACTGCGAACTGTGTAGAATGGAGAATTGAAGAAACGAGAATGAAATTTCGGACTGGAAATTGAGAGGATTGGTCTTGTGTGTTAATTGTTTAAAACGAAATAATCTCTCAAAAATGGAATTTACGTAAATAACTATACTAGGGTGGAATACATGCTCAAAACCTGAATGTGAATTTTAAAAAAAGAAAAAGAAAACAAATTTAACAATTCGTGTATCTTGTTTTTAATACCACTATTTTGCTCCATTTTCCCTTGAATATTCGTTGTATTCGTAAAATGGGTGTTAAAAGAGTAGTTGCATGTTACGGACTGATATTCTATTGAATTTTATACTACTCGTAAGTACTCGTTATATTACTCTACGAAATCAGTGATTCATATTAATGAATCATTGCTTTCTTAGCCAATTTTATTACCGAATGGCGTGACTACGTGCAACAAGTCTTTTATATTACAATACGAACCATTGCATTCTAACAGCGGGCAGAGTTTGCTAATTTAATTACAACAGAAATATGTAATAACTGTTTTATTGCGTAATTTCAATTCGTACTCAGATGTACTGAAGGGTTAATAAGAGCAGACAAATAAAAAGTAATGGAAATGAAATCATTCAAAATTAATCACCACAGATATCAAAGAGTTGTGCAGAAGACTTTACCCAGAAAATAATAAATAACAAGGTTCGTGGTGTAGGTTATATACATTATTTTTATGTCTCAATAATACTACACACGCAATTCTAAATTTCGTATTATACTTGCATTCTGTCATTGTAAAAAAAGAACTGAAAACTTTCAATAAGAAAGAGGCAGGATTTCGTTATCACTTTTCGTGTATTTAGTAATAAAACTTAAGACGCTGCCCTAGACATTTCTTGAGGCGGAATGGTTACAAAAATGAAAATTCCCGACTACATTTTCGTCAAAATATGGTTCCTTACATATTTCCTAAAAATGCAGTGTGTCGAAATAATTGTTTTACAAGATACGAGTAACACAGCCATTGCTTAGTGACGTTTTTAGATATTACTTTTAAATCTGTGATCTATCAGAGAGGGTGAAGCAAATGACTAAGTGTGAAGATGTAAGGGTCTGTCAAGCATGAAGAGTTAATTAAATCATAAAGGTGTGACTAGCACCAATTGAGAGGCGTTCATTGCTACTTTGCGTGAGATTTAATCAGTTCCTTTCCTTTCCCTGAAACCCCTTGCCTCTTCGTTCAGTGAAATCAACACTGTATTTTGTTCGAATTGTAATTTCTATGGGAAAATCATGTTACATATAAGAGTACATTCTGCGATAAAACAACATAAACGTAAAATACCTCTAAGCTTAAAGTAGAACAAGGGGAAGAAAGAACTGCTAAACTATAGGATTCTGAGAATTTTTGGTATCCACTCAAGGGTTCAAGTTTCGATTATTCAAATCTAAAATATTATTTTTGTGATTCCTTTGAAAATGATTCAATAATATTAAAAAAATAACTTGTAGATAGTCTCAGATAAAATATTTAGAAGACAATATAAAATGAAACATTTTTTTATAATTTTTAAACTTTCTTCTTATTATAATTGTTCATTTTCATAAAAATATACTCTCATATAAAGAAGAGAAAGTACATGAAATAAATTATTATCTTAAGGTATTGAATAGTCCGTTAATATATTTTTTTTATGTTCTTTATCAAGAAGTGTGACACTTGTTTGTTTTCTATGAGCATTTCTTCACTAACTTTTTCTGAATTTTTAATATATTGTAGGATATAATGTAATTAATGGCGATGTTGCGTACTATATTCTAAGGATAATTAATTCAGACTACTGAACTTTGATACTCGTAATTGCACCAGACGAATGGTTACAATTTGTTGGCGGATTCAGCAGACTGAAGTAATTCTACAAGACCACATTCTTTACTTACAAGACCACATTCATTTATTGTAAAGGCTACGCTGTATTTGTTGACCTTATCTGAATGTGCGTAACAAATATGAAGGAAGAGAAAATACAAGGGCATGGATGTGATCTCGGACGAGAGAGTTCTGTCGACGATGGAAGTGTAAACAGCGTTCCTTTGGTTCCAACACACGAATATCAATGTTACTATCAGGTATTATTTCATGTTTTAACTTTTATAGTATTGTGATCATGGTAATTTTTCATTCAGAAACCAAAAATCGGAAAAGAAAAAAACATCTGTCACAAAACATCGATGTTAAAAAACATCGGTGTTAATACATCGATGTTTCTACAAAACCATCGATGTTTTGAAAACATCTACATCGATGTCGCATCCCTACTAGGAAGTTCTTGATCTTGTCATGACGCTTTACTCTTGCTGGCTTAGTAAAAGTGCATTGGCCCTGGATGTGGTTCATGGTTTCCATCGCTGCGTTGCACTTCCTGCAGTATACGTTCTCTCTGGGCCTTCCCCTACCGAGACCAGCGATATTGACAGAAATATTAGTTCTCAATTGAAGTGTCGTGATAAAAAAGGCCAGGTTTTAGAGGACTATTGTCTTTCAAAAAGGCATTTTCGATATTGGATCGATTGTATGCGCCTCAACGGCTCACCCTTGGGATCCCAGCTCCTTCCAAGCGGACACATCACCAACGGCACCATTTCTTCTTACAAGCCCTTATATGAACGAAAATACATGTTTTGGGGTCCCCTGATACCGAAAAAGTTCTTTTTTGTCTATCTGTCTGTCCGTACTTCCGTTCGTTTGTCTGGTGTATGTGAACAACACTAGTACCTAAACGGTGGCAAAATTTTCTATCTAACTAGATAGCTAGGTTCAGTTCTCGTATCTAGTCCAGTATAGGATCAGTTAGAGGAAGTAATTTACTACAAGTAGGAAAAAGGTATATCCACTTTTGCGTTACCAGAGCCCGATAATTATCATACTTTCTCTTCTTACACAGTAAAGAAAAATTATTCTTCTTCTGGTAATGTAAATAATTCGCAAAAATAAGAAGATAAATTGGATAATTGTAAAAACTGAGGCAAGGTTTTACGTATTATCTTTTCCATGCAGATAGAATGTATTTATATTGGTCTTCATATTTTTTGTAGAATATTCTTAAATATTCTTCCTATAAAAATATTATTTGAAATTTTTCATATTTCAATAAATTTTATGAGCCATCGAATGTTTGGCGGCAGTGTTTATTTATATCTGGAGCTTTACATTTGCACCACAGCAATCTAGAAATTTCTTAAGGCAGAACATAACATTTTTCTTGAAATAACACTATCAGATTAAAAGCAGAATTTAGTTTCAATAAACAGAACATATGCCGATGTAAAACAGAATCGCTGACACCGTACAACTTAAATTGGCCTTGAGAATGATTATAATTTAGGAGGAATTCTTACTCTGTGACATCACGACCATAAGGAATAATTTCGAGTAATACAAATAAAACATCATTTCTCTTGAGATATAGAGACGATAAGAACCTAACAGTGTGAGAATTTGTGATCGAACGATTTCTCAAGTTCGTTCCAGACAATATCACTCTAAAGTCTTCTTGACCATTCTTGTAGCAGAGATCTCTCTCCAATTGCAGACATTTAAGTTCCTGAAATAAATTAACGCATTTCTCCATTAACAATGAGCCGGCGCATTATTAAGTTATCATAAGGGATGTGTATATTAACTATAGAGTATCTATGAAATAAAAATGAACCTGCGCGTGCTTATGTAACGTGTGAATGAATATGTATTTTAAAAATCTTTTGAATTTCTGGACCGATTGTATCAAAATGTTGCCGGCGACTGGCAAAACGAACAGGACTGTCGAAAAGGGTAGGGTGAAACTGTTTACAGATGGTGATAAATGAACTTCTGGGCAGAGATAATTAGTTTATAGAAGGAGATACGCAATGTTCACACCCACGCATTTCTCCTCATTCCACTTTAATAGTGTTATGCGTCTATTGCAACTATCAAAAGTTCTTTCCCAAAATGTAACATAAGCAAAGGTATTTCATCATTGCATCGACCAATATATCATAGCGTTACGAAGGAATGTGATAACTAGGGATTAGATTTTTATGTGGTACAAAATGTCAAGATATGCCATAAAATATGCACTCAAAACGTTCTTAATATGAAGTTAAAATTAATGCAATTATGTTAACCCATTCCCTAACGAACTGAAATACCCACTTAAATAAATCGATATTACTTTTTTTATTAAATACATCGTTAGATTCGCATTTCTCACGAGAACTTATTTTCTGTGCTGGCCAACAGATTGCAACTGATCGCAGCTCAAGGAAAAATGAAAAAGAGAAGTGATAGACCGTAGTATATCACTTCTATAGTCAGATAAAATGAGCACAAACGAGGCGAATCGTTCTTCTGTTGATAGTAAACATTTCTGGGCTCCCTACGTCCATTGTTCTTGTTAAGCAATTAATTCTCTATGAATCATTCGTATTATTATTCATGAATTATTCGTATAATTCATGGTATTAATGTGCAGGTTAAAGGATAAAACTAGTGGTCTGTTTCGGAGGATTACATTTATGGACATTATCTCTCAGGGTCAACCTCCTGTCAAGATAGTAGCTTAGATATTTCTCGGAGGGTATGAGTAGCAATCGATAGATTGATTTGTTCTGATAATGTAACTGAACTGAGCCGACGTGACAAGACTCCTGCTTCCCGCTGGATGGCGTTGTGCCATGAAGCGGTCCATTGTGGAAGTTTGCTCAGGTGCTTTTGTAGGTCATTGACTGCTGAATTTAGATGACAGTCTTAAGCATTTATAAGTGTCCTGCCATCAAGAAAATGCAGGGAAATTCCTTCCGTATAATCTGAGCATTATCTTGCCAAAATAAAATAGCAAAATCTTCGGTGGATTACTTGATACGTATATTGTCTAAAATGAGTTTCTATCATCGATATTACAATCATTAAAATCGGGAAATCCTGAGTCTGAGCTCTGAAAAGGTATGCATTTATGGTCCAGGAAATGAATTAGGAACATCACTGAAACTTCGTAGGTACTTTTTGATGAAGTAAAATACTATTATAGTTTAAATCCTAAATCCAAAACTAGAGTTTTAACATAAGTAAACAACACTGCTTAATGTTTAACCTTTAGCAAAGGTCTCAGACGAGGAACTAGGGCCAAGATACACGGGAGAGAAAGTGGGCCACAGAACTGATTCCATAACCACACGTTCTGCTCTTTCGATTCTATTTAAAAGCATAGGCAGGTTTTCACTTTGAATATGTGTAGGGTTTATTCCTAATTATTCATTTTGATAATGAATTATTACATTGATGATCAATTTGTGTCCCTATCGTTAAAGAAAGGAAAAATAAGTTTACACAAATAACATTGTAAATGCCAATGAAAACTCACCACAATAACAATACACAATACCAATATTACACAAATAAGGTGATTTACCAGTCTTCAACATTTGAACGACACGTTTTGTGACACGAGACCTCATCCTCTATGTATCCAGCCAACCCGATCTTGTCAATGAGGCAAAAAAAGAGATAAATTTTCTGAGGCTATAAGAGAACTTTAAGAAAATATTACGTACATTTCGCATACGTTTGATTTGTAAAGCATAAAGCAAGGGACCTAAAGCTGAATCTGCAAAATGAAATAGAGTCAGGAGAAATGAGTTTGTGAGATGCGTATTGTTCCGAATAGTAGAAGTTTACAATACAAATATACTGTTCTCAATCAACCGTCAGTTCTTCTGGCCGTAATTACAGCCGAACAAGGAGGTTTAATTGAATCCCAGCTTACCCACAGAAGCATCCATTACAGGCGATCGTTGCAACTACGCGAGGCCCAAACTGCAGGCGGAGGAAGTGGTCCTGGTAGCAGCCATACAACGCATCTCTGAGAGACCAGTCATCAGAGCACGTCGGCTGCCAGCAGTCGCCTCTACACGCAGCTAAGATGGTGCGAAACTCCATAGCCGCCGGAGGCGAGATTAATATTCGGTTCATTTCCCCTGCAGAACTCCCCGCCTTCCCCTTCGCGATATCCGATTGGCGGTTGGTAAAGTAATTTGATGTTACGAAGGTAATCGTGCTTCCCTCTAAAACTTAACGTGCGCAGGGTCAGCGCGGCACGGACGGTAGTTTTGTGAGGGTCGCGCACTTTATACCGGGACGGGATGCGACGGACTGATTAGGAAGTTCATAAAATGATTTTAAGTAGCTATACTTGAAGTAATTTATTGATAAATTATGCGCATATTTTGGGAGCTTTTGTGTGTATTTCACTGATTTTAAGTGCAAGAATGTACGTATATTTGGACGATTTTAAGTGCTTTTCAATCCGCTCTTTACTCACCATTCATCCAAATTCGTTCGGAACCGTCATATTTTTACATTTTCTTGGTCCATGTGCAAGTGCGAATTAACATAGTTACTACAAAAAAAATATGCTATGGTAAAATTTAATTTTATATTCTGTTTACGAATTATTATTCTCAGCAGGTTTTCTGCCTTGATTATTGATTCATAATCCAGTGTAAAATTAGAGGCCTCTCTCTATACATTCGAAAAAGGAACCGGGAGAGGTGGCTCAGGGCATCAACTGATGTCACTGCAGTGCCTCTAACCGGGAGGTCCTAGGTTCGAGCTAGATAGCTAGGACGAGTTCAGTCGCTGTCAGGAGGAAAATTCTAGCGCCCGGCTGCTCTGGTCAGTAGTTTTCAGTCGTTTCCCCCATTACTGTGAGGCGAATGCCAGAGCAGTACTACAACAAACGGGCCATGGACCGCACTCGATCTTTCCTTCCTATCCTATCTATCCTCACCCCTTACTTACATTAACGCACTACCAGGACCGGTAGTGCCGGGAGACCGGTCGGGTGCTTACAGAGCTTATCCCAACTAGGGCGGTGCACCACTGGTTGGGGAAAACCCCGCAAGCCAATGGTAGGTCGGCGCCGGATGTCACAATCAAGAGGGGGAGTTCACCACCACTTCCCGAGAAAAAATTGCACTACAATTACGGAACTAATGACCTTAGCAGTTAACGCGCCTGCATTCCCTAACAAAATAAAATCAAATCAAATCGAAAGCAGAGCGGCCAGGGTATTGCACTAAAGAAGCCCTTGACAGTGCTCTGTCTCAGTGTCACGAAATTCTCACGAGACGCCAAGGCCGTTCGGTTCAACTTCGCAGATGGTGCTCTGCCAAAACAGGATGAGGTAACATTCTCTAATGTAACGTCACCCACGTGACAATATATTTTGTTTTACTGCTTTTGTGCTACTGACGACACGCTGTACACATATTGCTCAGCTTAGATCCACTATTTATCTCAAACCTCTATTCTCTCATGTTCTATTTGTCTTTGGCTTATTACCAGGTCATTTGCGATAACACTAACTAGCATCTAGGACACGTAAGAAACGAAGTATATTGCAATATTCAAAACTGTATTAACTCTACATTTGCAGATTTTTAATTTTTCAACGTTCAAGAATTAGTTATGAAAAGTTTTCACATGCAGTTATCCTGGGAGAGTAATAGATTCAATTTTTTGTTTCCGTATAAGATTTAATAGTAGTAGTCATTTTCATTTTTTTAGGGATGTTCAAAATTTTCTTTTAAACAACATTCCTTCAAAATGATTCGTTGTAACAGCAAATATGGAACTTAACTCAAAATAATTCGTCGTTTTCTGGCACACAACACTTCTTACGTTAGTAAGTGCGAGAAAGTAAAACAAGAAAAACTGATAAAAATGTTCGAAATTCGCTCTCTCTGTGGTTTAATTACATTCAGTAACAAACATGTGAACAGTCTATTTTAGATCCTGCATTATAATCGCCCTGCATGTTGAATGACTCTCAGAATATAATGTTAAAATCGATGATCTTGAGATAAACACTTTTTATTGTGAAAATGAAGACGAATATAATATGTTACAAATCATTTTTGCACAAACGATCGATACCTTAGTGCAACGATCAAGAATATAACTTTCTAGTTATTACACTCTGACACATTTAACTCTAATTTTCTCAAATTCTTTTCCATTTTGAATACTTAATGGCAGTAATATGGTAAAATGATATGAATTCAGTATTTGCCTTATTTTAAAACTCCGAATCCTGTGATCTTGGTATTAAATGCCCTGACTAGTGAATTATTCAAGATAAATTTTTCCCATGTTGTTGTCTATATTTTGAGGCGAGTCTCTTCTTAATCGTTGATATCATGAATAATCTGACTTGTGTCGGCCACTCCTTAGTGTCTCGCGCCCCTGCTGCCTCAGCACTGAACTCTTGCTTCTCAATCTCGTGATCGTGGAGTTCATAGGTTGTCTTCTACGACCTCTTGGCTCGGGGGCGATTTCTCCAACACCGACGTACGAGTGCACGACCACATACTTTGACCCAATTTTCATGACCTTCGGCAAATTAAATTGTATCTTCTGTAGACTTCGTATTCTCCATTTTTTTTACTGATCTCAACCATGTGCTGTATTTCCAACACGCGATGTATTCGGGAACTCCAAGCTATCCAAATGGAGCTAATTTTCTTATAGTGATGGATTATAATCTTGACACGTTAAGTTTGATAGTGATAGATAAAGTTGCTCTAAATTTAAACAATTGAACATTTTCCCTTCCAATTTTCCTCTCGCGCACAACCCGAGGGAAGAGGAGTAGGGAATTGCCACAAAGCCAGTAGAGTTGGCCTCTGAAAAGAAGAAAAGGGAAAGGAATGGAACCTTCACCCAGTCGTTGCAAAAGGAATTCAAAACGTGAGAAGTTGCCCATAAGATATCTCTATGAGGTAATATAATACAATTGGATGTACGTAATTAACATAACTCACGAATTCTGAAATATTCTTAAGAATATTCCGACTGCTGCGGGGGAGGTGACGGAGACAACGCGTGTGACTGCAGCGGGGGAGGAGATGGCCGTGACCACGGCTCAGGAATCTAGGATGGATGCACGGGTCCCGAACACTGACATTCAGGTGAGGAGAGGCTTCGCTAGATTGTTGCAGGTGAACTGTCGTAGTATCATGAATAAGGAATCCGAATTTTGGAATTTAATTGAAGCATGTGATCCTGATGTCATAATAGGGACAGAGTCTTGGCTTTCGGACGCGGTAGCAAACCCGGAAATTTTTCGTTCAGACTACATTACGTTTAGGAGAGATCGCGAAACTAGAGGCGGTGGTGTATTTATATGCGTGAAAAACACATTTAATATCAGATCAAATTTGGTTGATAAAGAATTTGAAATGACGGGTGTAGAAATTTTCTGTTCAGGAAGTATCGTAGAAATTATTGCTTGCTATCGTCCACCGGGCAACAGCTATGAAATTTTAGGCGCTCTCTACGAGAGAACAAAAAATATAAATAACCGTCATGTAGTTATTGCTGGAGACTTAAATCTCCCAGACGCAAATTGGAAGGGGATTGTTTGCGAAGGGAAAGTCCAACAACTAGTCAACAGACTTGTCTGGGACAGCGGATTAGAGCAGGTAGTAGACAGGCCGACACGGCTGGATGCGATTCTAGATATCTGCCTAATTAGACCGAAAGATTTATTCTTGTCGTGGGACGTTTTAGAAGGCATAAGTGACCATAAAGCCGTTTTAGTCGATTTACAGTTAAATATTTCAAAGAAAAGTATTACCACCGGTATTCTAGTGAAGGAATACAAGAAAGCGAATGTACAAGGGTTTCAAAATTACTTAAGAGAACGATATGGCGAGTTTCTTAGAATAGGAGGAGGAATCGATGAAATATGGGGAGAGTTCAAAAATATTTTAGTAAATGCTGAGCAGGCTTTTGTACCCAGTAAATTGTTAAAAAGTAACAGTGATCCGGAATATTATAATGCAAAGATTAGGCGATTGAAAAGAAAAACCAGAGAAGCATTTAACAACAGACACCGTAGTGAAAATCATATGACCTTATTTCAAAATTATACAAAAGTATTAGGGAAGGAAAAGAAAATGGCAGAGGAACGTCATTTAAAACATATTCTTGATGCGGAGGGCAGTAATAATTGGTCGGTATTTTTAAATACGTTCGTAGAAGGAAAGGAAGTAAAGACGAGATTCCAGTTGTTCGTGTTAATAATTCGCCAATAACGGACCACAGGGAAAAAGCGCAGGCTTTTAACGCATATTTCAGCTCGGTTTTCAAGCAAAATCTAACAGTATTCAGATATCAACGCTGGTAGATAGATGTAGTTTTCATATTGATGTAAATACTTTGCGGGAAAGAATAAAATTAATGAAGAGAGGAAAATCACGAGGTCCTGATGGTATTTCCACGGACATCATTAAATTAGGCGGAGAGGCAATTCTACCTTATTTAATTAGGTTATTTAATGTATCAATAAACAAAGCTTGCGTACCGAAAGATTGGAAGCTGGCTCTCGTAGTACCTATTTTTAAAAGTGGCGACAAGACAATAATTGGTAACTATAGGCCGGTAAGCCTTACATCAGTCGTATGCAAACTTATGGAACATCTAATTTCAAGCTATATCAGGAAAGAATGGGAGGGCAGGGAGTGGCTTTATCAGGGTCAGCACGGTTTCAGAAATGGTTTCTCATGCGAAAGTCAGCTAGTCTCACTTCTACAGGACCTAGCCGACGTAGTTGATGAAGGGAAAAGGGTCGACGCGATAGTAATAGATTTTTCCAAAGCTTTTGATGTTGTCCCACACGATCGTCTTATAAAGAAATTAATAGATTCGGGTATAGACACTAGAGTAGTAGCGTGGATAAACGAACTACTCCGAAACAGGAAGCAGAAAGTTCGAATCGGTAGTTACTTATCAACCTCGAGAAGCGTCACGTCAGGAATTCCACAAGGAAGTGTAATCGGACCACTCATGTTTCTGGCCTTCGTGAATGAATTGCCGACTAATTTAGCTTCAAATGTACGACTCTTTGCAGATGACTGCGTAATCTATAGGATTATCAACTCGGAGAAAGACGAGGATATTTTGCAGCGAGACTTAGACAAATTACATATCTGGGCAGAAACAAACGGCATGGAAATAAACAGTTCAAAGAGCAAGTCCATCACGTTTGGTGGGGGTCGAAGTTACAATGAATTTGTGTACAAACTGAACAATAATGTTATACCTCGAGTCACGTCTTGCAAATACTTAGGAATACAGCTAGACAGTAAATTGAGCTGGGAAAATCAAGTCAATTTCGTTGTAGGGAAAGCCTGGAAATCTTTACATTTTGTTATGCGGATACTGAAAAAGAGTACAGTGAGAGCCAAAGAACTAGCATATATGTCATTAGTGCGACCTATATTAGAATATGGCGCGGTATGTTGGGACCCATACAGAATTTTGCAACAAAGAAATCTAGAAAAAGTCCAGCGTAGAGCATCAAAATTTACTTTCAGGGGTACCAAGAATAAAGGGGTATGGGAGTCACTCGAAAGGAGAAGATTAAAGTCACGTCTCTATGCAATGTATAAAGCGTACACAGGCCATCGAGCGTGGAAAGAAATTCAAAGTCGATTAGGGAAACCTACATATTTCGGCAGAGCGGATCACATATACAAAATTCAGACAAGAATTCAGAAAACGGACGTTGGGAAATATTCATTCGCGAATCGCACAATTAGGGACTGGAACAGTTTGCCTGTGACAATGTTCGATCCCTTTCCTTAAAGCCTGAGCAAATTTAAAAATAAATTAGTTTCTTGAATGTGGATATGTTATAAATATATTTAATAAAATTCAGTGCAATTACCTATGTCTTCTTTGTAATTAAGTATTATTATTATTGTTATTATTGTTGTTGTTATTATTAATGTTATTATCATTATTAGCATTATTATTATTATTACTATTATTATGTGCAGTGCAGTGGCGTGAAGTGCAGTGACGTTGTGCAACTGAGAGAAACGAGTGAGTAAGAAAGACATTACAGCTCGCTGTATCACAGTGCGGTGAAGTGTGGTGAAGTGAAGTTTGGTGAAGTGGAGTTCTATGAAAGATTGCACGGTGAAATGTTCATGAGATTTGTAACGTTTGTAGAGTTTGTATAGTTGTTAAGTTCTGTAATGTTAAGTTAGTGTATTCTGCCACCAAGTTCTAACACTTAATTGCAGAATTATTAATAAATCTAATCTAATCTAATTCGGCACTTACTCCAATAACATCCTCTTAACAGAGTCTCGGGTTTGTTATCATATTACATAGATACATTTAATCGTAATACATAATGTAACACATTCTTTAATTTTTTTTCTTTTTGGTATCTTTTGAAGAGGTTCTTATCATCTCTATCACTTAACAATCTTTATAGCAGATGTATCAAAATGTTACTCTAATGATCTTCAGACTGACATCACATGCTAGTCTACGCGTTGTACTACAGGCAATATTTATAAAATGCTTGATTGATCAGACAGATTAAGGTGCTTATTACATCAAATATCAGCCGGGAGGTCAGCAAATATTTAATTAACCGAATTCAGGATATTAGCAGACCGGTCAACTGGAATGTTCAGTAGGCGTGATCCGACGCCTATACTCACATCGGCTGGCGGGGTCTTTCACCCTTCGGGTATATCCCCCAGCAGGGCGCCGTGCGAGCTGGGACCAGCTTTACGCACCCGACTCGTCTCCCGGTATGTGTGATAGTGTAGGGCATGTAAGTGTAAGTATTGTAAGGACAAGGAAGAGAAGGACAAGAAGTGGAAGGGAAGTGGAAGCATTTGAAGGACAAGAAGAGAAGACGGAAGAGAAAGGAAAGATCGCGCGTTATCCGTAGCCCGTTCGTTAGGATACTACTCCCGCCCGGTATTCGACTGGTGTTGATCGGCAAAATCACGAAAAACTACCGATCGGAGTAGTCGGCTGCTAGAAGTCTCCTCCAGACAGCGAATTCGACTTCGTTATTCAAGGACTCGAACCCTAGGACTTCCGGTCAGAACCACTGCAGTCAGAGATGGACTGAGCTAAAATTTTGTGAGGCTTTTTGTAAAGTACATTAGAACATCCGTTTCAAATTCGCCGGGCCTCGAATTAGGCCAGATCGGTTGGGTAATGCCAATTTCGGAGAAAAAATAGGCTGCAATGTTGTCGTCCACAGACAGGAGGACAAGAAGTTTTGCCGTAAACCAATTTTTCAGTATCAAGAAACCATGAAAGTGAATTCTATGCAACGTATTAGAGGAAGTAACTTACTGCATATACGAGTAACTTACTGCATATCGTAGTAGCAGTAGTAACTTTTTCGATATCAGGGGCCTACAATACGACTTTCTCCGAAAAAAAAGCGGCCCCTTTCCGCTGTAACATTATACATTTTGTGTTTACTGCGTACGTATTTAATAAGTGAGAAGGTACAAATGATACATGTTGGTAACCAAAAATACGTCTATAAATTGTAATAATAGTAATTTACATCAAAAGGCAAGAAAGTGTACCCTTTCATGACGAGACTCATGACGAGACACTGTTCACCCGCAGAGGCCGGCAGGTCGAGGTAGGGAATCCTGTCGAGACATGAAAAGGGACTTCTGCCGAGTGATGTACAATATTTTATTCGAGACTCTGGTTTATGCATGTTTTCCTGCAATTAAATAATGTCACTGACATAAAATGTTGTTTATCACTGCAACATTTTTTTCCTGTTAGCATGGTCACATACTTGTTGATTGTTCTTGTGTTTTCATTGCTTGCAACGAGAATGTCAGGTTCTATCAATGTAATGGATCTTGAAATGGAAGATAATTTGGAAATAATGGAACTCCGCACGATATGCTATTAGAAAAAGTGCCGCAACTTTTGACGTTTCCATCAAAATCAAAAGATAGATATGTGAAAGAATACAGAGGGAATTTTGTAAGTCCCGAGATGCAAGAGGGGTAAAAACTGTCACAGAAAAATAACTTCTCCCATTCACGAAATGAGTGGAAAGTGTTGTCGTACAGCTATTTAATAGATTGTTTAATTGCAAATAATGTATATTGTTCTAAATAAAGAATCAATTGATGAGTGTATGTTTTGTAAGTACTGAAAGCTAACTCATATTTTGTTATAGAACCTTTGCTATGTGGCTTGTTGATGGTCGTTTGTTTCTTAGCTAGATGAAAACATGGTTTGTGCCAGAAGTAAAAGAATTGTATGCGTTGACAAACGAGACCTATGACAAATTAGCCAACACTAAATCAAATTTTAATATAATGCAAAGCTCCTTGGTTCTTCGTGGGTAGCAGTTACGTAGTGAAAAGACAGTGGTGTCAAGAAAAATTGATTTTTCGACGCTCAACAGAATCATTCTCTAATAAAAAGAAATCTTGCCGTAAAACAGTACAGCAATGAGCCATTTTCCAGACAGTTTCGAATGAAATAAAAAATATATTTATATTTTTTTACGAACAAAAATGCGCCCCCTTCTCTAAAAGTGCGTGCTTAGAGCACGTGCGCTGGCTGCCCACCCTTGTTACGCAACGGTTCGTACGTATTTTCATACTATAAAAAACATTGTGGCAAGTTGTGACCCTACTTCTTAAAAATATATACATACGTCTTTTACTTTTCTGAATCATAAGCCTTTCCCAATATCGTTGTGAACAAGCCAGCTGGCAAATACGCCTGCTGTGTTGTACCGCAGAATTGTATCAGCGTCTGCCAAAGCATCTCTTGTCAGGGCCGGCGATTGGTGATATGTACGAGTGAGTAGTCGACCCGGCTTGGAAATCCCGCTCCCCCTGCTATCTCCCACCAACAATGGATTAGTAAAAAATACAAAACATAGTTTTCTTCAAATTGTCATGTTTATCATTAAATTGTTCACATGTATTTTATGTAACTTCGGTACTTCATTTTTGCACTGCAAAAACAGCGCAGCGCTTTGTCTTTTTTATATAAACTCGTTTAACAATTTTTGCTAATCAATTTTGTCGGTGTCGCTATAAACATGTAAAATCGCAATAATAATGAGCAGATCTTGCAACACAGTCGATACGTTTGGATTCGACGCAATTGAGAGAAACTTCGGCCATTTCTGGAATTTGATGTTCATGACATATTTCTCTCAACCCAAATTACGAGTGGGTATTTTACCCACTCGGAAGTTTTCGTGTGGGTATAGCAACCCACCATACCCATATTATCCGCCGGCCCTGTCTCTTGTCAGCGTGGATACTGTAAATATCGTACAATATCGGATGTTCCGGAGGACGCGTCATCAGTGATGTGGGGTAATATTTGTTTGTTCTTGGAAGGGAATGCTCTTGACGTATGCAGCTTATCCTCAGAGGAGGAGGCGTGGCTTCTTGGAAGCGTAAGAAGATGCGCGAAGTTCTTGCTTGCTCTGCTGAGGCATTTGCCGCAGAAGCAAAAATATTATCTAATTCGCTGACAGTGCTATTTGTACAAAACGAGGGACTCTAGGAGGGGTTGTGGAGAGCACTCCATCAGATCCATATTCTTCTGTTGATTTTGCGTAATCCATCTCTTCCCTGATGAACTTTACTAATCGACCAGCAAATAATTTAACGTTTAGTTGTTCAAATCAACGCGTATTTGTATGTATGTATAAAGTATCATGAACTTTACTAATCGATCACCGA
Source organism: Gryllus longicercus (assembly GCA_038098605.1). Lineage (NCBI taxonomy): Eukaryota > Metazoa > Arthropoda > Insecta > Orthoptera > Gryllidae > Gryllus > Gryllus longicercus. The sequence goes on along the minus strand of JAZDUA010000741.1, from coordinate 361,415 downwards.
AAAATTTCACGTTTAGTTGTTCAATTCAACACATATATATGTGTGTATAAAGTATAAATGCAATATTTTGATTCTGTACATCATCTTACTTACACTTGTTCATCATACTTACTATACGAACTGTAATGTTCTGCGATTGAGGTTACTGGTTACTAAGGTTAAAATCAGTTTTAAAAATAAGAATATTGCATCTCACAAATTCGATAAAAACCTTTTTATTCTCTTAAATTTAATATTTTTTATCATAATAATATCACGCGTCCTTGTCATGCAAATCATTTATTACATTTTATGTGAAAACGTATATTGCGTAAGAGCAAGTATTCAACAAAAACTTCGTTAATGACAAGCAATTTTCAGGAAGTATTGAAGATAACGCCACGATACACCTAAGTTCAATATGCGTCAAAAGATATAAGTTCAATAGAATTAAGTTCTGCAATCTGTAAATTTTCTACTAAGAGTATGAAAAAATATTTAATACAATTAAAAATTTAAAACGTTTAAGTCATATTTTTAAAATCATAAATAGCTCAAGTTTTTAAAATATAAACTAAGTGGACCTTTTTTTATTGGGGTTCGGGAAAATTTGCTGAATAAGATTTATCTTGTCTGCCCAGTTCGTCTTATTTGCATAAACTTCCAATTTTTTTGTTGAAATTAATATTGTGATTGGAAAAATGCATGATTTCCTTCATAAGTTACAAAATGAAAGCAAAATTATCTCTCTCCAGTAATTAAGTATTTCATTTTTTCGCAGAATTTTGAACGAACGTGTTTGCTGAATTGCAGAGATTTTGTAGATTCGTTGTTTAACTTCTTTGTTAAAAAAGTCGTCAAATAATTTCATTATTAACACCACAACTCGGCGATTCATCGGGAAATAAACACGAACTATGAGTTTTTTGGTAAGTATGGCAAAAGCACCCACAGTTTATCCTTTATTCGTTAGAGAGATGAAAGGTTACCTCCGAAAAAGAATGTAATATTCGATTCAGCTAAAAAGCATACCGCTTTCTCAATTCACTGTACTTTAAGACCAGAAGAACGATTTTTACTTTCTCGATACAGAATAAAGAGGGCGTTTTGTGGGTCCTTGATACCGAAAAATCAAATGAAGACAAAACGTCTGTCCATCCGTCCGTCCGTTCCTCCGTGAACAATGCTCGCGCCTAAACCGTTCAGTCGATTTTCTCCAAAATTGATATTCCCCAATCGATCGGGCAGATGTCGTGACCCAGTGCTATTTGAAACCGATATTTGAAACCGATATTTTAATTTTGACGGTACTTTATATAAACCCCTTGGGACATTTTCAACATTTTCCAAAAAATGGCTCCATTGCTTTCGATTACATTTTTGTCGGATGGTATAAAGAACGTTTAAAACGATGGTGCAGGTCTCATGTTCCTTGATAAACCTTAATAAATTGCCAAATTTCAAACATTTTTCGATGGCTTCCTAAAACTAAAATATTAAAGATAGAGATTTCTTTGTTAATGAAATCTGTTCCCTAAAGATAGGTTGTGAAATAAGGTTATGTAAACTTTTCCGAAAATTTGAATACTTTTCGTATAATTTTGCGTGAATATACGGGAGAGAAAGTTCGTGCTGTTTTAGCACCACTAGTTTTAATTGCGTAGAAATACCTTCTGAATTATAGGTTATTATGTATTATTTATAAGGCATGTCTCATGATGGATGACAACCCATACGTCGCTCAAATTTAGCCAAGAAGCTCACTTCTTCAATGCTTTTAATGCACATTAGAGGAATTAGAAGTATTGTTATTGTTATTGTTATTATTAGTAGTAGTATTAGTATTATTCTATTGTTTCGTGAATCGGCCATCATGAGGCCATGCGATACGTGCATTCCACCGGGACACAATCTTGAATATCGGGGTAGGTGCACGTTACTTTCTATTGGGGGTTCGGCATTTCAACGCTGATTCCATTTTTACACCCCAGGGTAGTTAGTCCTGGGGAATAGGGTGACATTGCGATGGTGGTGATGATGATGATGAATGATGAATGGTGAATGATGAATTAGACACACACAAACATACAGATACGAATTCGCAATCCGCGATCGGAATTATTATTATTATTATTATTATTATTATTATTATTATTATTATTATTATTATTATTATTATTATTATTATTATCATCACAGAGTGAAGACTGTCAGGGTTAGAGAAACAACAATCAGGACAGCTAAATTCCTGCGATTCTGATTCGATGATTCTGGAGTTTGTACACAGCAGTACTGGACGTAGGCTGATATTTATAATAACACATCCTGGAGAGAAGTAATTGCTGGAACCTGGAAGTGTCAAAGATTTCCTCAATATTGCAAGGGATTAACCTATAATTTTAATTATGATGGCAAACAGAGTCAATATTTACATTCCAGAGGCTGATGACCTCAATAGCAAGGTCATTGCACTTCAATTACTTCCCAGTCTCTTTGAAATTGAGCACGTTGGCATCGCATGCTTTCGAGATGTTAATTATTAAATTACAATTTCTTTGATGTATTACGGACGATGTATGGCTTGAGAGAGTCATATCTTGTAATCAGTGCGAATAGGTTTATATTCAATTAATATTATTGCTAAAAACTGCAATTCTTTGTGTGAGTTCATTGATCTATCCACATACATTTTAAATATTAAATTAATGTTATTAAAGTGATACATTCAGTCATTATTTCTTACCTTTATATTTATATGGTCATGTTCGTTCATGTAGGTGTGCCTCTAGATATTCATGCATAGAAAAAACGAATATGTAGAGAGGGGCAAGGAAGTAATTCACTCTTTTCATTGTACTGAATTGTTGAGAGTTCTCAAAGGCTCGCAAGGTAAGAGTGCTTCAGTCACTTGTTTTCACATTCTTCCTCTTCAGTCGCGTAAGCTAATACTTGAATTTTGTCTGCATTTTCTTTTTTGCAAAGAATAGATCTTGGAAAAAATCGACTCATCTTTGTTATTATTGTATTGTTATTTGTGTTTTTCGTTATTAGACCCTCATGCTATGTACATAAACGTAAAGTTATCAAAACAGCCACAAGAACAAACGAAAAATGGTGACTCTAATCTTATTGATGGACATCGACATCACCTTTCAGTTTTATCAGTTGCAAATAAAACCTTTTGTTAGAAATAACATGCATTGTCTTCTCACTATTACTTAACCAAGCGTTATCACTTATCCGCCTTCTGACGGTTTAGTCTCTATATATTAGGTTTTTCAATACATATCAAGGATTTGTATCTACTTTTACAATCTGGGAGTGACTCACTTATCACATCCCACACAATTGCTTTTCTTAGATTTTCCATCGCCCATAGTTCAGCTAAACTATAAAAGACTTGTCATTTCCTGAAGATTGGGTTATTCCATTTTAAAACTAACGAATTTCACTACTCAAGAAAGCTATTTCCTTTTACAACATTATCAAAACAGGCAAACTTGTTTTAAAATATCTATTCGTGGTAACAACATAAAGCCTTTCTTTAAATCCTGTGATTTAAATTATTTAAAACTTGGCAATGGAGAATAAAGGTAAGTCCCTAAAGTGATGTTAATAATTCTGCAGGTGAAATTAATAAGGATGCAGCAAGTCCTTAGAATGGCGTGATCATATCACGTGGAAGGATACGCTGAGATTTGGATATTAAAATAGCTTGATCAGTGACATGTTTGAAAAATGAGCTGAAAACGAGTTGAAAATATTTTTACTCATTCTTCTTTTGGAATTTGTTCGTTTTACATATACCACTGGACATTCATGGGGCAGCGAATGTTTATTTTGAAGAGTTTCATATTTGTGAAGACTCGCTTTAGCTATACTCCTGAAAGGGAAGCGTAAGTTACAGATACAATTGAAATATTTATTGCAGTGAAAAGTCTCAATGTAGAGGTTTCACGCAATGACAATAAATTCTTTGTTTCAAGAGTAATGAAAAATGATATATTAGATCGTGACGGAGAGGACCAGGATCATGTAAAGTAATTGATAGGATTATACTGATTGTGTGGAATTGAGATACCCGAATTGAATACTGTTGAATCGTGAACCCTAGAACGCAATCTCACGTACACAACGTCATCACACTTATTGTCATCAAACCTGCCGCTTGACCAAATGACAGTATTATTCCCGAACATTCTCCTTTGTTATTTACGCGCTGCAGCAAATGCTCAAAATTTTATTTTATTTATTTCACTTACAATATTTCGTTAATACTGTAAAAACTGTGTGAAACGTATGGAGGGAAGTATAAAACCAATAAGCGACATTTGAAAGAAAAAAAATGATTGAAATGAAAGTTGAGTGATCGTTATTAAATAACATCAATTCTCACGATAGATATGGCTAATCGAGACAATCTTATAAAATATATGGTTTACTAGTTTATTACCGTGTTTATGTACCTGAATCGAAAACATTTAAAATACATTTGCTGTCTTTTCGGATTATTGAGCGTGCTCGCCCGGGTCTTTTGAATACTTTATGCCTGCTCCGTTACCAAAACAACAAATAACTTTTTTCAATTCTATTTATTAATTTTTAAATATTTATTTGCTACCTGTTCAATTGTTATTCGATTTATTTAACTTAAAAAGCAGGAACATGCAACAAATAAATAGAGTAAAGGTCAAATAGGAAAAATAACTCAATAAAATCTCATTTTGTTGAATTAATATGAAAATTGTAATTATTGTTACGTCTAATTTAAAAATTTAATCAGTCACTCTTATTTCACTTTTACCCATTACATGTTTTATGGACTCAGATGCTTCTTGAATGGTAGTAGTGCAAATAGTAGTACTACTAGCAATACAAGTAGTAATAGTTGTACAATATCAAGAACCTCGAAATATACTTTTTGATGAAATGGAATCTTTTGAATAGCTTTCGACAATAGTCTAAAATAATCTAAATCCCGACTGTTGCTAACTATTCAGTCCGCAATTCGGAAATCCCTAAATCTGCTTTAATATTATCGCGTCGGACTTTCCCTCACTGGACTTCGAGTGCAACCCCTATTCGCAACTGCTATTTTCCTTTCAATTGACAATTTATACTTCCCTACTACGGAATTATCATCAAATACACCCACGAACTCGAAGTCTAAACATTTAAGAAGCAAAATTCTCACACTACAACAAATGTTATCATTAAAAATTCAAATATTTACCTACTTGAACCCAAATAAACAAAACTGCTTAGCCGATTCTATTATGAACTATTCAAACAAACATTCACCAACAACACAAGTTTACTACGGTAAAATTACTATGTCGTAATGTCCATTACCATCTGAACGGCTGGGCTGCTTCCGCGAGAATGAGAATTTGTTTCTCCTTGCTTGACCTAAATTTTCAACGCCCTCCCCTTAACAATCCCATGTTAATACCACTAGGCCGTGCCGTCCCACGATAATACTATTATCTTCTAACATCCGGCACGGCACGCCTGTATGTTTATTAATCCGTTGCTATGCTACGGGTATTCCCTGAATTCTAACATTCTCGATGCATCCATTCCCCTATTACACCCGTGTGACATTCGGGTATGTCACACAATATACTTAAAAATGCTGAGTTTAGAATCAAGATATTTATTAGTATTCCAATACTATCTATGTACTGTTGTTGTATTGCATTATCATCTTGATCTTTCTATACTATTATTTTGAGAATAAGGAATAAATTAGTATTATTACGGGTCTTTACTGGTAAGAAAAAATTACAAATTTTTAGCATGTTTTGAGAAAAGATTGAAAATTGTGCATTATCTTTATCTGAATCAAACTAATTCATTTATTAAAATCAAACTACTTCACAAAAGTTCATTATGTCACCCAAGAGAAAGCTGTTCAAAATAGAAAAATAATTTTAGAAAACGACTTAAAAACTAGGATTGTTCACAGACGCACGTCAAGCAGAACAAACAGAGTAGGCTATCATGGCGCTCAGCTTGCAAAACCTTTCGGATACGGTTTCTTTTAATTCTCAGCTATGTCATCGTACTGTATGTAAAAGTGCAGGATACTAAAGAGATCAGGCTTTTCTTAAAACGCCATTAATCATGGCGGATGATAACATAACTCCCTCCATTATCTCTATAACTCTCGGTTATGTCTTTTTTTATTTTTTATTTAAATTAAAAGTAACAATATATGAAATGAAAATAAAAACTTTAATGAATATAATAAAGTAATCTTTAAGAAATGTTCTTTCAAACTTTTTAATATCTTGTACTATTTGCGTATTTTGAACATATGAAGTAAAAAGTTGCTCTGATTTAAATTTTATGTGCTAAGTTCCACATATCCCAAAGAAACGTTTGTGAAGTTGTAGGTTTATGTGGGTGGGTAAAATATTTTTTGAGTAACAGCGGAAACGGCTCATTCAATAGCACATTCGGTAACGGCACATTCGGAAGCAGCCAAACCGTTCAGATGGTAATGGACATTACGACATAGTAATTTTACCGTAGTAAACTTGTGTTGTTGGTGAATGTTTGTTTGAATAGTTCATAATAGAATCGGCTAAGCAGTTTTGTTTATTTGGGTTCAAGTAGGTAAATATTTGAATTTTTAATGATAACATTTGTTGTAGTGTGAGAATTTTGCTTCTTAAATGTTTAGACTTCGAGTTCGTGGGTGTATTTGATGATAATTCCGTAGTAGGGAAGTATAAATTGTCAATTGAAAGGAAAATAGCAGTTGCGAATAGGGGTTGCACTCGAAGTCCAGTGAGGGAAAGTCCGACGCGATAATATTAAAGCAGATTTAGGGATTTCCGAATTGCGGACTGAATAGTTAGCAACAGTCGGGAAACATTCAAAGTTTACACGAACGATAAGTTTATAAACCACACCTCAGGAAGACCAAGAACATCCCCTTTTGGAGAAGACAGCGGCATCAAATCAACCGAGAAGACATTCCGTAAGCTTACGAACTTTATCAAAGCCGTACGGTTTAACAATGTTTCAAGGCCCTAGAATCATTAATTAATAACGAGCTCGAGACATGTTATAAGAATTTTGCAATGAATGTTAATTGTTGTTTGAAAAGAAAAGGCTGACATTTCATTGAATTGCCATCTACTCAGTAAGTAGTAAAATCCACAGAATTTCCATGAATCGTAATTTCTGTATAGAACCCCACATCCACGTGCAACAGGTAAGGTGACGTAGGTTGTGCTTCGAACTCATGCAAGATCTTAAAAAGCAGAGCTAGCCAAATTATAAGTCATTACAGCTATAATTTACGAGCAGGGCATTAAAATAAACGATATTATTAAAATTAATTTAGTTGAATCATAAAACGTTACAAATGGCTGCCCAACTTGTGGCGTGATAAAGTAAGTAATTAATTTGTGGAATAAAATAAGTGTTTTAATTTGTGGTAGCACCAACATGGCACTACCAGCACACATAAGACTGATGATCGCAATGGTGTTCGATCGTAGAGAGCACAACATTAAAAAAATTAATGACTATCCCATTTTTGGCAGGAACACGAGTATTACAGTTTCTATTAGCCTCTGCAGACGGCTATGTAGCAGGGACGGCAAAAGCGGACGTAGCAAACTTCAGTCAGTCCAAATGAGTAAGATATCCTTATTACGAGAACCCTGTAATACCTAAGTTCTTTTCCCGTTCGCATCGCGAACACTCGCCCAGAGATGGCAAAAAACTCTATCAAAATCAGTGAAGGCCAACGGGTTATACGCGTTGATCTTGCTTGTTTTCCCACTTTACATGGTATACATTCGCATACACCTGTAGTTTGCAGAAAATGCTTTACGTAATCATCCATAATTTCAGTTGTTGTTGTTGTTTTTAAATTCAGAAGTGTAATTTGAAGGATTGTCTGTTTTCTAAAATATAAATCTGGCATCTACAAGGCGAGTAGCATTCCTCTGGTGATATTCGTAATGGATCTGATTCTACAAGGCGGGCTAAAGGAAGCAGGAGCGGAAGAAATGTAAGGGATGACAATAATTTTGACTTGTGTATGGAAAATTGATTATCCCTATTACTTTATGTAATATTTAATTCGATATTAGTTATTTTTCATTGTTTTTTGAAAGACGTATTCACTAACTCTCAGAAATGTCAATATGTTTTGTAGATTGCCTAACATCCAGGAGCCAAACCTGACCTGTTTAGCTCTTTAGTTGATTCAATGCGGGGGCATCATAGGGACGAATTAAAATTAATAGTGTATTACCAATAGTGGAAAAGAATCAAAATGGAACTAGAATACATTTTAAAGTCCCGAATGTTCCTACGTGCACAAAAGTCAGACGTCTGGTAGGCCATGACCTGAGATTTCCTCACTCTAAGTCTAGAGAACAATTTATAAGATCGTAGCTTGAAGGAATAGTATATCTTGGCGTGGATGGACAGATGAATTACAAGAGGCCTTGTAAATCTTAAGAGTGAGAAGAAAGTCAAGAAATAATAATGATTTTATGAAATAAAGCAAGACAAATCCGTAAGTACCAAAAGGCAGTCAGAAGACCCGTCAATTGATTATGGAGAGCCTAGAGTCTAGATTCTCCAGTAAAAATGGTTATCGTGTCACCGTCATTTCCTACATCCTTACTTCCCTGACAAGTGCAATAATTTAAACACAGTAATTTACTTAGGTTCTTCGAAGAATACTGTACATATTTTCTTCAAAATAGTGGCTTACGGAGGATTATTTATAGAAATATTTACTAATCTTATTTGAATAAAACCTCTTAGACATTTTTTCGAAGCACGGACCCCACGTCATTTCCACGGCTAAATTTTACGATCAAACATGTTAAATAAACAAACACTATTCGTTAGTACAGTAAAGTGTTTGCATTTAATATAATATAATAAGTAATATTTTGACAAACGCTAAGAAAATGCTTTTGAAACTCTTTTGAATGTGACATATTGTTTGTTTAACTGCAGATGCTTTAACCAATTATCACTGATCCGTGTTTTACGAAAATTACGATATACTAGTATTGGTAGTTCATGTAGTAGCAGACCTTTTTGGAATTAGCGCAGAAAATTCTAGAGGCCTGCATCTGCTTTCTAGAACCAAGCCACAGGCTGCGGACCGTGATCCTTCCTGCCCATTCCGGCCCCCACTCCCCTTCTTAGGGGGGGTGATCTCCCATCACCATAAGTAGTCTGCGAGATCGTAATCTCGAGTCAGAAGCCAACCTGGCCTGTAGTGCCATCTGGAGAAATGAAGAGAGGGATGATTACGGTGTCAACTATTCCAATATGAGCCGGTGACTGATCGGTATAATCAAGATGTGCCTGATTACAATAAATATAAATAAAGTTTATAATTCCTTTTGATTGCTGCATTAAAATTCAATTAACTTATAATATCCACATTTTTAGTTATTAATAAATTATCTTTAATCATTGAATACTCAGACTACAGAGGGGTTAGATAAAATATTTTTTGACAAACTTTTAAATAACCCAATAAATATCATTTCATTTTAGAAATTCACACTATTCAATTAAATTGTCTATACCTTGATGGCTTTTTTCTAGAACTTCTGTAGGGACTTCTCAATCTTCGTCCATCTTGAATGAAGAAACCTACTCAACTACGAGTATTCGACAGATATAAGCACTGTTATGTCTATCTGACGTCATATTGACAACTGACAATTTCACTGCGTCTTTTCACTTTTGATGCAAGACAAGTTGACTTCCAAACCTTCCGACCTGAGGCCGTCGGCGTTGGAAGGCGCCTTCGATGCAAAATCATGACACCCAAGATACATAAATAACTATTTTCTGATATAAAGGTGCAAAATTTCTAAGTAATAATAAATTACAAATTCGCTCCCCATTGAAAACCTTCGTTCATTGTCAAAAATATTTAGAAAAACTCGAGAAATTATAACTACGAGTATGTATTCACGTTAGTCTACAGCGGAAGAAAATATTCTCAAAAATATGCACTGCCGAAAAGTAATGACCAGTTCTTAAAAATTGCTCAACACAGTCTGAATTTTGTAACCATTTCACAATGAATATTAGAAAGTCAACTGCCACAAGCAGAAGCGCCTCCAATTATTGGAAATTGAGATTTATACGAAACTATTGTTATGCGCATTTGTTATCTTTAAGCCCTTAATGTGCAATTCTCTAAACTATGATTGTGTTGTATGGTAAGGGGATCGATGAAGCATTCCATACGTTAAAAAGAAGTCTATGCAAGAAAAGGGTTGGGACTCTCGAATCTGTTGCAACTAGGGTTGTCAGGGCGGCTTCAAACACATAGCGGACAAGTAAGAAGTATTTTTTTTAGAAATTACAATTAAATTATATATTTTTAAATTATATATTTTCTTACAAACATTTTAACACTTCCAAACTTTACTTAAAATTCAAAACATCAAATATACGTATTATAATAATATGTAGAATATTAAATCAAATTTTTCTTTGCTGTCGTGTGTATTTTTTGATTTGACTGCGCAGCTTTGATCAAGTCTTTAGATTTTTAGATTTATTCAACAGTCAAAAAACAGTAAAAACTGTATGTGACGTGGGGGAAAAGCTTACCTGCGGACGTTTTCTTGAGTTCCAGAATCCCTTCCCGTCATTTTAACTATAAATAGTTGAAAGATGGGTAAAAGTTTAACATAAAAACATAAAAATAAATTTTAAAATCGCAAGATTAGCAATATTTGACAAATAGTCATTTTCGTTTCTGAGTTATAGAAAACTTATTTGCATCGGTACATGAATTGCAAATATGATTTTTCTGCATTGCTAAATAGCAACTCGCCCTTACGTATTCTCTTACCATTACAAGCAAAAGGAGAGTTCAACAAAACGTGCGCATAGTGAAGCTACATTTACATCCAGAAGCAAAACAAGGGGCTATCTCAGCATTTTCTCAATGGATCAGGGAAACTGGACAAAAACCTGATGAAGATGGGGGCCATTGACCCGGACGCTGAAGTTCTTTGTGTTTAAGGAATTTAATTTCAGGTCAACGTTAGGAAATATTTAAAAAATAAAAGTAATGTCCACTATCCTTGAGAAAAAAACAGTGATCATAGTGTGAAAAAAGCGGACAGTCCGCTCACATAGTTGACACGTGGCAAGCATAGTTGCAACAATGACCACAGCGGGGCTCGCCAGTCGCACGCTGCTCTTTTAGTATTATGTTGGGCTTTTTCCAAATTCTGAGGCTAAACTGAAAATCGTGTATTTCTGTCGATGCATGTCGGACTTTGTGGTTCTTGAGCGTCAGGTTTTTCGATAGTTCGCCACATCGATAGGAATGAAGTATCGAGCAGTTCAATTTTACCGACCTACATGTAATACAATAACTTGGGTAAACTTCCATATCTAATAACTGAACAAATTTCAAGCATTTAGCAGACAAAATGGACAGAGGAAAGAGTTAATGTTAATAAAAGCAGTGGTGCACCCACGTGGGAGAGTACTTACGGGGTTTTAGTCCCCTCCTCCAGACGCCAACGATACGCATTCAAAAATATAGCTTGTAGTAATTTTCTTTACTGACGAAAGTCATGCAATAGGTATATCAATTTTATAACAATATAAATTTTAATTGTAAGTAAACAAATAAATATACATTTTTTATTCTTATAAATGAAAAATTCTTCATAAGAAAACATCAAGTCAGCTGGACATTTTACCTGTAGTCTCTCCTCCTCCCCAAGAAAAATTCTGAGCCTCAGTAATTAAAGGCTTCATAATAATTTTAATATTTTTTTGTTTCATTTTGTTTCACTTTCACTAGTAAGTAAAAGTTTCAATTAGTTAATAACGAGTAAAACAAATTTTGCGATTCAACTGTTAGTCTGCTTTAAAGACTGCTTACTTAAAAAAGATTGTGTTTAACCATTTAAAAATAGGTATGTCTCTATCCAACCTCCTTCCTCCAAATCCTGGCCGTTCTGGTAGCTACTTAGCCATCCCTGATGTAGAGTATTTCGAAGTGACGACGACGTGTGTGTAATTCCACTAGTTCCAACATACTGTTTGTCTGAATCACGTTCCTATATGCACCATTGGCGCAGGCGCGAACGCTTTTCATCGGGCGCGAGTTCGCGGGCGGCCTTGCGTCGCGCCGTCACGTGCGTGCCTGCGTGCGTGCGTGAATGCGCGAGCGGTGCCCTTGCGTGCGTGCGTGCGTGTGAGCGGAGGCGGGATGGCGCGCTGCCGAGTTCCGGTCTACGGACGGCGGAAGTACGCCGCTTGGCCAGTTAGTATTTTTTATTCAGTTAACGTCGAGTTAACGACTGACTCGTTGAAGAGAGGGGAGAAAATGCGGCGTTCAGTTTTCAGAAGCAAAGCAAGGGACAGTTTCAGAATGCGATAAATGGAACATGGAAAGCTGGATGAAAAATCTGATTGAGATTTGGACCACAAATACAGAAAAAACAACAACGTAAATTTTTATATGTATTTAGGTAGATGCAATATTAAAGATCATTACTATTTAATTATATTTCACGATGACATCGCACTTTCAGATTTAAAAATTCGTCAATAGCATTATGAAATGAATACTATACTTTCGTTTCTGACACTCAAAATAGTCCTTAATAGTACACAAGCAATTATGTAGAAAAAAGAAAAGAAAAACTACACGACCTTTCCACGGTCGGCCATTGGTGTAAAGTCCGCGTGGGTAATCGATTCGGGTCCCCGCTCCCTCTTCCGTCTCCCGCCAAAAACACTTATATATATATATATATATATATATATATATATATATATATATATATATATATATATATGAGGGGAAAAATACAAAACTTTTTAATTGTCATGTTTATCATTAAATTGTTATCGTATTTATTTTCTGTAACTTCAGCAGTTCATTTTTGCAATGCAAAAACAGCGCTTTGAATTTCTTATTTAAACTCATTGAAGAATTTTTACAATAAACATTCAAAATCGCAGTACTGTTGAGCCGGTGTTGCAACATAGTTGATTGCAAACGTTTTGTATCAACGCCATACCGAGAAACTTCGTTCATTTCTGGCATTTGATGTTTTTGGAATATTTCTCTCACCCCAGATTCCAAGTGGGTAATTCCACTCGGAATTTTAATGTGGGTATAACTCCCCACTGTACCCATATTATCCGGCGGGCCTGGACGTTTCAACAAGCAAAAATACTAAATACAAAATAGCGTGATCGCGTTTTGTTCTTCGTTCTTTCACATCCGGATGTAATGTTAGGTGCCATGGAACCAAAGAACCTTGCGCAACTTTCGAGGATGCGAATTGATAATTTTGTCCAGAGGGGGCATTCAAAACTAAAGGAGCAAATTAATCAACAGACGTGTGAACCAAAGTCTTCGCTTACGCATCAGCCTCCATAAAACCTAATAATGTTCTTGAAAAAGTTTTCTTTTCCAATTCCCTTGTTTTGAATATTTCAGAAGGTGGAGATCATAAATGAGGCATCCAAATACGGATTGATTTTCCTGCAGAGACAAATTAATACTTTTCTAACCGGGGAACAACAAACCGTCCAGCCAGCGAAGTGTCCCCGGACTCCCTCATTAATTTGCACCTCTCACTATTCTTTTATAATTTCAGCTGTAGAAACGAGAACCTACACAGTCGTGGATCAACACCGATCATCGACCTGTTGTGAAGCATTCAGGTACTGCTACAAAGCATAATGAAAATAAACAGTGACGCAACCTGGAATTTTCTAGGGGAGAATTTTCTAGACTCCCAGCGTCTTATTTTCTTATAAATAATTTTACTTTCTCGTATATGGAGTATATAGTATGGGGTTGGCTGGAAGAAGGCCGTAATTCAGAAAACAATTTTGATATAATCAAGAAAAACTGGGAATTCATGGGAAGAGAAAATAGGGAAATTTCCTCCCCTAATTTTTTTCTCTAACTATAAATTTTAACTTGTCACGAAACTTTCAAACTAAAATAATTTCGGATAATCATTAAAACGAATAAAATTGTGTCGCAGCCTGCGATAGGTATAGTCCGCGACATTTTTCAAAATCTGTAATGACACATTCGAGCAAAACATTTTTAATTTTCCCTCCCAAAATTTGTCTCTGGCTCCGTCCTGGAACATATCACACGAAAAATTATACGTAACTGATTAAGAGCACAAAATGCACTAAAATGTTCAAGTATGTGGATTTAAATTACTTTGAAAATATTCAATTGTGCCCTTAATCTATTGACAAACAAACTTTGAAATAAATAGTTTCTTGCTATGAAAGTCTGCATGTATTAATTAATTTCAGAAATACAGAATAATTTGCATTTTTATCCAGATAAATTAAAATTAATTAATTCTTGTTTTCTAATTTTCGGAAAAGTTTACCTTTTTCGTCCTTTATTTTTACCTTTAACTCTACGTACATAAGCATTTGAAGATGTATCACTATCATCTGGAAGCTTAAACTCACCATCATCCGATGAAAAATAAGATATATCAGACAAATTCACATCTTCTGTATGCAAAGCCATCCTTCTAAACACCGGGACACGAAAAGACGAAAGATCATAGAGATAATGATATTACGAAAAAAGGGCGCAATTCATAATTTCAAAAGTTTCTCAAACGCAATCTGTTGGGGTTAGCGTAGTACTATCTGGAGGGGTGGATGAAAAGCACCTAAAAAAGAACGTTTTGAAATATTCTACGAATAAACGCCATAATTCGAGTTATGCCAGTCTTTCTGCCAACCCTTCAATTGCTTCCCAAATTCCTGTAAGTCAGTCCGTCCATTTATGAACACATAAACGCCTTAACAGTAGATATGATTTTTTCGTGATATTAGAAACGAATCTTTAATTTTTTGAGGGGATACTTCACATGAAGCCCGTAGGACATTTTCAAAATTTTCTCAAAAATAACTCTAATTTTTTCCTCGAATCTCTTGCGAGAACATTGTAAAATACACTTGTAGAGATGGCGTAGATCCTATTTTCATCGTTTACTCTTCTTTACCTCTTACTTTTCGAGTTTTTGATAATTGCAAAGCTTTCACATTTTTTAACCACCTCCTACAAAGACATTACAGATTTTTCAGTTGAAATTTGTTCTTCACAATAAGTTATTTAATTATGACATTTTCAGTGAAATATCTACAATTTTGAAAACAAAATTTTCACAATTTTTTTCTTTTAACTTCCTAATCGAATTGAGCAAAATGCACTGAATAACTTGGCATCAAGACTATTTTGATGCAACTGTTTGATTTCTCAAAAACCACAGACATATTTTTCTTAAATATCCTTCGGTCTTAATATTTATATTACGTGCGTTTTTATGTAATGTTTTTTTAAATAATTTATTACATTTGTGAGATCAAGTGCTTCAAATTATTTCTTTACACCTGCTCTACTCTACCACGCATGTCGGGAGACCGGTTGGGAGCTTAGAGCTTGTCCCACTGGGGCGGTGGGGTAAAACCTTATAGTCAACAGGCACATCGTAGCCGGAACCGCCAGCTCCAGAGGAAAAGCATGCACTACACTTACAGGCCTTGTTACCTTACCAGTCGATGCGCCCGAAATCACTAATCAAAGCAAAGCAAAAGGTCCTGGAAGGTCTTTTAGGCGCCGATAGATAGCAACTGTGAAGAGGGTGGGGCAAAACCGAAAAGATAAATAATAGGAAACTAACTTATACGAGAAAGTCTGTGCCATTCGTTGGAGATTTAACTATTTTTCCTATCCTCATTTTGTAGCATGCACGGGCTGTCAGAAACGTGAAGAAAGTCGAAATCAATGAAAAATAAAATTAACGCGGCAACGGGTCCGTCAGTGGTCTCCTGCTGAATAGAGATTTAGTCCTTAGTTTAGCATCAAACATATTTACTACCACTTTGCAGATCATTGTATAAAGATCACATGCAAGCTGCAACACACGATCCTCTGCAATATTGGTGCGTAACTCGGGAACAATGCGTTCTAGGTCCTGAAAGGTGGGTCTTCGTGACCCTAAGGGGTAGGAGTTGTCTCTTACTTCGTAACCTACAAAATTTCGCATTTTTAGACGATGATATTTTTGGAGGATGCCCGCATTTAGTGACACGGGTTGTCAGACACCTAACGTTGCTTTGATACTGGCAAAATTCAAAAACTACAGATTTTACAGGAGCGACTTTTTAAAATTTAACAAAAGTTAAAGCTTGTGCACAGCACAGGTGCCATTTAGCGGCAAACTACTAACAACGGATTACCGAATAAATCTTTGCTAAGAAAGTACTTTTTTTACAGAAAACACAAAAAAAATTTTTTAGTTGTGCCACTGTCAAAGCAGAGCAGCGAATTAAGACATGGGTTCCAACCCGAAGATATTTTCTCTATATATTTTGATACACAATATGCAATATTTTTGCAGAAAACATGTGGGGGAACATGCGGGAGATTATATATTGAAAGATTTGGGGGATCATGCGGAAAAACAAGCAGGGTGTATGTGGGGGTATATGCGATATGCGGAGATGCTTGGGGAAAATGAGTGAAACGTGGGTTCGCAAGTGAGGCGATAGGTGGACGGGGGAGTAGGGCAGAGGGCATGGGGGAGATTGGCAGAATCTTACTCAGTATTCTACAAAATGAGACCTTTTTGAACCTCCTTTTACATTTTTTAAGATTTTATGAATATTATGGGAAATGGGGGCTAAGCCTCAACCTAGAAAAAAACAGTATACTGGACTCTAGGCAGTACACATGAAAACTGGAGAAATAATAAGAACAGAATAAATAAAGTACTTGGGAACAATAATTTGGAAACAGCGTTTTTATAGAAAGGAATGTGAAATCCGCCTCATTAATCGAAGAAAAATTTCAGGAGCCCTGAATCCAGTGATCTGGAATCCAAATATAAGCAAGAAAACGATAATTAGAATATATAAATGTATGACTGAAAGTGTTACATTGTATGGAGCAGAAATATGGCAGCTTCCAGAACGACAGAAAAGAAAATCGAGAGACCTGGAAAAGGATTTCCTCAGAAGAGCTGCAGCAATATCTAAAAAGGAAATTAAAAGAAACAACTCACTTGGTTTGGAAATGTACAGCGAATAGAGGAGAAAAGACTCCCCAGAAGATCATTAGAAGACCACGTGAAAGGAGAAAACAATGCAGACCAAGTCCATAATGGAACGACCAGACCAGAAAGAAAATCGAGAAGTGGAAATTACCTCCTGATTCTAAGAACAGAGAAGACTGGAAAAGAAGATTAGGCGCCGGAAGACCGAAGCAGCGGTTAAGAGGAGAAGGAGGAGGAGGAGGAGGAGAAGAAGAAGAAGAAGAAGAAGAAGAAGAAGAAGAAGAAGAAGAAGAAGAAGAAGAAGAAGAAGAAGAAGAAGAAGAAGAAGAAGAAGAAGAAGATATTTCTAAGCTAGTGGTACGGGTAGTAACTCGAAATCTACGTCAAATTCAATTGAAGGAATAGATACAGAAATACGTTTTTGTTGGTAACATTACAGTGACTATTTGATTTTCGGTGAAATTTAATCTCAGCGCTAAGAAATATTACGATGTTAACTCACGATCGCTACAAGGCATTTAAGAGCAGAGTTTAGTGCAGGATCAAGAAAAAGCTATTTTCACTTCTAAAACTACGATTTATGCAGTACGCAATACACGCACAGGTCTAGCTGCACCTACAATTATGTAACAATAATTTTACTACTTTGTTAGATTAGAAAACGTATGAATATTAATTCATGCAGTATTGAAAACATCCCTAAAGTATTTTTATATTGCATCATTAAATGTTGACAAAAATATTTCAAAATATCTTCATAGGATGAGTTATTTGGGGTGCAAATGATCATACCAGCGTTTTCCTCAAAATATTAATAATAAAATAATCCGTTGATCGTTGCAGCTTCAGAGCATACATTTCCGTAGAAGTGTTTTTTGCAATTTTTAGTTTCGTCACAAGCGCATCGCCCGAACTTTGTGAGTTTTTCAAAGCGCTGTTGTAAGGGAATCGTTTTCGGCATTTGCGAACAGCGAGTTAACTGCAATTCTTACGGCCGGCTGGCGAGATCGGGCATGATCGCCAGGCCGCACGTGATACAGAGCTCTCGAAATGCATACCAGTTCCGTCAACTCAAACTTGCATTCTTTGTAATATGCATGAAAAAAGAACATTCCCACTTCGGCAAAACTTACCGGAATATTTTCATGCGTTTCGACTTATGCGCACATTCTTCTGGATAGAACAAATGAAATCGTCAAGAAACTGCTGGGCTGCTATCGAAGTTTCCCAGCAAAATGATATAAGAAACATTTGTATATCTATTTGAGCAGAAAGCGATGGTTTTGTATTTATTGTTTCATTCAGGTTATATTCTGGCCTGCTCTTACACAAATATATATTTCGAACATAAATAAATATTTAAATTAATTTTGCCAAATAAAGAAAAGTAAATGAAAACTCTAGGCCTTTTGGAGGGTGGGGGGAGCATGGTCCCCATGCCTGTTCCCCCTGGATTTGCCAGTGCAAATATCCCTAATTAATAAATCCTCTTTCTATTATATTTTGCTTTTAAACATTATTTACTTAGAAATTAAACAGTTTTATACCTAAAATTATGAGTCATAACTAGAGCTGGGAAGTTTATGCAAGCTTTCCGCACTAAAATTGGCACGAAAATACGCCACAAAAATATTGAAATATGTATAGAAATTGTTAAAATATGCCACATTTGGTCACAAAAAAACTTATTTTACAATGACACTACATATTTTTATTACTTAGAGACACAGAATAAGCAAATTATAAACAGATTTGAATCTACTTCTCCACATTTTATTTTGAATTAAGAGCACAGAAAGCCACAAGAACTTTATTAAGGTCATCTATTGTTAGAATGTCTCCTATCAGACAATATAATTTTATAACTAGAAAATTATATTTTGATATCACATGATGTTATGGGACACAATGTTTGTGCTCAATACATTGTCTGGAAGATTAACACTATTTCCTTCTAAGAGTTAACACACTTACTAAAGTAAGAAGCCCTCGGTTATTTCCAAAAGCTTCAATAGTTTTCTTCCTATTTGCTTTCCCCATCATATCACCTGGAGTTACCACGAATGTATCCCTTACCTCCTGAATAGTTGCAAGTGCATCAACTAAGGTTTTCCTTGAATTCTCTATCTTCTTTATAAACCGATGACAGCAGATATTACTTCAGCGACATTGGCTGTCAGTACTCATTGTACTAACATATTTGAAGCAGCAAGAAAGTTTACGTTTTCTGTGTATAAATGTTTTTATGTATAAATTCATAATTTTGTGTTATTTTTGGCAAAATGTCAAAAAATATGCAAAATCTTTTGTTTATATGCCAATAACCTCTGAATATTCTAAATATCCCATAACTGCAAAACATTTCTTATCTTACTTTCAATAGTTTGCCATGAAACATGCACATTTGAAGTCTCAGGAAAATATGACCATTAACAAAAAACATGCAAGTGTTCAAACTTCCCAGCTCTAGTCATAACACTCAAATTACCTCTCAAAAAGAATGAGTATTTCCTGTTTATTTTAGACAACAGATATAAATAAAACTATAAATACTTTCGATTATAACCAAAAACCGACGATTGCATTGAAATTAAAAGAATTCATTAATGTAGATTTTAAAATATGTATCCTACATTTATGTATAAATATTTGTGATATCAGAATAAATAATAAACACTTTCGATATTTTGATACATGATTGGCTGAGAAAATGAATTGTTGAATTAACTGTTCAGACCGTTCAAATAACGTGGATCGTCACCTCTGTATTCAACTAATCTAATTAATAACATTCAATAATAATCAATTAAATAAATAACAAAATTAAAAACGATGTATATAATTGCAGCACATATAATTAAAACATTAATATAAACAAATATTTTCATGTTTATAATAACCCCCCCAAATTTGTCCCCAAATAAAAGTTCCAAAATCCCACCTCTGGGGAGAAAAATAATATACATTTCCAATTTCTGGAGAAATTCCTTAAAAATATCTTTTTCAGTTTCATGTTTTCTTCATACCAAGTTGTTCACATTTAATGAATATCTCCAGAATTAGGTATCTTGAGAGGAGATTATCAAGATTATGTACAACTAAAAAGACAGGAAAAACATGTTCTTTACCCTAAAGTAAGCATCACTATTAAAAAAGAAATGTATTTATTATGACATACTATGTATTATTTACAAAATACAATACACACAAAAATAATAAAATGTAATAATTATGGCAATGAAAAAGTAACATGTATATAAAAATATTGTACAATAATAAAATGCCAATATATATATTTTCAAGCCCAAATTTTCATGCTTGAGATCAAGATGATTGGAATGATATACAGTTGTGGCATGCATGAGACAATACAAAGGAAGCTTATTTCTAAGCTACATTCAGCACAAGAATGAAATTTCTACATGTCTGTGGGTGTGCACACTCACCTCAGTTTCTTTAAAACATGTGAAACATCAATTTTTTAAATAGATGCCTAAGCTTGTGGCACTGGGTGTCCCATACAACAAAATTTGAGGCACAAGTTCATAATTGTCAGAATATTCTAAAGCTAAATCAATTTGAGGCACTGGCTGATTACATTCTTGGCAAAAGCTAAGATGAAATTGAGTAGGTAAAGAAAAACGCATCTAATTCTATACTAACACCTCCATTACTTTTCAAAATCATTTTAAACATCAATTGAAGTGCTTGAACCAGTGACTAAATTTTCTTATAAATATATCTCACATTTCTTTGCACATATTTTCAGGCACCTTGATATTACACAATTTGTTTTTTAAAAAAGGATATTAGAGAACACCATAAATGCCATTTGGGAGTGAATGAATAAGCATACGATTCTAATATTTTGAACACAATCATTGAATTATTAAAATTACTTCAAAAAACAGCTGAAGGAAGAGGTTTTGGGTGTGAATGAATAAGAATATCATTCTGATATGGATTTTGATCACAATCATTGAATTATTAAAATACTTCAAATACAACTGAAGGAAGAAGTTTTGGTATCAAATATCTGACTTCAAGATCCATACTGTTATAATAGGCATAAATAAAATTTACCAGTTACTGGATGAATCTCTTATACAGCCAATACAGCCACAATTTCCATTAAACCACAGATTACTCTCTCAATGCAACATATTGTTTTGAATTCACTCCTTTCTCAAAAAAGTAATGCTCTTATTAATATACAACAGTGCTGGTGCTAGTCAATAGCAATTAAAATTATTGACACAAATGCTGCCCTTTGAATTAAAATTTAGACAAAAATACTCTTTCATCTTTTTAATAATTCAGATGATCAAGAATTTTCAATTCTCTGTAATGATATTAATTTGTTTATACGGGCCAATGTTAATTAGTAATAATCTTTTATTTCTAATTGAACTTCAAGATTTACTAAGAATTTGGTATCATGAAGAAACTACCCAAAACTACTACATAACAAACTGAAAGGCTTGCAGGAAACAGTGATCAGAATTAGTTATCTCTTGAAGAACTTAAAAGATGATGATATAATGTGATAAGAGTACATAAAGAAATACTTTATCACAAAAAATATTTTATTCTCTTGGTGTCCTATCTCATGGCTGTCGAGGACAATGCAGCAGAATGCGAGAAATACTAACGATGAAAGCTTAATAATGAAGTGATTCATGATGAATAAACTTTCTCTGGAAATGAAGTGAAAGCATACTTGTATTGTGTGATTAATACAAAAAAATATGTTTGATTTTCATAAACTTAAAAATAAAAATAAATATAAAAATATACAAAATCAGTGTTTGATATTAGAATCATCTCTCAAGGCAAAACAATATATGTGAATAATAATTAAATATATACGCAACTTCCAACCTCTGATCAATACCTTTACCTCACAAGTGTTTTAAAAGAGACATTTTCATATCATGGAAATTACCTAATTATTAACATTATCCATGAGAATGTTGTCAGTTTAAATCTGCACAATATAACTTAATTATGAAAGCAAAAATGAAAAAGTAATTCTTCCAAAATTATTTTTTATCTAGAGCACAATAAGAATGAATAATAATTTACTGTCCAAGTCAAATTGTTATTTATTTATGAAAATAAATTTCTTTTAAATCAACTCAATGTTCTCTTTATTACATAACTGGTATGTGAAAAGAACTGATAACATATTTAAGAAAGTACACTCTTAAAATCTTCAATAATTATTTGCAATTTTGTCTTCCAGTCAATCAACAAAACTTCTCAGCAAATAAAATGTTCTAAGAATGTAGTTCAGTAACATTAGTATGATTATTTATCAAGCTCTTCAAAAAAACTTCCTTTCAAAGTAATAAATTATTTTGTATCAAAATCACAATACTGTTGCTCTGCACCAGCTTTGCACAAAGTATAAAATCTTTATCACAAAGCGACAGAGCTGCTACAAGCAAATTAAAGAATGAATTAGAATTAAATAAATCAAATTTCCTTAATAACCATTATAAAACGTCCTAAATGGATTTATAACATACAATGCTTGCTATGTCTTCACAAGAGTAAAGGATAAGGTTGTTTTGTAGTTTTCTGTCACTTACACAAGCACAATTCAGTTTGGTAGTGGTTTGTTTTATATAACATTAGCTTCACTTTCATTTGAATTCCAAAACATATCACCTTCCAACCCATCAAATTTAGCCTTGTCATTAAAGCGCACTATTCACAGTTTTCCTAGCCCTCAAGGCTGGTAACGTTTCACAATTTGACATTACAGAAACAGAAATACCATAAGAAAGAATTTTTAATTTTTCTCACAACTGCCTAACTCAATATGGTATTTTCTTAAGGATATTACCAAACAATAAACAACTTTTCTCAAATGTTCAAATTTCCAAACATACATGAATCCAATTCAGTCCTTGTTAATGGCAATACATTAGCATCATTTGTTTGGAATCATTGTGTCAAGAAAGAGCTTAAATAATTTTAAAAACATGATAATGTGCGATTAGTGCAATTACAATACATTTATACGACAAAGTCAGCTTCTTTGCAAATTTGCTAGTGCTACTAGCAGCCAAGCACATACTATTTTTGATGAAGTCAATTTAATAGATTTAGACAAATAAATCTTTATTTACACTTCTCCAAATATTTTACAATTAAAATATTACACATTCAAAAACTCTAGATTCATATAATAAGCACAGTTTTATCACATTAATACCATTAGAATATCATGTTTTGACGGCATTCTGAGCAAGAGGTGAGCAATAATAATTGGTGTTTTTTAATATCGCTAATGCATTTTTCAGTTAAATATTTTTCTGTAACAATGGACTCAAGTATGATATTTAAGATCTACTGCACTGTTAATATCAATTATTAATGAGACAGTAAGTAGAATATCATAACAAAGAACTCTAAATAATTGTTATTCACAGATTATTTAAAAAGAAACATTTTCTTCCAAGATAATGTGCATTTGTCCAAATGGAAAATCCAGTCATTATAAATGTACAGAAAACAAAATCTATTAACTTATTTGAATTCTCTTTGCATTAATTCTGAGTCAAAATTGAAAGAATTTTAGAATACTTACACTACTTCATTCCAATCGGGAATCTTAATTCACAGCTACGGACACAATTTATCATACTGATTTAGCAAAACACAAGAGCAACACATTATATGTACACAGATGGACATAATCAGACACACTGGCTTTTAACTGTGAATGCTATTATCATTATGTGACTGCAGTTACGAAACAAAAGAAATAAGGCAATCATTTTATTGCTTAAAAGTTTGCGGTGGCTTTTCAATGTCAAATATAAAAACTTTACAAGAAACCTTTCAGTTAAGAGTCAATTTAGTATATAAATATATTTTTCATTCCAAATTTCTAAACCTTAAAAATCTACACAAAATCCAGTTTCAAAAGCATATTGTTTGAAAATGTAGAAATCTAAATGCTATAATACATGGAAAGGACAAATATACAAGGAATGTAAGTTGACAAATAAATAAGTGGATCACCCGTTCATATTGTCATCAGGAGGCAGAAGACAAATTAGGCATATAGCAGAAAAACACTCAGAACATTATAAGTGATGTTAATTTGCTTCCCAACTAACAGAAAGGCCAATCATGAACAGAAACTTCCATTTTAAAAGTTCCTTGTTTATGGTTTTTCCTTTAATAGTATTCATTCTGTAAATACTTTTTTGATACCAAACCTAGCAATTTGTGAATTTAAAACAGAAAGACCACAAATTTGGAGGGTAACAAACGCACAATATTATCAACAGGTTTTAGGCAGCTAATTGCACTGTTACTGACAAATTGAGATTTTCATTGCTATGGCCATTATCTTTTTAATGCTATGAATTTGCACTACAGTAACATTTCAACATACAACATCACAACACACTCAAGAATACAACATAGTAAGAATAATTTGAAAAACATTTTTTTTATTTTTTTATTTTAATCAGTTAAGTCTTTGTTTCACAAGATAATTTCTAGAAAAGAGTTTTCATGTGAGTCTATTGAAAATATTAATATAGGCCCAGAGAAAATACTGATGACTCCTGCTTTAATTTTTTGATTACACTTATTGCATGAAAGGCACTATATTTTTTTTTAAATTATGCAATTTGCACAATCCACTTTAAGAAAAATCATTATTTCTATATTCAGAAAGATGTTCATGCATAAACACATGACTAAACAAAAGACCTATAAAAATGTATAATGACATCTCAAACAGCAAATGTTTGTGGACAATCCAGAAATTATGATGTTTTGAGGAATAAACTGAACATTACAGAAGTCCTCTTGTACCTTTCTTGTCAACTTCATTCTTTGTATATGTCAATTCCTTGCAAGAGATAATTTTAAGAATTAGTAATACTGAATCAGTTTTGCAAAAAAGTTATCTATTATTTCTCCTCACCATTCCTTTTCCTGGAAGAATGTTAGTCAAGTGGTTTAATTTATGGCTTATTTGGCACTTCAAATATTTATTAGGCACTCATAATGTAAAAAAATATTTCTCAAACTGAATAAAGGTTTCAGGTAAAGTTTGAATGTAACATCTTACTATTCACTTAGCCAATTCTTTAAGTGTGAACAATTATCTCATAATTAACACCAAAAATAAATAACTGCAGTTCGTCTGAGTGTCAGAATTATTTTTCAATATCCACTGATAAAACATCCACAATAGTATGTCCATTATGTTTACACTACATCACTTTAAATACAAATATTTATATGATGAAATTAACATGCATTAACTATCACACAGAACATAGAACTTTAAAATTATTTTCATTTTGCTAAACGAACAAACAAACACACTGTTTGAAGAGATGAAATATTACTAATGGCACTTTCAAGAACCACAACAAAAAATGAACCAAATATACATAATACTGTAGTATCAAAATCACTCACATCAACATGTAGGTAACACACATTCATATAAATACATCACATTTGACAACACAAAAACATAATATCCATTCATACTATACTCTGGGAATCTTATGTTGCCTGAAACTGCTTACAAGATGAATATGATATGTAAAATAATAAAGGTGTAAAATATTTAAATGAGTATTCATTGGCTATAAATATAGATACAATGGCTTCATGTATCACAAAGAGTCATATAAAATAAGAACTTTTTGGTAGTACCTTAGAAGCAGGACACAATAAATTGTCAGAGAAAGAAAGGCTCAACAATTGACATTACACTAAAAAGTAATAGTTGATTTTAAAACCTTAACACAGGCTACTAAAATAAATATTTTGTTATTCTAAAATTTACTATGAGGTTACAACTCAAGAGAAACCTCACCAACAGATAAAACATGTATTGATAAAGACCAGATAAAATAAGAAATATAAAAATAAGATGATGAGAAAAAATTTTCAAGAACAAAAGTTCCTGGGCGAAAACAGGGTTGCAACACATGGCTTATGAAGTTTTTCAAAGAAATTTTGAAGAACTAAACAAAATTTTCAGACAAACAAATTTTAATTTATGTTTGATTTGTGGACACCATTTTTTTCTCAAAATGTATTCCCGAAATTTTTGTATTCAATGAAAGTTCAATGTATATGTTTATTTCCAATTATGTTGCTATTTTTCATAAGTGTATATCTCAGTCTTTTTCCCTTTCCCCTCCACAAACATTAAAAAATAATTTTGATAAAATCAGGCTTTCTAGAGTTAATTTGAATCAATTGAACAAAATCTCACCTACAAGTATAAATATACTTTATTGAAAAATGTTTACCAAAACAGAACTTCAGTGAAAAATTCAAAGTTGAATGTATAGCAATACATTACTAGCTAATTGACTAACTAAATTTCTAGATCTTTCTTCCACAGGAACAATAAATTGCCTCCTGCTTAAAAGTTGAAAAAAAACACACGCACACTTCTATCCAAAATACACAGAAACAAGTTCAGTGACCTATAAGGAAACTAATCCATCATGTTTAAGAAGCATCCTTGACAGCATGTAAGACACATAACTGAGCTAGTCTTTTCTTTAGACAAATTTCTCTCCATTGAAACACTCAAGCCTTATATTACAATGTACAATATAGTTAAAATTTAAATATAACATACCAACTTACTTGTGGTTTTCCTAAGTAGTTATCTCAGTCTTTTTGAATATATTTCCAAAGTCATAAGTGCAAAACTATTTTGTGGTGTCTTACTATCCATATGATACATATGTTCAGACCGAACAGTGATATGTAATCAGTTTCTTCCTTCATAAGGCTGTTAACTGTTATTACCAGCCCCAGTAAGTTCTAATGTTAGTATAATCAGAGATCTACAAACTCAACACACACAGAGCAAAATTGCTCTAAACCCTAGTGAAGGGGATTTGTTTCGGATATTCAGTGATAAATCAAGGAATTTGATTTCTCCTCAGAAAAATGTGTCTTATATGCTATCAAAAACAGTAACAGAATTGAGAGAAAATGAACAAATCTTTAGAGAAAATATTGTTTTAAATACAGACAGTATATTCTTCAAACTAAAATATCACATTTTGCTGTCAGTACTAAAAATACATAGTAGAATTAATAATGAAACGTTTAATTAAAATTGCAGAAATAAATAAATATATATGAACTGAATGTTCTCATATCTTATTAATCTGTTAATTTCATCTTAAATACATAGCTAATTGAATCAAGTTGTTGAAGTACACAGCCATTCACAATTAAGTCTACTTTTTTATAAAATTCACAATAAAATAAAGATCAAATGGAATGTTATGCTAAAAGTGAAAGTAAATGTTTCACATTATCGATTGCACAAAAGACTTGGTCACATAGAAATCATATATATTACATTTCCTATCACTAACTGGAATGCTATTAACATGCATGATGCTAAAATTCTGCAATCATGTAAAATTTGTACTACTAATCAATACAGACAGTTTTCCTGAGACACACATCACTCTCTCATTCACAATAACAAAAATTGTTGCACAAAAATAAATACTGAACACTGCAAAAATTCACTTGAAGGAAAGTCAGTGGTTTGGAATGCCATCTTCAGTTGATTATCCCTACACACCTACCTCCAAGTTTCATTTAGAGTGTAGATTTAACATTCATAAATTATACAGGTGTCTCGTTCATATCTTTCCTGAAATGAATACAATTTACAACAATGATACAACTACATTATTCATGCAGCAATAAAGGAAATAATAGATTAACATAATTATTTCAGTACACATTCTCAAGACAAAACAAATACCTTTATAGGGAACTTAGTGACACTAATACATAATATATTATCCACTTGTCTGAGTGACAATTCTAAAGAATATAATAATACTAATACTTAATATACTAATACTTAATATATTATTCACTTGTCTGTGGGACAATTCCAAAGAATATCGTAATTACTACCCTTACTCTCTAACTTTACCCAGAAGCATTTGGTAATGAAAAAAGTATTATTAACGCCCCATAAGAAATGTTCAACACTTTAATCTATTTATTACATCCACAAGGTATTCCTTTATCCACGCATTTTAATCTCATTAGTGGTCAAATTAAATTTTTTTCTCTCCAAAAATCCTAAATCTTATACAATACCACACAATACTGATGCAAGCAAAAAAAAAAAAAAAAAAAAAAAAAAAAAAAAAAAAAAAAAAAAAAAAAAAAAAAAAAAAGTTCAAAGAATTCCAGTCAAATAACATGAAACAATTTTATTTTGTATTAATATCCACAAATCATCTCACAATGGATCTACAAGATACCTAGGCTTTGTGGATATAAATGCTTATTTACCCATATTTTTCCACTTTAATTAACTCAGAGAGAGCTTGCAACCACTAATGAGATCCAACACTGCAATAATATATTAGGCTATTTGAGAATAATTAAAATATTCAACCCTAAACCTTTGCAACTTTTTGGCTATCATGGAGCACAGCGAGATCAGTTTGCACAACCCAATTGGGTTTATTTGCATTAGATGGGTTAATAATTGGATCTGCAATACTTTCCATCCACTGTAGATCTTAGAAATGATTCTTATAACTTGTGTACATACTTTAAAAATCATAGCAAATAAAAATTACATTCAAATGATCGCTTTTCTTACATTCAAGTTTTCAATTTTTATAATAAAATCTCTATTATGAACTATGATTAGAATGCTAATTTTACTTCTAATCAATGGTAAAATTAACCTCTATCCTTGCTATTCCCTTCAAATAAATAAATAAAAGCTTTCTAAATTAGAGAAACTTTTGTGACAATAATAGTCATGGAATTAGTACAGAGGGCTTTTCATTTATCACAATCAATCATTTTTACCCACTCCACTCCAGGTAACATTTTGGGATTGCAAACCTTTTAATGTTTTTTCTCTCAAAAGGGCTCATGCAAAATTTAAGTGCAATCACTCTAGCAACTCAAACATTTTCATGGAATTAACACATATATTGTGCAATCCAGAGACCCTCCCCATTTTATTAATGTGAACAGCAATAGGATATAAAGTCAATATTATGTTGATATGTTTTATTATATGCATCCAGAGGTGGAGAAATTAATGCACGTTGTCAGGGCCACAGGTAAATAAATAAGCCTGGGAAGAACGAACATTCACAGTGTAATGACATATCAGAAGAAGGACGCAAAGCCCCTTGTAATAAAAGAAAGATATGTGAAGGAGACATAATAAGGTATGGAAAAACGGGTTTGGTCTCCTTTACTACTGACCACCGAGCCACCAACATTGAATTTGGTACACTGTGTTTTCACTATATGAGATGTGTGGTGGGAGATAATTCAATTTTTAGTTAAGATGTAACATCAAACATTGAGGGGAGAGGACTTGCATGAAAATATAATTGTTATTTTTGGAATTGTAATAGTAAGAAATTGAATAATGGTAATGTCACGTAATTGCCAGCTGAACACTATTAGAATAGGGAAAAAGTCATAGACTTTTGATCCCTTGAAAAATTATTTGAATATTAAGAAGAGTCATGACAAGGTACCCACTCGAGGTGAATTTCAGGGAAGTTTAGCATACACGTAACATCTTTAATAATTATTCGATGAAGTGGGAATAAATTGATAAAAATGCAAATGATTTTTTTTATTAATTGATATTGGGTAAAATCGTGTTAGTTGATCCAGATAGCCGAGATCGTTAAGGCAGTAGTGTCGTGGCAAACTCGGCTCAAAGGATGACGTGTTTGAATCCTGCCTTGGGCATGAATATATTTGTGATCGTCCCTTCACCCTTCATTATCATCCTATCACTTCATTAAAGAAGGATTAATAATTCCCTGCATGAGTAGGAAGCCCTTGCTCTTAATAGTGCTCTTAAATGTGCAGTTGGTTAAAAACAATTTTTTTTTTTTTTTTTTAATTTATGTTAAGCAGGGCGAAAGAATATACATCAACATGGCAACTGAAGAGAGAAGACATGGTGGACATTGAACATTCTTCATTTGGAACTCAGTCAAGCGCGTCACATGCGCATGAAGATGTTAAGTAAGCCATGAGTTGATTTTAGAGGAAGGATAATTCTCAAAAAAATAGCCATGTAATGAGCTCATTAAAAATTGTTAATGTTTAAATTATAAATAAATATTTTATTTATTATTTGAAAACAAGGCTGATAATTTGTAGTTAATTGTTGTCAACCAAAGAATCATTTAAACAAACAGAACTTCCAGAAATCACTAATCTGTACAGTCAGTTCATTTGCATGCAACAAGAGAAAGTATAGTACATCGTATGTTGATACCCACAAGTAAGAAAATATTAAAAGTAATGTTAATAAAATCTTTGATTACAAAATAAGGACATTAACAGAGGAAGGCAACAGAATTATATAAATATAAATATAATATATGATAGCAAAGGTTTCAATTATTTGGAAAGATTAAACTAATTAAATTAATGAATATTAGTTAGAATGATAAATTCAATTCAATAGGTGTCCAATGTGGGTAGATTGAATAGCGAATATTTATAGAAGTTATCACTTTCAAGTTATAAGATTCATTACAAATTATTGCCCAGCATGGAGACGATTAAGTTACAAATATTTTTTCAAGATTCATTACAATATCCATTTGTATATATTAAGATGAAAAAGAAGTCAATGTTAGAAGTCAGCCACTTACCTCACTATTTCCCATGATAAGCAAGAAATAAAAAAAAGATTGACATAACATAGTTTACAAATGAAATAAATTACACGATCATTCATATAATGTAATAGTAATTATAAAAGAGCGGTAATTACTTACTCTGATTCAGAAATATTAGAATTTGTCAAAGGAGGTGTAAGAGCACGTCCACCTGCCACCATAAGAGGAGATGGTGTCGCACGAACAGCAGCCATATCACTAGATGCCAGCACACGCCCTGACATGGGAAGAATGTACCTTTCACCACCACAATGATCTTCCTCCGCTGATACGATAAAACAAATTATATGACCCAAATTGTTTTACATGCATTCACAAACTTATTTGGATATAATAAATATATGACAATTTGCAAACCTGTATATGGAAAGAGATATTTATCAGAGAGATGAAGTTTCTCTTCTGTTTCAGAACCAGGATCTCCCATGTCATGGAAATTTTCCTGGGAGGCAACTAACTTGTGCAAGCCTGATGCTCCATTGTTCCGCCCAGAGGCAGAAGTGGCTCCATTGGGAGGTGGTAAAGGATTGGGAGATGACATCTCGTTGTCTGAAGCAGTTCCTGACCACTGACTGCCTCTTAAACCTGACTCCATCACTGGGGAAAAAGATCACAAAAGATTATATTAATAATTCTAACAAATTTCATACAAGCGTGCATGGCTCCCCAGCAATGCAGATTCTGATTAGTATACTCTGAATTTGCTGTATAGCTGGTGTATAAGACCGCCCTATTTTTAAATATAATTTTGGGAGAAAATACTAAATTACCTTCAGGAAAATAATTTTACTAAAATAATAAAACACTTGTTTCCACATTTCACAAACATATTCACTAGAAAGTAGATATTCAAATACAAAACAAAGTTGTAAAAAGCTTTGTGTATATTACACACATCATGACCAATCATACATTGTTAATTATCCACTGCTTTTATTTTCAGAACAAGAAACTACTTCTTCACACCTGGCCTTACATTTGACATCTCATAAATTGTGTAATATGACACAATCAACATATAAGGTGCACCTCTTCTACAGATAAATGTTTTGGGAAAAGTCTTTATAATAATTAATGGCTAAATGTAGCCTACTGCGTGTTTGATGATATTATTTATAGGTCATTCCCTCAATTAATTAAAGACAATCAAACATTCTTTTTAAATCAATGAGTTTTTTTTAATAGAAACATATTGTTAGATACAAAATAAAATGTTTTATGTGTATGCTCTTCAAGTTCACAGATGTATAGAAATAAAAATAGACAAATTTTTTTTAAAAGATTACAATAACAAGAATCCTCAATTGGTTACAAAATTCATGATTTTTTAAAATTTATTTGTAAGTACGAGGCACAAGAAACAGTAAGAGCTTACAATGAAGTAACAATGAAAAGTAAGAGTCAATGAAATTAAAAAAAAACAAATAAAACTAAAAAATCCTTTAAAAACAAACTGGTGTATATATTCTTATAAACATTTAAAATTGTTTAATATTTAACAATTTTAAATGTTTATAAGAACATGTATTAGAGAAATCTGCAGGTTAAACACTGTCAAAAAATACAGTAATTTAAACATAAATTCCAAATTTTACTGTGTTCATTTATTATAATTGTACACTAAGATAGACATAACACTAAGATGGACATAAATTTTACTTAGAAAGCAAGGGAGAAAAATTGATATTAAACTACATAAGAGAGAATGACAAATTAGCAAATAAAATATAAGACAAGCATATTTGTGTAATTTTGATCCTGCTCACTTGTTAGCAGAAAGTAAGATGAATCTTAACTGTATCCAAGAGCAAAAAGAGTATGCAGACAGTGACTACATTAAAAATGCACCTGCTAAAGTAACTTAACTGGAAAGATGTATATAAGAGAAGATCGATAGGAAAAGTTTAAAATTCTGAGAAACAGGGAATTGAAAAACATGGTACAACAAAAGAAGCATTATTAGTTGCAACCAAAGAAAGCTAAAGATTTAAATAAGTGAAGAAAAAATTGCTAAAAAGTGGATTGAGCAGCTGAAAGTGAATAGAAATTGTAAAGTCTCAAATAATTTTCATATAAAAACATAGAAAGTTTTCAAATTTCTTATTTCAGCTTTAACATCAATTACACTGATACATTTTAATACACTCTAAGCAAATGATATTTTACTTACTGCCGGATGGAAGGTAGGCTTCTGGGAGTTGACTTGACCATCGAGGTGCATATACAGGCTTCAGATTAGGAAACAGCTGACTGTTGTTGATAATATTTAACGCTGGGGGAGGTTGCACCCCACTTCCACTGTGAGGAGAACCATTATGTGGATCTTCACAAATATTGGGAAGATATGATGGAGTTTCTCCTAAGGTTGAGACACCTAATTAAAAAAACACTCCCTGAAATACCTTGAAAACAAAAATGGCTTTTTGGCAATGATTTTTTTCAACACTAAAAAGCATTTTGATATTGACCTTTGGCATCACACCAAATTTTGATAGTTTATTTTTGTACTAATTTTCCATCAATAAACATTTCAGAAAAAGGATTCTATTTGCATTCATAGGTTTCCACAACAAATTTCTATTTACCTCCCCTGATTTTCAATGGACCGCCTGAGAAATTCTTGAATTTTGATCTAATTCATACTATCGAGTCAAAAGAAAATCACAAATTAGCTAAGTTGACTAAAAATTATATTAAGAATGTTAAAACATTTGTATGAGCTATCACACTTTCTTGTAACAAAATCATTATTGTGTTTCTCAATACAATCTTTATCTTCACATATATCATTGTTTGTTTGTTTGTTTGTTTCTTTCTGTTCTTCCTTCCTAGATCACCCTTAGACTTTTTAATTGCCTGGCAAATCAGTGGTTGATGACAAAAAAATCCACGAATATATTTAGAAATTATAGATGCGCACAATATTTACTAATTTTACAGCTTATAGTTATGTTAGCATTAGTTTCTTAACATGGAAAGTCAGAGTAAAAACAAATTCCAACAGACTGGACCTAATCTGTGAACATAAGATGACCCATGACCCCCTAATTTTCAAATGAGATATTTAAGAAAAATCTCCATCTCATATTCAGGTAAATACTGTAATTTAAGTAATTACACAAGTTAGAAGACAAACTTTCAAGATAAGACTTTCAAGGTACCAACTACAAAATTGAGTACATACTGAGTTATTTTATATTGAGTTATACAAAATTGAGTTATTTTTCATGTATAAAAACTCTCTTATCTTTAATATTTAAATTCTTCATTAATTCCACTCTAACATTGCTTTGTTCACATATGTAGAGAGATAATAGAAAAACATTTCTGGCATCACAAGCTGTTGGGTTTAAAACCAACAGTTCATGAGGCAAATTAAAATATAAATTTTACTGTTTCTACATTTGAGCAATCACTTCAGGTGCAAAAGTGCAATTGATCTTTCCTTCCCATTTCAGAATAAATATAACAATTCATCAAAATAATTATTATCATCAGTCAGGTTGTATAACAGAGGAATTAAAAAGTTAAAAGAAGGGAAGACAAAACTGAGTCAAAATTAAAGGTGGGTAGGTTAATATAAATACAATGTCCACGTAAAAAAACATATTTGTGAATAAATTTGTTGTAGACTAAATAATGTATCTTTCTTCCTTAGTGGTATATCAAATCAAACTGAAAATATTTATTTTCGCTTAACTTTTTGAAGCTTACCAACATCTCTGTGGCGATGTCGGCTGGATGATTCTTCATCATCGCTGCTGTGGCTTGATGCCAACTCTAAACTTCTTCCATCCACTGAAACTTCAGACTCAGTATCTGATTCTTCTCTATGGCACTCCCTCTCATGAGCAGGGCTTTCTTCCGACTCTAAAACAGCAAATTAAGTCTGATAATTTCTAATGATAGTACCTCTCTTATTTCTTAAAATATCTGTAAATGTGTAAAATAATTTTAACTTATTGAAAGCAAAAAGGCTTTCTAGGTTCAAATGCAGTCACCTTCAGAACAAATAGTGACTGTCACAGGTAACTCACAGCCTGTTTTATATCACCTATTACAGTTAAGCAATGGTGCCTCATGCTTAGGTTGCTTTGATTGCAGGTCCTCCAAAAAACACAAAAATTCATATATGTTCAGAATATATACTTTCCATTTAATGTCATTCAATATTTGATATATTGCAGCAATAACAATGCACATGAAATCATTTTGAAGTCGAAGTGCACCTGTCGATTGCCCTCTCTGGCGTTTCGTGTGCTCCCAGGCACTGCACCGATGTCATGCTCTTTTAATGTGATTACTCTATGGCCTTGTGACCATATGCCTCAACATCAAACGCCATACACTTTCATCCTGTATCTTGTGTAAATAAAGCCACTGACCTCCACTGAAGAGCGATGGCTGACCAACATTGGACTCTGAGGGGAATACCAATTTTCTGTCTTTATCAGAAACAAGCTGTAACCCAATTCCATGAATTTCGCATGTTATTGAAAGTAAACAAGTACAGTTAATTCTTGACAGTATCGAATGCATTATTTACATTTGGGGTATTTTATTTTCATTTGATGTTAGGTTTGTTGATTCAAAATGTTCAATTGATAAGTTCTTGGTTTAAAGATAGCCGT
The DNA here is from genome assembly GCA_038098605.1 of Gryllus longicercus. NCBI lineage: Eukaryota > Metazoa > Arthropoda > Insecta > Orthoptera > Gryllidae > Gryllus > Gryllus longicercus. The sequence continues at coordinate 325,982 of JAZDUA010000741.1, read as the reverse complement.
TTTGGAAGTCACTCTTTCTGCCCCATTTCTCTTACATGGTGTGTGCAATGTTTTTCTAGGCAGTCATTTTCCAAGTATGGTTGTAATATCAGTGAGTGTGGAAGATCTCAAGAGAGTTATTGTATAAGTGTTGTTATTGCAGCTGACTAATCATTTTTCTCAAGGAAGTAAGATTCTCCACCAATGTAAGAGAGAACACATCCCTAAAAAGTTCAATATCTTTCATTTTTGCAATGTAAACAGGGTAGCAAAATTTTCGAAATAAAATCATTTTATTTTGTTATCATCACTACCTGTAGCAGTAATAACAATGAAGAACATTACATTTTTTTTCAGTATGAATTATGTAGGTGTGTGGTGTTTCTTCTCTCTCCTCTCCTCAACGCAGAACTAATACACTTATTAAACTTAAGTTTTAATTAATTTACATAAATTGCTAGTAATGTGACCTCATTAGCCTTACTAAGCTCAATTAAAAAATATGTTGAAGAAGTGATACCTTCTCTGTGCCTGTGCAAGCTGGAGTCATACCCACGCCCATATGATGGCATATCACTATTTGAGTTGTAGTTGCTAGTGCTTGTAGAGGTGTGTCTTAGTTGTGTGTCACTCCTGAAAAAGAATATTGATATTTAATGATGATAACTTACCAAGGGAGCAATATGGACATAGATTGAGGAAAGACTAACATGATACCATATCATTTCATCTTCAAAAATAAAAAATTTTAGATAAAAAAAAAATACATGTACTGATTCAAATGTATGATTCACATGAGAGTACCAATTTATTGGCAGTTAGAAATTAGCAATTATTAATCGTAGTTCTATTATCATCTTTGATCAGCATTTTTTTTTTTTTTTTTTCCATTTCTAACTGAGGAAAAGGAATTTATTGTAATCAAAAAGAAAAATATATTCTTATGTACAATATGTTCCCATTTTTTTAAAAGTATATAAGAAAAAAATTTTGAAATGTAAAATAAAAATTCATGAGAGTTTCAAATCGCTCCATTTAATTAGCTTCAAATTTTCAAACATAAAACATTGCTGATCAGGCCTTAAAATGCATTTGGAGCAGTTGAATGATGGTGAAGTAATCCTCTATCTCTCCAGTAGTAATTGAATACTACATTTCATCACATAATATGAATTTTATGCACATTACAAAATACATATATATTTTATACAATGTTATTTATGAGGTGTTGGTACTCAAGAGAACATGTAGCCAGTAAGGGGAGGAATCCCTAAATTCACCCCAGTAATTGTTGAAGTCGTTGTTGCCAAAGTTGAATTCGATTTATTGAAAACATGTACACCATATTCACATATCACATTCCAAAGAATAATCATGAAGCTCAGACAAGATATCATTAATATGTTTTTGAATTCTGGATCCCTGACAAGATGGGTGTATGTTTCTCAGTGTAACAAATCTTAGACAAATTTTGTTCGAGTTACACGTGGGCTTTATGAAATATCAGCAAACGTGGTTATGAAATATCAGCAAACGTGTTTAGTTCTACTTCACAAATATCCACTTATCCTTGTTTCTGAGTTAATGGTCTCTGATATGCAAGGTCCAGGTTTGACAATTCATGGCAAAGACATGCAGGTTGTAGCTCAGAAGTACATTGCTTTTAACAGAAATACAATTTCAGGAACATATAGTGGCAAACTCATATCTGAGACATTGTTTCAACATGTAAACATATTATTATGTAACTACATTAATTTGTATAGTTGTAAATGAAATATGAAAGAATATGTAAGTAGACCACATTATGTAAAATAAACATGGTGACAATTCTTTCACATGTCTTGCAAACTAAAAAAAATATTTACTGATTGTATCCTGTACTTTAAAAATATGTATGTACATGAAATTCCATTCCCTAATTATGATGCTTCTAAAATGTTGTTTCTGATGATATAACTGAGTTAATTATTATTTTCTTTTCAATATAGAACATTAACTATGACAAGTAATTTATTGAGTCAAAAGGCAAACAGCATAAGGAAACATCCAATGTAAGAAGCAGTATTTGGTAGCCAGAATTCAACTGAGAAAGCAAGAAGCAACTTAATATTAGGCCTCTTTGAATATCCTGGTAAGATTGATTTGTTGTTCTTTCCAAAAGAATAAAAATAATACGGTCTGAGCTTTTTTTCATTTATAACACGATAATTAAATAGATGAAGAAGTTTGTCTTTAATATTATATTTTTTCTATTATATTCTCAAAAATATTAATATCTTGAAACAACTCACCTATATGGACTACTACTAGTTTTTGTGGTAGAACGTGATGTAGTACTTGATGTAGAAATACCAACATGTCTTCTAGCTCCATCAAAACCACCACTGTGATACGCCAATGCTGATCTCTGTAGAACGCACTAAATGACATACCCATTAAAAATTTAACCATAAATCAAAACACTTTAAAAATAAAAAAATAAAAACTTACAGATGCCACTTGGGTGCTAACACCAGGACTACTCGTCACTTCAGAGTTTTCTAGAGGAACCTTGCGGCCCATACAACGAAGAATGGTGATTGAAAGATTGCGACGTACACGAGCGTTAAGGAAACAATACCCAACAAGAGCAAACAGTGCATGAACAAACACAGATGCACTCAGCAAGTATGTAAGTAAAGGCACATTTTCATTTACAGTGAGCATAGCCAGTACCCAAGCCATGCCCAAAAGAGGTAAGGACACAACAGACAGCCACAACAAAGTCCTATAATAAAACATCATGTAAGGTAAAATCAAATGAGTAAAATATCAAAAAATAAATGTTTATTATTAACAAATCCTTACCTCAGATTTCCAAAGCCCATTACATGATCTTTGAGTGTAAAAGCAGCCCTTATGGAAAACACAAGAACTGAGAGATTCAATAATACAGTCACGCTTATAGGTCCCACTAAACTCCACACCACAGATTCATATATTGATAACCAGCAGCTGCACATCAAAACAGTTATAAAATAATTAAGTGAACAAAATACACACAATCCTCAAACACAGGCCAAGTTCATTCAATTTACTTACAAGTAATAATTGCCATACTGATCAGCACGAACTCCTACAGCTAGACCAACTACAACAGCTGGAAGACCATATCCAATTGTGTAATAAAATCGCATCTGCCCATGGTTGATATCACGCATTTCAGTCAACATACGATACAAATGAATACTATCAACCAATGTCCAACAAAATGCAGTGAGCCATAAGTAATGAAGAGCCATTGCAATCAATTTGCAGGGAAACTAAAAGAAAAACAAAAAGAAAGTCGAGAATAAACTTGCAGTATTTACAGATCAAATTTTCATTTTGTTCCCCTCTTTCTTTCTCTTTTCTCACTTAGTAAAATGTTCTTGAGAATCAATTAACATTAAAGGAATTAGCTGTAGTCTCACAAAGGTAAAATAGCTTATTGGTGACAAACAACAGACAAAGGGATAAGAAAACATGAAGATAAGTGATGTAAAATTGGAATTAGTAAATCATGAAGTAAAATGTATTAAGCAGACAAGACAATTTTCATGTCTTTCCTCTTTCAAATATTTTATGAAAATTCAATTTTTCTTTTCAGAGATAATATGCACTTCAAGGGAAAGCTGAAAATAAAACTTTACACCTATTTGAAATGTTGTTTCCGCACAAGTGAAGATCACATCTACAAAGTATAAACATCGCATTATGATCTGTTATAAAATACAACTCACAAATAAACTACATATAATTTTTTTTACCCACTCAGCTAATATTATTCATATTATCCTTCCTACATGCCATTAGAGCTTCTTCAAAAAATTTCTTAGAAATATGCTGCACTGAAATTGGGTGACAATTATAGTCTACAACTCAATAATTAAACATTTTCATGATTTTACATTATAACCAGTTTCAATGCAAGTTTGTTCATCAATACTATCCTGCCTTTTCATCCAATAAGATAAAAATTAATTTACCTCTTGCTGAACAAGGGTGCGACGCAGTTTCAAAGCTACAAAGAACACAAGTTCTGCAAGGAAAATGCACAATACAAGATTCTTATGGATGGAATTGGAGTTTGTAGCAACTCCACGAAGTGCTGCCAAAATGAGTAATGCAGCCAATAATAAAGGAAGTGCCAAACAGAAACCTGTCCAAGTTAATATATCTTCTAAGAACGTTGGCTCTGGAATATACTGAAACAAAATAAAAATACAAAAATATGGTGTAACAAAAAAAATGAGATAAACACAATTAGTTTTTTAAGTACAAAACTGCTCACATAATTGACTATCTAAATAAGTTGCACTGCCAATCAATATATTGATTTAATATGCACATTTCTCACCTCTAAGTCAATAACATCAATAAGAACTGCAAACGTGGACAAATGGTAACAGGTGCAGTTAATAAGAAAAGGTTTTGTTACAGAAACATGCCACTCAGTGGGCACTTCTGTTTGACAGCCAGAGCGAGACCATTCTCCAATCCCACGAGCATGGCTCCAATATACACACTGGGGGTTCGAACGAGGAGACAAAGCCTGGATGCTTGTGTCCAACCAGAGCCTCAGGAGAATGGGTACAGGTAAGGTACCTTCGTCAGCCAACAGTTCATATGTTTGTGGAGCCGCTGCAAATAATCATAAGCACTTAATACTAATTCTTGTTTCTGAATGTAAAAGTAAACTAAAATGAGCATACCAACAACTATGGGAACATTTGTTAATAACAATATTTTTACTCACGTTAAATGTCTAATGCTAAGGTCTGATTAAGATAAGAATGTGATTGACACACACATTGAGAGATAATTTCTTGAAAATTAAGAATCTCTAAGGAATCAGAGGACATAAAACGATTCAAGAAATTTCACACACCTTTTACTTTTTTATTGTAATTGTGTGATGCAAAAATACAAATTAGAGATAAAGAATAGGTCACACTAAACACCTCACAGAATGGAATTGCCAAATCATTATTTGTTAAATGCTGATCGAGGTCCATTGAATGAATTTAAAATGTTTGAGAGGCAAAGTCTTCCCTGCCCACGAAAGTTAGTAATTTAATCTCTATTTTAAAAAAATGTCCTGGAATTTCTTGCCTTAAGTAGCATTTTAAATATATGTCAAATTATTTTATCTTAAAACTATAAAGAACATTTTAGCACTTACCAGCATTTAAGGGGTCACTCTGCTTAGGAACATAAATTGCTAGTGATATTACAGGAGAGCCAACATGCAATTCTATACCCCAGCGGCGTTGGACAGTTTCATCATAGCGAGCTGGGAAAAGAGACCCTGCATCTCGATACTGTGCATATCCTAATACAGCTCGATTTGCACCAGCAAATGTGTGCTTGGTAGTCAATTCTCCTACAAAACAAAACAATGAGTAGTAAATATATTAACACAAATTAATAGCAATCATAGAATGGCTTGCATACCAAAAATATGATTATAAAATTTTATCTATTTATATTGTAACAAATTCACCAATTTTTCTTATATTATTTAATTTTACTTATTCTGAACTTTTTTTGTAATAATTACTACACATGGTATGTATTACCATGTTCAATTCAATATAAGTTCAATTTAAATAATTTAAAATTAAATTAACTTTAAGTAGAATTTGAATTTCAGAACAAACATTCTGAAATTTTCTTAGATATCATAACAATTGACTTGATCAGATGGATAATCAGATTAATATTTTTAAAAAAACATCATAAATTACAATGTATGTCATGAAATATTCTTTAGAAATACTAGATAAAACTGTAAAGAAAATTTGTTTGCATTTCAGTTTTAAGATTATCTCAGAACATCACAGGTAACACCTACCTTGTTCTAAGAGCCTAATTCCAAGTAAATTCAAAGGAACATAAACTTTGGAATGCAGGTCAAATTTATCACGATCCAGCATATAATTATTGTATTTTGGAAACACCAACGTTGGACTGGTTTTTACTAGGTTTCCTCCGTTGAGGCCTGAGTTCAAAGCACTAGTGGTTGACATCTGAAGAGGAACCTGCAATGACAACTTTTCTCAGGTTTTTATGATTTTTTCATAAACATATCTTTTTCATTTCTGTAACAGTTTTAATATCAATAGCAAAAAACAGAACAGCATGAGTAACTATTTGGGAGATTTAGCAAATTCAAGGAAATCCAAAGTAATATTTTGTTAATGTCATCAATCCAGTAAATGCAAATGCACAGCATTTATTGCCACAGAAGAAATAATACTGTGACCTCTTACTTTATTCTTGTATTTAGATCATCACATCTCCACTGATTGATATAAGAAAGCAACACGTTAAAGGTCACTTATAGTTATAAAAATATTTTTTCCACCAGTTAAATAAATATATTTTCTCAAAGTTAAACTTTAGTTTTTAAATATATTTAATGTTAGTTTCACCCATATATACCATATATACTTGTATCACAGATCAGTATCTTCAGAAAATTATTCAATCTGATTTAATATTTTGTTGAATTAAAATGAGAAAAATTACTTTTCATGGAAATATTACAAATGGATTTTTTAAATAAAATAATAATCTACAATTACAATAGTTTTTAGCAACTAATCTAACCTGAATACCAGGTTGAAGGTATTGTGATGTGTCAGGAAGTATCACACGTTCACCAGGAACAGATGACATGCCGGCAGGTAATTCCCGATTTAGAGTTTCGTAACCAAACAAGCTCTCTGGAGTTACAATATCAAGACCCAATGCTGGAATAAATACACAGTTAACTGGTGAGCAAAAAATAGAAAGAAAAAACTACCATGCTGTCACAAAATGAAATGTATATATATACCCATATTATTTGCCACAACTTCGAAAGGACTAGTGTATGTGTCTTGCTGGCTCTGCACAAGCTTCCCCAAATACTGGTCTACTGCTTCCACCAAGTCTTCTGCACTCTTTCCTGTAAGCTCTTCAACACGATCCCAATGTTCACTGTACTGGGCATCAAGGACAGAACTTGCTGTACTAACGATGTTCTGCAACGAAATTAATCATTAATAATACTCATATTATTTCCTTTCTTTTTTCTTAACTGATAAGCACAATCCCTAGAATACTATTTTGTGAAAAGCAAATCACAGACTATGGTTATAAACATTTTATTGGAAAATAAGATAAACTATATCATCAAAGGAAAAACACATCAAATAACAATACAAATATGAAATTTAGTTGAAAGTAATATGTGAGCATGATGACATGGAGACATCTTAAAAATGCATACCTGAATAAAATCTTTATCCTGACTGTGAGTGAGGTTGAGTCCATGTTCCTCTGCTTCATGGCTCATCAACTGTCTTAAAAGTTCTTGAGACACTAGTACATCAGCCCCATGAAGTGTGCGAGTCTCATTAGTTGCTCGATGTAAATCTGTAGCAACTTTCACAGCTACAAACGTTGTTACACTTAAGTCACCTCCTTCCATTTGACTAAGCTGCACAAAGAAATTAATAAATAAATTAGTAACATAATTAAATGAAGCAATTTATATGATATTTGTAAGTTTATCTTAACCAAGATTAGAAAATAATTACAACAGTTCATTTACATATTTTTCTATGAGAGGAACTTTCAGATCAGTATTTAGTTTCACTTACTAAATTATCTTAAAAATGGTGTTGTTCTATTCTAACTAGAGTATTATTTTAGTAACATCCAGAGCCATTTTGACAGTTTAGCACTCTTGGGCATAGGTTAATTGGGGAGCCTCCTATTCTTCCTTCAGTGATCTCCCACCCCCTAAATTTAAAGACAAGTTTTGATAAAAAAAACTAAACTCATCACTGAGTAACATTCTCACATCAACCAGCAACATTCCACATTATAAATATTATCCAATTATGCACGACATCACTTCCTTGTGCCAATTTTTAGCACACAGTTTAATCACACATCTTTTTTTATATGATATTTTATTTTTTGAAAAATTTAGTATTAATTTTTTTAAGAACATCAGGGCCCCTTGAACATTAGGCCTTTTAGGCCCGTGTGTTAACACTTGTAACATCTATGAAGCTAAGCGATCTGCAACATGCTTACCACTTTTCGCAAATCCAGAAAGAGGTCAGAGGTACAATTGAATAAATCAGGTTCTTGCCATCCAGTATCTTCATCACATGCTCTGGAAGCTTTACCCTGAGAACGTGCTGGGCAAGATGACAAAGCAACATGTCCGAATAATGTACGTTCCCACCATAAGTTATTAGAAAAACTTCTAGGACAGCCATCATAAACCACTGTAAAAGAAATTAATATACAAATTAGGAATATATTTCTGCACATACATTTGGATCACCAAGAAAGGAAATTTCAACTTTCAATTTTCACTGAAAATGTTTTGAAATTTTATTTCTTGAAAAATTTTTCATTATCAGAACATCTCTTCCATTTTATCATAATTTCTTACCTTCACAGCCTCTCAGAGTTACTTCACCATAGGGATTTGGACAAGAATCACAGCGTCTCCCAATTACTCCATTTCGACATTTGCACTGACCAGTAGATAAGTCACACTGATTACCATATGAACCAGTGGCATAACAATCACAATCAAAGCATTGATCAGAATCAGGAGGCTGATAATGATTTTCCTGCACATATCAAGAAAAATTTGTCAACATTAACTTCAAAATATAAAAAATAACACACAAAAACAACACAAAAAGTCACAGGAGAAGAATCCGACAGAATTAATGGATTTAAAATTTCTGAGATAATAAATTAATGTCATGATTAAAAAATATGACATTGCCAAAACTTGCCTTGCAGTAACATTCTCCTGTGGTTTTATTACAATCAGCATTGTATCCTTTTGATGTGTCACAATGACAAGGCCCGCAAACAGGATATCCCCACCAACTGGCAGGGCATGGTTGGTCGACTTTCACTTCACAATATTCACCTTCACAAATTCAAAAACGAGAAACAAAATCACTACTTTTTCCTTTTTTTTTCCTTTTCTTCTTTTTTTCTTTTTTCCCCCCAACAAAGATGAGTTAAACATTCATTTTTTTAATACAAAACACACATTCTCATATTTGCATGCACACACTAGAACATGCAGAACAGCTAATGACAGTTAATCAGAAGGACAGTGAATCAGGAAGTAGAATAAATGAATGATTGGCCTATATATGTGAATTTGAAAAGCAAACAAACTTAAACAATCTTTGAAATAATCCAAAATAATGGGGAAGCACATAAGTTTTATTTGTCCCAAATCATCATAAAGAATTGCTGTCAAGGAAGCAATGACAACTGAAGATCTCTAAAATAATTAAAACCGAGCTAGACAGTTTTGAAAGAAGCTGATCAATTAGTAACAAATGTAGAAGCAAAAAATACAATAATGGATACAGAAATAAAATGTTCATATTTTTAAGAAAGTTCCAAACTAAGGGACAAAAAGAGAAGTGTAAATTGAAAACAAGTAAGGCAAAACAAAAGAAAAGTACACAAAAAGAAAACTGACAAACAAGATCTCTTACCTGAATATTCACTGGAATTACATTGACAAGAATATCCTCGGGAAGTCAAACTGTCCTTGATGCACCTTGCACTATTAGCACATGGGTTCATTTCACATACACCCACACAAGATGGACCTACATAACCTTCAGAGAGAAAAATGTAAATTATTTACAAAGACTATTATTTAACATTCAAAATTAGCTCAAAAGCACAAATAAAAGACACAAGTTGCAAAATCACTTACCAGTATTGCACTGACATTGAAATTCTTCCCACTCAGTAACACATGTGCTATGTGGAGGACATTTATCTCTTTGAGCACAGTGATCTATTCCTAAGCAACCTTCCCCAACATTCTCCCGAACTGTGGGTCTCTGCAAGGTAGATTGGGGAGTTCCAACCCGCACATCCTGACAGAGAAAAAATTAATTGAAGTAATACAAGCAATGGCAATATTCACAAAATTGTTTAATAAAAATCAATCGTACCTGAATACAGCCTTCAAAATAACCATAGTCCACATTCAAACTCCCTAAAGCTGTGTCAGGCCCACCAATTAGAATCTTTCCGACATAAAGTCCTTGTAGCTTTGATGTTGCTGGTGCAGTCATTTCACGCTGTCCATAATCAAGATTTATCCATAGCTCGCCACTCATCCATTTTACTTCAATATGATGCCAATGTCCATCATTCACAAGGCCACTGCTCAGAACAAATGTCTCTCCATTGTAACTGTATTGCACTTGACCACTGACAAGCTGGAAATGGAAGTTTCTCTTTATTCATTTCATCCAGATCATATCAATGAAACTACACAAAATAAGTAATTTTAATACAGCAGTTTATTACAAAGTCTGAGCTAGTACTCACATTAAGAACAGCTGAACTATTTTGTCCAATTTGAATACTCATTAAAAAGGCATCCTTTTGTAATGTACGAACAGAGAGTGCATTTAACCAAGGTAACTGTATAGGGCGCAATAATGGATTGAAAGACAGTACACCATCTCCTTGAAATCGCCAAGGTGGTTTTATAGCTGAAAAAAGTAAGATCAATTCTTTTCACTTCCTGCAACAAACTACTTAACAAACATAATTGAACAGTAGATCTTCCATTATCTGAAGAGAAGGAAGGGTCAACAAACAGTGAAAATCCTGGATTCCACATCAAATAATTGGTTTCCCAAGCAACTTATAACAAAGATTCCACTGTTCCAACTAAATCCCCACACACACCACACACACAAAGTCACACTAACATCTTACAAAAATTACTTTTGTTGATAGAAATAAGAGAAATAAATGTCTTGAAATAAATGAAGTGCATTTGTAAACAATTTATAAACAATTTATTACAGTGTCCTTAATAATTTGAAATCAGCAAGTTATACTTACCCCGACTGCAATCTTTGCCACTCCAACCTTCTGCACACTCACACAGGTATGTGCCCCAGCCATCTAAACAGTGCCCTGCATGATGACAAGGGGACGACTGACAGAAGGCCCTCTTTTCTGGGCAACCAGCTACAGTTCCATTGTCTGCTACAAAACTATTGCAAAAAACATTGACATGGATTACATTTTCCTAGATAATTTCAAAAAGTATTCCAAAAACGTGAACTACACAAACCTGTTTAGATCAATGAATTTATTATCAATATGTAAATCACTAATACATCCCACAAAATCCTTGCTATGAACCTGGAAGCTAGTTGGTAAAGCAGGCAAACCACCAACTTGTAATGGGCCAGTTAAATCAAGGAATCGATGGCACGTCTCAGTGAAAATAGCACACCTCGGGTGAAGAACTTGGTGAGTGCTATTAGCACAGGCCCAACGCTGTCCTAACTGCGTACCATAACTCAAAGCTAGAGCCTTGTCACAGTCATCCAAACTGACAGTAGCACTCTGCAAAAATTAATTTCCATCAAGCAAAATAAGTACATAAATGTGCATTTATTTTTTAAAAATATGGAAGAAAGTAAAGAAAATATGCAAGTACAATTTTTCATGTTAGTGTTTAAAATTGTTTGATATAAGTATTTTCAAAGTTTATAACACAAAACAACACCAATCAGGCTTACACTCAGATTGAAACACAGGGTGAATTGAGAGAGATCAGCCGAGATGCAGCCATCGAATCAGGAACATCATTACAACTTAATTTTTTATATTGAGGCTCCCAATTGGAAAACTGCATGCCAGTTGATCAAAGTCAATTTGCTCTGTGTTTTAATCAGAGTGTAAAAATGGATTCATAACAACTGACCAATCATTTCACCTCAATAGAACTAATTCGACATGAATTCACACCAAACAATGTGTGGTTTTAAATGAGATATAAAATATATACAAAGTAGTATATATAAAATATACAGAGTAGTATATACAAAGTTGTTTACGAAGACTATGCATAGGAAAAATCATGCCGTGTAGCACAATCTCATACTGATAGGCATCAAATTCTGCATCCATGATAGAGGGATATGTTTCGAAGTGGATAGCAGGATGCACCGCAACACAATGTGCAGTAAGAAGCATTTGCCAGATTTTGATCGAGTCACACATGAACTGCTAGAAACATGAACAAGTGCAAATACTGCTTTGCAAACATCTGCCAATTTTTAAATGATTCCCCATTTTTAAATGATCATAAATATAAAAGTAAATCACAGATCATGGATTCAAAAATGTATTTTCATGTGAATACATTCTCTATTTATAAGCATTACAAATGCATGTATATTGATATTGATTTTGTTTTCCCTTATTTATGTAATTATTTTTTCTAATTCTAATAAATTGTTTTCCTTTTTTTTATTTTTAATATTATCAATGGATATTAAATATGCCAACCTTATTGAAATATTGAACTGAAACTGAGTGCCACTGTCCATCGCTGACTCCTCCAGGAACAGTCACTGATGTAGTAGTAACATTTGTGCCCAATGAAAATGTAAAGTGCACAGCTCCTTTTACAATTTCCAGAGCAATAAAATCATGCTTTTCATTATAGCGACCATTGTACAATAAGAGCCCTGATTCTGCTTGAGTTGCAAATCTGAAATAAATATATGCAAATTACACTATTTGTTTACAAATTATCAATACCCAAGTTATCACACGAACTGACTTCTTGGATTCTGAAGTAAATTATCATCTTGTAGTTGCTTACCATACACTACCAAAGCAAACATTAAAGTAATAGAACCATATGAGCAGAAGAAAGAGGACAAGAAAAGATGATGAGAAAAGAGAAGAGCCCACACAATTTACAATGCTCTCCCCCCCTCCCCCAACTTCCCCCTAATATTCCCATTATTACTTCTGAGAAAGATAATTGTGTTTACTAAAAAAACACAAATTTAAATCTGAAGGAGAGATTACATTGTACTTTGACAATTCAAATATGAATTGCAAAGTTACAAAGAGTTATTAAATGAGAAGTTTTGAAAACTAAAAATAAAAATTGTAAACGGATTTTTGAAGATAATAGAGTATCAAAAAATTAATATATATTTCAAACAAAGTAAACAAGGCAAGAGGCAGGGGGCAGTGAATAAAAAAAGTGGTTTATGGTAGTTATAAGTTAGGAAAGTCAATATGAGAAGTCTGAAATAGCAAGAAATATGAATGAAGGTTTAATTTAAAAAGATAAAGAAGTTTTGGAGATATAAATAAGTTTTTAGGAGAACAGCAAAATGTTACATCCAACATTCCTAAATGATTCAATTTATTTGAACTTTAAGAAAGATAACTGAAGGAATTAAGTCTGTGGCATGAATCAAATTTATTATAGGGAATGATCATTTATAAATTGTCTCTTAATTTTACTTAGTTGAATAAATTGTTATTTACTAATCAGAAATTATATGAACTCACTTCTCTGCAAAGATGATTGTGCTGTGGAGTGCATTGTTTATTAGACCACAATACACTACAACAATTTTGTTACAATATATATTGAGACATAAAATATGATTTGTTGAGTATTTCATCAAAGTTATGAAAATTTTCCCACAAGAATCTCAGTACCAAAGTGAATGCAGAAATATACCTGAGGCTAATATGAAGGCGATGCCGCTGTCTCAGAGCAGGGAAGGTAAGAAATGAAGTCCGCACAAAACTCCTCCCTCTCAGTTCACAAAGTCGAGTGTAGTGATCAGAGGCTTGAGCAGGTGCACAATTCTCACATACAAAGCCTCCTTTGACTAGTGGAGCGCATACAGAGCGTGAGCGGCAGATGTCCGGCTGGCATGTGTCAAGTTCTAAATCAATCTCACAATTTTTTCCTGAAACCAGAAATATCATATTGGATAGATAAATTCCAATTCACAAAATTACCTTGTTTGAATTCAAAAATTATAATAATAAATAAATAAATTAATAAATTAGTTTTCACTTCTAAAATTGTTAATCCTTACCATACCATGCAAAAAATGTTAAACAAAACAAAAAAGAGTAAATTTGTATTACTAAGCTACATAGAAATGTTGAACACAAACCTGTAAAACCTGGCTTGCAAACACATGTATAACCACCTTCCTTTCGCTTACAGTCTCCACGATTACTGCAAGGATTTGAATAACAAAGATCAACTTCGGTATCACAGAGGTAATGTTCTCGACTTCCTACAACAAAGAGGACAAGGCACAATTTATTTAAAAATAAAACATTGAAAAAATATGTTATCACAATCAACAGTCCAACTTACCAGTGAAACCTTTAGGACAACGGCAAGCAAATGTAGTAACAGGGTAAATAGGACGAAATAGCACTGTATCACTGCTGATAAAGCCAGAAGCATTTCCAAACTTTAAAACAGTTAGGCACTGTTCATAATTCAAGCATGGTTCACGAACACACAAGTTATCATCAAAAGGTAATACTTGAACAGTTGATAAGCGAGCCAAAATAGCACGATTTAAGTAAACACGTTCTTGAAGAAATTGAGGAGCATAAAATTCATTGCCATTTAAGTCAGGACGGCGAGCTGAGAAACTCACATTCAATATTTTTGCATTCACATCAGTATCATCCTGAAAATAAATTTAAAATTGGGCATAAAAATTCAAATAACCATACTAAATCCCTTTAATAATTTGCAAAAAGTTCTGAAGAAAATAAGTCAACAAGAACATTTTCTTCAGTAAAACAACTGTAATTTTTCAGTCAGTGCAAAATACTCAAAACATATGTGATTATTGTGTTAATTTTTACATTTATTTTTATTTTATATTCTGACGGATTTTCTTTGTTTCAACTTGTTTTCTTCTGGTCTAGTTTGGTCCATATATTCAAACACGTAACTAATATATGTTGGTATTTATTAGTTTTTAAAATCTACCTACCTGAATGCTGAATACAAAAATATTCTCTTTGGGACAAGGAATAATAGCAGCTAGGCCTTCTACAAAAAATGTTAATAGGGGTGACAAAAAAGCTTCTTCAGTCATGTCATTCAATCTCACAGTAATAGAATTAAAGAGCATTTCTTCGGTCACAAGACGCACAGTTAATTGCATTAAGGCCTTTACTTCATTTACGCCATCTGCAAAAGCACATTAAGATGCGGTTACCTCAGAGTGTCTATTTTCCAAAGTAAGTTTAAAAATAGAGTGGCATTTCATAGGAGAAAAACTATAAATATTTTCCATTCTCAATCAAATGTTTCAACTTTAAAAAGTAATTATGTAATAACATTCTTAAACAAAAGAAATTATTTTGACAACATTTTATCTTCATTTTCATGTCATAAGATGAAGTAAATAAAGTTAATAATGTTTCATATCATACTTTTACTCCCCCTAGTTTAGCTATACAGAATATCTCAGAATAAATATCACAAACTTCTAGAACATGTAGGAAGGTGATTACATTTTGCTAAAGAACATGTCAAGGGAAACCCTACATAACAAATTTACACATGAGACATTTGTGCCTAATTGGTAGGTTGGTGAAATGGTTTTTGGTGGTACACGTTCCAACAGATTTCAGCTACCTATGAAACTTGCACAAGAGGAGTTGCCTGCCAATAGGCGAAAATGTCATAGTGTAACTTCGTTACATGAGATTTCCCACCACACATTCATTGATAAAAAGTGGTCTTTGCCACCCCCACCTCCTGCATGACCTAACAGTGTGTAACATTTGATTTTATTTTATTTACTTTCATCAAAAACAGTAAAAATTATATGTGAGGGAGAGGTATAATCTGCACATGTTTTCTTGATCTCCAGAATCACTACCTAACCCTTTTACTACACATAGTTGAACAATGAATAAAAGTACCAACAAAGCATGGGAAGCAACATTTTAAAACTAGACATTATCACTCTCAAGTAAGAGAAACTTACATTGGTAAATTTGCATTGGTAAATGAAATACAAATTTGACAGAACTGCAGTATTGCTAACAAAATAGCAAACCACACCCTCGTCTCTACTCCTACCACAACTTTGCAAAAGGAGAGCTCAAAATGTGTGCACAGTGACGCTACATTCACACTAATTACTTATTAAATTTATTCTGAGGCATTCTGTATATACATTATTGTTTTTTGGGATTTCCCAAATTTCATGTTTCCTTTTTGTTTGATTTTTAAACGTTCTGCAAGATATACATACATCATATACGTAACTCATACAAGAAGTGTAGTCCCCTTAAATAACCCAATATGTGTAATGTTTCTAAAAGACAACACATTTTAAACAGCTCTCTCACTTACCTGTTACAGATACCTCCATTGATGCAACCTTTGGTACATTTGTATTAAGCTGAGGAGACAAAGTGAGGTCACCAGAACTCTGATTTAAATGTACAAGATTTGCATTATTGCCAGAAATAATTCGATAACGCAATTTGTCAGTCACATCAGCATCAAATGCAGGAATTCTACCCACTGGACTTGTTGGAAAGCAGTCTCGAAAATTATTGAAAATGACCTGCAACATCAATTTAAAAGATGTTTATAATTCAAAACTCATAACTTATATTACAATTTCTATTAATTCATGTCACAATAAGTCTGTTCCTCAGATCATTCTAAATGAATTGAAAAAGACCTTTATTATATATATAATTTTTAATGATACAGGAGGATTAGAAGATTAATACAGAAGCTCAAAATAATTAGCTCAAATGCGAGAGTTGACAATAAATATGGGAAACCTGGTTACTCTACTGGCAACTTACACATGTAAGTGAGCTACTTAATAAAAAAGGTTAGTACAAATGACACAACGCAAAATAAGAAGATCTCAAAGTGAATTATTTGTTATTTACATTCCTGTAGAATCACATGAAAAATAATCTTTTGAAATTTAACTTGTTTTAAGACAGTCCTATTTCACATCATTAGATACATAGTTAAATACATTTGTTCACTTGAAGAAAAAATTATCTTAGTGAGATCACATAGCCATCCTATGCTCCAATTTAAATTGGTCTTCTCTACATACCTGAAAATCTTTCAGTACAGGGGCATTATCATTGACATCTGTTACTAGAATCTCAACATGAGCATCAGCTCTCAGAGGAGGAGATGCTGCTCGAACTACTAAATCAAAGCGTTTATGGGATGATTCATAATCCAAGTCTACCATAGTTAAAATTTCAGCCTTGTTACTTCCTGGTCTTGTAACTAGAGAGAAACTATTGGAATCATCTCCACCTAAAAAATATTTAATTATCAATCAATATGCCATTTATTTTAACACAATATTTTCTTATCGTACAGCAAAAGCATGAACTTACCTATTATTGAATACTGAACTGCAGCATTTGGACCTTCATCAGGGTCCCTTGCAATTATTTCTCCTACAGTTGAACCAATTGGTGAATTTTCTGCAATGTACAGGACAATTTTATCTGATTCAAAAGCTGGAGGAGAATCATTCACATCTTCTATACGAATTGTAACATTCACAGTGCCAGACATCGATGGGGTACCACGATCAATTGCGTATACTATCAGATCATATTGTGCTATACTTTCACGATCCAGAGATTTTGCTGTTCTAATTACACCAGATGTTGGATCAATAACAAATGAGCCATCTGCAGTGCCTTCTGCATTTAAAGCATATCTTATTCGACCATTTAAGCCCATATCAGCATCGGTGGCAGATACCTGAACAACACTTGTCCCAACCAAAGCATCTTCTGGCACAGAACCAATGTAGGAAGTCTTTTTAAATACAGGAGCATTGTCATTAACATCTGTTACAGTGATTTCTACATCAGTGGTATCAGATAAGGATGGTACACCACCATCTCTAGCAGTAACAGTAAGAAGATAACCGCTCACTGATTCTCGATCTAATAATTTTGTGGTAAGAATGGCACCTGTTTGTGGATTAATAGAAAATTCTGGAGTCGATGTTTTATCATCCACAGTTCCCAAACTATATGTTATTAAAGCATTCTGTCCAACATCACCATCAGTGGCACTAATGACCAAAACAGTGGTTCCAATAGGGGCATCTTCAAAAACACTAGCAGAATACGGGGCATTTTCAAACACAGGAGCAAAGTTATTTGCATCAGATACATTGACATACACAGTTGCAGTATCCTGTCGCCCTCCAGAATCACTAGCTGTGACAGTCAATATAAAACGTTTCTCTTGCTTAAAATCTAATGGTTGAGCAATTGTAATAAGTCCACGTCCATTTTGTGATGTAATGGCAAATCTGCCACGAGTGTTCCCGCCTGATAGTTCGTAATGCAGCCTGCAACACAAAGATTTAATCATAAAATTACAATTGTCAAAAATAATAAAATTGAACAAAAATTTTATTCTTTAGCAATCTAATAAGTTTCTCTGAGCATCTCAACACTTGAACCAAAGTTGAGGACCAAAAAGTGACAAATACTTCAATTATTACCAGAAATAAATATTTTGAAATTTTGCTGTCCTTTGGCAAACATCCCATCCGAGCTCTACCTACCTCCGCACATAAAATACACCCTTAAAAATGCATCTATTTTTTTCCTTACCTTGGATTTTCGTCACGATCGGTAGCAGTTACACTAGCTACTGGTGTGCCTGGTGGGTCATCTTCAGACACAACTGCCTCGTACAGCTTTGGTTCAAAGACAGGATCATTATCATTAACATCCTGCACTGTTATCACAACACTAGCAGTAGCACTTTTTGAAGGTGTTCCACCATCTTGAGCTATGACCTATCAAGAAACAAGCAAACAGTAGGGATTAGTATAATCTCATTGATAGTACTTTTATAAATCCCTTATCTACATTCCTGACATAAGACTATTACCTGAAACTGATATCTGGATTGCTCTTCTCTATCCAACTCCCGAGTGGTATATATCCAACCGCTTAGTTCTTCAACGCCCAAAGGGAAATCACTGGTAGATCCTCCACCTTCATCTCGAGGACCAATACTGTACTTAATGGCTGCATTTTCTCCTTCATCAGCATCATATGCTTGCACCTGACAAAGAAGTAAATATAATTCAACAACAAAGTTCTGAATGCATAAATGAAAATTCGCAAATAAAAAACATGACTGAAGGTGTGTGCGGCTAGAGTGTTTGATGGCCCCATATTTAAGAAGGATCCTTTGGTCATGTAAGTTGCAGAACTGATACAATTTCTTTTATTTTTTTATTAACCAGTTTTTCTAGCTACTAAATATATAAAAGAATGGTCAGACAACGCATAGAAACTGATATTTCATTTAGTATAAAAGATCATTTCTAGTTTTATACCAATAAAAAGCACTACACATTTGCTCCCAAATGCTTAATTTATCATATCCCAGAGAAAATGGAATATGAAGAGTATTGACATATGACTGTCCTTCAATGAAGACAAAAGTTTGGGTATGAGACAGGGTATCTTACCCGCACAATGCTATAACCAACAGGAACACTTTCAGAGACAGATTCCTGAAACATTGTAGTATAAAAGCGAGGTTCGTTGTCATTGACATCCTTCACATTTACCAGCAACTGGGTAATATTTGATCGACTTGGGCTACCACCATCTGGATAAAAAAAACTCAATTAATATTTTTTGTTTTAATTCACATCCTAGTTTAGAAACTTGATTTATAAAATATGTTCCTAAAATCAGGCATACTATTATCATATTCTCTCCTTAATAAATATAAGAAAGTTTCTGACATGAACATGTAATATTCTACCAATGTTGATGATTGTCAGTAAATGAAAACAATTTTTAGACAAATATTTATCTACTTTCATCAAAAAAATTTTAATTCACTGAAAACTAATATTTTAAAACACCCTTATTCAAAAGTTCAACAAAACTACTAACATAAAGTTTTCTACGATTTTAATTTTTTCCTTTCTTATTCACGCATTTAAGTCTCCAGATGGACTGACAGAAAAAGAGAATATTAATTTAATTCATCCTTTAAATTACACCTCTATACATTGTAAAAGTTATTCCTTAATTACAGCTATCATACTTTTTAGCGACAGTAAAATTATATAATTTATCAATTGTCACTTCGATAGTTTATATCAGGGTGTTATTATCTAGCATATCTAGCATCTGAATACTTCAACTTTTAATTCATGAAATATGAACTACTTTCTTTGGTCTCCAATTCATTATTTAATACACATACCAAAAATTAATAACAAGGTAAAATGTAAATAAATTAACTAATACAATTGAAAAATGTCAATAAATATTGCATAAGCATAAAATTTGTTGAAAATACAGAGTAATAATTTTCTACTGATGCTGCTTCTGATGATGTTCTTAAGGCTCATAATGATATTTTACTGTCAGGTAATTTTAATTGACATAACATGGAAAACTTCAGAATAAGTTGAAACTAAAGAGCACAATTGTGACTCACCTTGAGCTCTTATTACCAGCCTGTAATTTCTCAATGTTTCATAATCCAGAGCCTTCATCAGTGATACTTCCCCACTGAGACTGTCTATGCTGAATTGACTTTGGGTGTTACCTCCAATTATAGCATATCGAACTGCAGCATTATTGCCTTGATCAGCATCAACAGCTCTACAAAACATTCAATAAAATTACAAAGTGGCAAATCCACAAAATCAATCAAAAGCAGAGTATCACTAACTTACTTTATTGTTGCAATTACAGGATTTTGACTCCAATTAACATTTTCAGGAACCTGAACTGAGTACGTTCTTTCAGTAAACTGTGGTTGATTATCATTGTCATCTAAAATGCGAACTATTACTGTTGCAGAAGAAGATTTTCGTTCACTAATCGGAAGGCCCTGATCCGTTGCCATTACTATCAATGTATACATTTCAGAGGTTTCTCGATCAAGCATAGACCGGGTGGTAATAATACCAGATTTAGGGTCAATTCTAAAAGCCTCCTGTTTGCTTCCAGCAATTGTACCAGTGCTACCAGTCTCTTGACTTAAAATTGAATATTCAACATCTGCATTATGACCTATATCTTGATCAGTAGCTCGTAAAGTAACTACTGTTGAACCTACTGACACGGATTCACGAATAGAGGCTTCATATTCATTTGATTCAAATACAGGGGCATGGTCATTTGCATCAAGAACATTAATTTGCAGAGTTGTTGTGCCACTTCGAGGTGGAAAAGAATCATCAGAAGCTGTAACACGAAAGTAGTGCACATCCACCAATTCTCGGTCCAAGCTTGTAAGGGTTGTCACAACTCCTGACATTGGATCAACAGCAAACATGCCCTGCAATAAAGTAAAATATACTTCACACTTACATAAATAATGAGGTACAAAAATAAAGATTTACACAACAAACAATTGAAATTTTTTATCAATGAGAAGAGTTTTGGGTGCAAAAATCTACAAGAAAATGTAGTTGAATTATATTATAAATTCTAAAAAAGGCATATTTATACATAACATTATATATACGGTATTAAAAGATGTTATTACATAGTGCTAAGAGGCCCCTTTCAAAATTTTCAGGAAGGCCATGGGTGCACAGACCCCTCATGCACAGGCCTATGATCAAAATTTGATTAATATATTTATTGCTTACAATAAACATAAATATATTGGTTTTAAGAAATTTAATGAATAATAAAATACCACTGAAGTGCAGAATCTGGGAGATTACATTCACACACGTATCTATCTCATAAAATTACAAAATGACAATTTACTTTACATCAGAACTAAAATTGAAGTTTCTTTTCCTCTCCATCCAATGTATTAACCATCATGTCTGGGTTAAAAAGAATTTATTTTGAACCACTAACAATCATCCTTTAAATTCTCTTCAGATTTACACAACTGAATATTTAATACATTTATTTATTTATTATAAATATATTATGTAAGTTATATTTAGTTTATATTAAGAATACAAGTTTATTATTTTAGAAGTGCAACTATCCTGCTGTGATATCATTAGTTATAAATACACACATACAAAGGACTATTTTATGAGCCATTTCAGGCATTTACAATTGAAAAATTATGGAAATAAAAAAAATGTGAAATGTGTAATTTCTAAACTGACAAACTCTCAAAAATTGGCAGTACATGTCTTAAACTATTACAATCTTCTTGTCAATTATTTCAGGAGTTAAAGTTATAAAGCCCCAGGGGGAGGGGGAAAGAATCTTTATAAGCAAAATAAACATTTTCCTATTTTTAATCATTATTGTCAAAAAGCCAAGAATTCAAAACTCCAAACAAATACAAGACATTTTTAATGACAATTGTGATCTTCATTGAATTTTTTATCTAATTACTTTCCAAATTCAAATTTAAATTAAACTCAACACACTATCTTCCTTAACAGATAATTAATAAATAAATGATGTTATTATACTACAGTGTTAGAACTCATATCAATGTTTAACTTACCTGAGAACGTGAATCAAGTAGTGAAACCATAGAGTAGGTGACAGGTGAATTCTCCGGATCTCTTGCTTTTACTGTAGCAACTCTAATACCAGAAGGTCTTTCTTCCACAACAGATTCAATGTACAATGCCTTCTCAAAATATGGTGACTGATTTCTCAGTTCTCTCCGTACACGATGAGCAATATCTGTTTCATTTAGATCTTGATGATGATACACTACTTTCAACCGATGTTGGACACCAGTAACTAAACCACCTGTCTCATGAAGATCCTGATCATTCTTACAATGGATATCCAAAAGAATGGTAACTTTCCACAAAGGTTCAGTTATACACTGATCATATGCTGACACTAAGTCACCGGCTTGGGTTTCAATTCTGAATCTTGGATCAGATACATCTAGATATTTCACAAAACATTCTTCCAAGATTGTTATTGGTAAAAAGGTAGAAATGCTATTTATGAATTGACTTTTCTTCAAACACAATTCTCGCCAACCTTCTGTTCCTGGAATTGCATATGAAGCAAATGTTTCACTAATCCACCTTTTAGCTTCAGACACTCGAAACTGCATCTTATTCATAATTGGCAGACCCTCCTCTTCCACACTTTCTTGATCACATCTTTCTCCACTCACAAATATCCTTAGGGGCATTGAGTAGTAATCAATTCCTTTACTCGTATTTGAAAATGAATCGATAAACACACTAAATAAATTTCTGTAATAAATACCATCACAGTCCAATCGTCTTTTTAGAATTAAACGCCCATCATTTGGATCAACATGAAGAATTCGGTGTACAAAATTTGCACTGCGATGATTATTAATTTTGTAATGTCGTTGTACGCCTAACATTGGAAGAGTGCCATTGAACACAACATGTTTAGGAGGTTCACTTTCAGTCACAACAATTAAATAACACTGATCATGATGAATGATATTAAGTATCACAATTAAAATGATAATTAAAGATGAATGATGGCAATAAATGTCAACCAAGGCTTTCTTCATGGTGAAATAGGTTATCAAAATTGTTCCCAAAATTTATCGATGTACTTGTTCAGGTGACTGTAAAAAATTAAAAAAATCATTTAGTACAAAAATTGTTCTGTCAAACAGGTAGTTTTCACAACAGTAATTTTGTTTTTATCTATATAGGAAATATAGATCAAAAGAAATATTTTAATTTATTTTTTAATTTATTTCTTTATTTATTTTTTGACATTATGCTTCCAGTTTTACGGGGGCGGTCCTAGAAAAGGACGTAAACACTTTGCCTGACCTGCCCGCTTTGCCACGGATGCCATCCCAGGGCACAGGTCGCTGGCCGTAGATACCTAACCGCGGCATTCACTCCTGGAATTCCAACGTTTCTAGACGAACGCTCATCCAAATATCCACTCATCGTTTTTTCTGAAACACAAAAACAATAAATAATAACAAACACTGCTATGAAATGATACATCTAATTCAAACTGTAAATAAAACCAGTTTCATGAGTTAAAAGTCTGGTATTTTGAATCATAATCTCTTTCACCACAGTAATTTCACACAGAAACTTCAAAATCGGCACAACGTATTCACAAGAACGAACGCATTTGATTATGTTTCACCTCGTTGCGGCCAGGAATTGTTTGGGGGGCGAATGAGCTGGATGAACGATACGCAAGAAGCTGCTCGAGGCCGTTGTCGCACGCGCCCCGCCGCGCGACAGCTCGAAAGCGATGGCCCCGCTCGCTCACACGGCGCTCCGCTCCACTCAGTCTGCGACTCACGCGCGCCGGCTCGCTCGAAAAATCAATGGACTGCTTGCTTCTCGCCAGCTTCACACGCGTGCTTTGTACTTGACGTGGAAACGGAAATTTAATTCTTGCGTGTACTCACAACGAAAATCGTTTCCAAATACGCGACATTACGTGACGAATATAATGAAGTTCATTGTTATGACGTCTATTGAAACTTATGACTCATTTGAACACCTCTGAATATATTACACATTCCCAGAAAGTCAAGATTTTCTAGTTTTCTTCTTCCGCCATCATTAATCTAGCACATAGCGTATAGCAGCAAAAGTAATACAAAGCAACGTAGTCCGTGTAGAGATGAGAGTTCCTCCCGCATTCCATACAGCATTCCTTACTCCAAGATTTTTTTTTTCTCCGTAATTTTGAAGACTCTATTGAGAAATGAACTTATCATTAAGAAGTCTGTCGTTACATTCGTATTAAAGTACGAAAATATTGACATTTTGCGTGCTTCTTTGAAAATATCTTACGAATTCAAGGAAAGAATGAAAAATAAACGGGATTTTGCTGCTCCTACCTGTTCGGCGTATCTTTCAAGAACAACTTACTAAGTTACAATAATGAGTTGTATATGTACATCTACGACATTTTTTCAGAAAGACTTCGAAAATCGTACATTCAATTCTCCCTTATTAGTTCCGTTAGAATGAAGTGCTGTGAGACTGGGAGCTAAATGATGTCGGGCTTCAAGTTTTTGAAAGAATCTCCCGCAGCTCTCTCCCACGCAGTAATTGCTCTAATTCCGCAAAAAACTGGCTTAGGAATTTTTGAAGGTTGTTAAACGGTCGTTCACTCAAAAGCTTCAAAAATAAATCTTTATCCGAGAAAATTAGATAATTAGTTAATGAAAGTATACCTATTTCAGGATTTCTGTTTAATAAGCTCGATGAAGAGGCGTGAAATCGCAAACCCGAATTGGATAGAAGCCCAATGAGTAAATGAATGATACGCTTTCTTAACTGAAAGTCGGTTTTTTCTCTGAGATGTCACGGAAACATCACGTTGATAAATCAATAATGAAGTCAGAAAATTATGACTTATAAAACTTATATTATTGTATCGCTCAATTATAATGAATTACACGCATTCGTGTAGTTACATACTACAATTTCTTAAATCGGGAGCAACCGAAAGCGTGATAAAACAACACGTTTAATTGAATTATTGAAAAATGAACAGAATGCCTTTATTATAAAGAGGAATTTAAAAAAATCTTTACTTTAGACATTCATAGAAGAATAAGAATTAAAAAGACTTAATTTAATTACTTGAAATTCAGAGCCTGTGAATGTACTCGTATAAGTTATCTACGTAAGTACTTTTGAAATTACGGATTTTGAAAGGCAGAAGTTTCACACAAATTTGCTCAATTTAATATTAATGGACATTTATATGATTTTAGTAGATGTTTGTGCAAATAGCTTGGAAAAGTGGAGGTTTACGAGAACAATTGATTTAGCCTTGTAATGAACGATGGGTAAACATTGGCTGGAAAAAATACTGACCATCCCGGCCATCTGTAAATTAGGAGTTTAAAACAAATTAACTTCAAGTGAATTTGTAACAGAAATTTGTTTTAGATCAATAATGCGTTTACTCGAACTTAACTTCAAAGACATACTTTATAAAGGGCAAGCGACTTCATATTTGCCACGAAAACTTTGACGATAAGGGGAAATAGTTGAACTTTCTTTTACATCCTTAGTAGCTTTTTGCTTTGCATCCTGTTATCACAAAACGTTCCGACGAGGTGCTATCGCAAGGCGTTCTCCCTTGGGTTGACGCGTACGCCTCCCTTCCGTTGCGCTTCCCCGAACAGCATGCACTTGCAGGCAGCCCTCCAATCGATAACGCGTCGGGGGCGGCCGCAGGGGTTCGGAGCTCAGGCCACGCCAAGGGAGCGGGGCAGTCACACGCACCACGTCACAAAAATTACATCACTTCCCGGCTTCGTTGGAGGTTGCGCCGCCCGGCGTCATCTTGAAGTCTCCCTTAACGAAAAAATGAAACAAAAGAAGGACCAATACAGTCCGTGCAAGTGTGGGTGGGTGGGTGTTGGGCAGGAGGGCAATGCCTCTCCTCCCCCCCAGAAAATTTCGAAATGGGACCTGTAGCATTACGTAATTAAATGAATATTTCATTTCCGTTAATTCGATCTAAATTCTTCTTTTCTCCATTTTTAAGCTGACAATTTGGTGATTTGACACATCACATTTAGGGAAGTTGCTGTCAGAATCATCTGGCAAACTAAAAAGGGTCAAAATAAAATAAATTGTACTTATTAATTGTATTGTATATTTATTGAAGTTATAATTTTATTCTGCTTGTATAATGTTTATTATATTTCCTAGTAAAATATGCGAGAAGTAAATAAATAATTACATGTATAGCGGGTCTAGAAATGTAATTGGCTCCCTCTCTTGTTTTAGGCTTCGCACGCCTATGCATACAGCATAATGTGAGAACTATATTACGTAACTCGTCAATGGAAAAGGGATTTTAATGTAGGTTAAAGTTTTGCAATAGTTATTGCAGGTTTGATCGTCCATTTATTTTAAAAAACATTTTAATTTCTCCTTCCTTTCTTTTTGTGAATAGATACTTACATAAAAGATTGTCGAGATCAATCTAACCATTGATGAAAGATAAATCGAGAATTGAAACACACAGAACTTTTTATTATAAATATATTTTGCATTCCGTAATTCGCAGTAACAGTCGAATGCACGCTAACAAATAAACTGGAGTAAAACGCAACTTTACAACGGCGCTGCAAGTTTACAAATGAGAAAAGAGAGGAAATGCTTTGTGTGGAATAATGCGACATTTTAACAGTGCAGGACGCCGTCGTTGCGTGAATCCGGAGGTGTCGGAAAACATCAGACAATCAGACATGCATGGGAAAGCGCATTTCTTTGCCAAAGGGCAAATGAAGCGGTAGTAGATTGTAAAGTATTTTCATTTACATTTGAAAACATTGTAAACTCAATTTGAATATTTTGTCATGAAATAGAACATCATCAGTTGTAATTGAAAACATTTTTGCTCTTCATTCTTCACATATCGATCCTTTTCGTTTTTGGACAAAAAAGAAAGGGCTATTGTCAATTTATTACCAATGTTGACGAATGATGATTTGGTTGATTGCAAAAATTAAGCATTTAATGAGATTGATTAGTACGAGTTCATGGAACATATTCTTGAACCAGAATCAAGGGTGCGACGGAAAGCAAACCACTCATTGTAAAAGTTCTCAAATGAAATAAGCAATTCACAATTTTCTAAAAATTAAAAAAAAAATCTATAGCAAACTGAATATGCGCTTTGTATAAGAAGTATAATTAGAGAAAAAGAATGTTTCTCTCTTATCTTTTACAATAAACACTGATATTGAAAATTCAATGATTTTTTTGTACACAAAGCACAGAAAAAATAAAAGGAACGAGTTATATCATTTTTATCTTTAAAGTTGGTTTCCAGCCTAAGTAAAACCAAATATAGCACATTTTTTATAGAAATAGAGATCATTCCTTAAGAAATTAGTTTTTTAAAACTATTGTTTCCTTGCTAGTAATTAATTTAATATTACATTTATAGAATTTAATAACTCAACACTTGTATTTGCTTAGATCTTTCAAAAGAAATATAAATTATGTTTCGTTTATGTTCTGCCGAGCTAGTATATCGTTTATAAGTATTGAAACTGCTTGTGTCTCAGATGACAATGAGAACTTCCCGAGAAAACTCCGACTCAAAAGTCAAGACTATATTTTTGAGTTTCTATAAATGATACTATTAATATTGAAAAAAATAATTTTAACGATTGCGTATTTGTAAAGATTTTTAAAGCGCTTATAAGCAGTAATAAAATGCATCTGTGTAAAAATACTAGCGAATTTGTTAATATTGCTCAATTAAACCTGGAGCGTTTATTTGTAGGTACAATCTACAAAGGCGCAGACCCACGGAGAGGGAAATGAGGGTTTTCCCCCCCTAAAATATTTTTGGAACTATTAATTTTAATCTGTCAAGACATTTTCAAGTAAAAAATTAAAATAAATAAAATGGTATCGCAGCATGAGCTGAGTGTAGTCTACGACATTTTACAAAATCTGTAATAACACATTCGATCCAAACATTTTCAATTTCCCTTCCGAAAACTTGTCTCTGGATCCGCTCCTGATCTACATAACACGACTCCATTTTTCCGGTTTTCTCGCGTGCACCAGAAACCAAGAAGGCAAGTGCACCCCTTTGCAAATCCGCGGCAGCACCCATTAACCCCGTCCCGGTTCCGCGTGCACATGCCGCTTCCGCGCAGGTCCTTTTCATCGCGGCTCCGCGTCCTTTGTGTCGCTTTGTGCGCGTCGACCCAAAGCCTGCTGGCGGACGAGAACCGCTCTGTTTGAACAGGCGCGAGGGCCGTGCGAGAGAGCAACAGCGGCCGCGGCAGGTCGCTTGCCTCAGCGGACGAAGCCGGTTGGCGGAGGAAGAGACGGCAGAGGAGGCGGAGGCGGCGGCGGCGCCATCTGCCGTTCGCCGACCACCGCCGCCAGCGGCCGCAGGGGGGCGGGAGGCAGGCGGCCGGCCGGCGCTGCCGGAGGTGACGCGTTCTGGCACGCAACCTGCGAGGAGGGCGGAGGCGGAGGCGGTGAGGAGGAGGTGCACACGCAGTTGCCCAACTCGCGGTCCCCCCGGAGGAAACGAATACTGCCTCGGATTCACAGATTGCTCCACTTCAGTCTATACGAAATTTTCCGGCGGCTGGTTGGTCGGCATTTCGCGATAGGAAACTTAGTTCCGCTACGCGTTATTGGAGTTAATATAACTTACGACATAGATAAAGTGAATTGTCTCCACCACTGTCGTATGAATGAATAAGACAGCTCCGTTCCTTTTTGCAAGATGGGGTTGCTTTAAACGGGCAATGTGAGTTAGGTGGAGAGGGTGTTATGAAGAAACAAACGCAGCGACGTATTTTTAAGGTCTAGCACTTTTATCCCATTATTTTATATGTTTGCATTGACGTAGGCAAACCTCCCCTTTTGGAAACCTCCCCTTTTCGAAACGCCCTACTTGTTACGAGGTTTAGTGAGGACCCTTAGAGATTTATATATTTTTTACAAGGGCTGCTGATTTGCGTGTACTGCGCCATGTTTCAATCACAACTTGGCAATTAGAGCTGCGTGGGCACGTAGTGGAGTTGCGTTCCGGGCCACTGCGTGGCCGGCGAGGACGCCGCCGCGGCCTTGGGTCACGCGCTGCGCAGGTGAGGTGGAGGGGGGCGGGTGGAGGCTGAGGAGGAGGGGAGGGTTGGGGGAAGGAGGGGACGCGGTGGAGCGTGCAACGGTCCCTCTGAGTGCCTGCTTGCTCGCCCCTCGGGCGAGCGAGCGAGGGGAGCCGGCCAAGTCGAGGGGCAGCGGATGCGCCGCAGGCTCTCTCGCGACCGCGCGCCGCGCCGTGCCGCGCCGCGGAACGACGCAGTCTCCACGCGCCGCCGCCTGCCGCGCTGCCGTCGACGCGACGGGCCCGCCGATTAATCATTGTTTTTTTTAAAGAAGCTTCCGATGAGAAGGCATGTATCTCGGAGGTGTAGGGGAACGGGATCGTTCGAAGAATCGGTGGCTAACAATACCTTCTGACAGTGGTGTTTTTTAACAGTATCGAGAGAAATAAATAAAAAGATTTGAGAAATAAAAATTGACAGATGTCTTCATTCGGCACCTCGACCAACGAAAATTATTTTATAGGCACTAAGTACTTGAACACATATTTTGACGGACATTCCATTTAAGATTAATTTCCAAAGTTGTTATTTGCAACTGTCCATGTTTTATTTGAAACTAAAAATACGCTATTATTTAATATGTTCTTAATTACAAATAAGTTGAAACGATTAAAATTGTACAGACACAGTTCAGGTATAGTTACTTCCTTGTTGGGTCTATATAATAGATTTGATGATTGTAATCTTCCATTGTTTTATTACATAATTCTTATGGTTATTACGTTGTGGTTCATATTTTGTTTGAGAGTTTTTTTGGATGAAGATTACAAATTATATCAGAAATATTATCTCTTCATAGGCAGGCAGACAGACAGACAGTCTCCATGCACGTTATTTCTTAATTTGCTGATTTATAGTTCCTCTGATTAGGTTTATTCTTGTTCAGAACACAAATTCTATTAATTCTAAGTTTTCAAAAATTTGCTTCCAATTATTATTATTATTATTATTATTATTATTATTATTATTATTATTATTATTATTATTATTATTATTATTATTATTATTATTATTATTATTATTATTTGGAATTTTGGAGGCAATGCATTCGCAAACAGGACGTGCGTAAGTTATGAACAGTGGAATGAATGACTTGTAGAAAAAATCGTCATTCAGTATACAGTCTATTATGAAGAGGAAATAGAATCGATATTTTTATGGTATTTTCTTGGCCATTGCATTAATATGTTTTTTTATGATAGTATTTTGTCAATTAGCACTCCATGCTATTTTACCTCTGAGGAAAACCATTTATAGATGTCTCAGAATAAATATTACTGTGATCATTTTGAAGTAAGAGAGAGAGAGAAAGAGAGAGAGAGAGAGTGAGTGAGAGAGAGAGGGAGAGAGAGAGTGGGTAGCCCACTTAAACATATCCGAGGAGGACACATAATTTGGTGCCTTCCGAGGCAACACCCTTGACGCACGTGTGTAGCAAATTGCTGCCTTCAGGCGTCAGTTTGCTTTGCATTTTTTCGAGCTAGTTAATTGTCAACGGAGTGACGTATAACCAACTTGGAATCTTAGCGCTATTTGAATAAATACTACAATTAATACTACAATATCGACATGATATTCTCGATGTGTCGATACTTTTGAACTTAAATTGTCTATTTCGTAAAATAGGATTCCATTCTATTCTCTAGTTTATTCTTCTGATTGCTCTCTAATTTTGTTTGAGAGCAATTTTTATTGAGAAACTGAGAAAAAATATAGTGTTCGAGACTTTCAAACGTAAACCAAATTTTCGTCAAACTTTAATCTCTCTCGTCGAATAAAATCCCAGAATTGGAAATATTTACTTCATTGCCTATACTTTTTTCTTGAACTTAAAAAACAAAACGAAAGACTAAATGCTGTATAAATAATTTCACAATTTTGTATGTA
Source organism: Gryllus longicercus (assembly GCA_038098605.1). NCBI lineage: Eukaryota > Metazoa > Arthropoda > Insecta > Orthoptera > Gryllidae > Gryllus > Gryllus longicercus. The sequence continues at coordinate 294,619 of JAZDUA010000741.1, read as the reverse complement.
ACAGAGGACTCCTGAATTCTTACATGAATCACCACGAATTGTTTGTTTATTTTTGTATTTTTATATTTATATCAAAATCCATGAATTACGTAATACTGTATGAATGAACTATATATTTAAAGTACGATTGTATTTATGTGTTAAGGATTCGTCTATAAATTACGTATCGTCCATAAATTACGTAAAGGGGAGGGGGTTTGATGCAGCGTTACGCTGTGTCATATGTGGATAGAGGAGTTTAGTGTTACTAACATTTATATGGTTTTTTACATTTTTCAACATTTACTGATATAATTCCTTTTTTAGTCATGTACTCAAACATTAAAATATTAACTTATTGATTTCCTTGAAAAAATGAATGAATTAAATTATTAGATTAAATTATTACAAAAAATAGAAATATTTTTCCATCAAGTTTTGTTTAAATCTATAAGATTACTAAGAAAATATTCAAAAGTGATCATGTAGACCAGGTTTGTGATGTACTTCAGGTTAGTCCAGGGGCCGCATGCGGCTCGTGCATTCATTGTGGCCCGCGGAACGTTGAAGTCCTTTGAATCCATGTCGGGCGAGAAAAAGGCGCGCCTAGCGCACTTGTTCTGTCGGGATGAACGCCCTCTTTGATACATAAATAAGATAAGTTCAGATTTAAGGATTTCATTTCTTGAAAATTCAGAAATTCATAATAATCCCAATGTGTTTCTCTGCGTTATGCGTTGCAGAGCCTGATATCGCGCATAGTTCCATCCCCCCTCCCTCGTTTCGGAGCGGCTGGGCTAACTGCCAATATCAACAATACAAGGTCACGCGTAAATCGCTCCAGTAATGATATGTGGCTCGCAACTATATTAGAGATTTTAGTTGTGACCCTTTAGGCCTTGTTGGACACCCCTGGTGTAGACCTTTCTCTTTTGTTACCGGCCAAGTGTGCAATATTTCATTAACATCAAGGTAAAATGGTATATTTATATGGAAACAATAATTCTTCTCGCTATAACAGGAGAAAATGAAATGAAAAAGTATTTTTTATTATCCCCAAGAAAGTACTCCTAAAATTTTCTTTCGAAATCGTTTTAATCATTACCAAGATTATGTGCGGTAGCCCGAACAGACAGATCGAGAATAAATATTAACTTTTAATCATGTAAATAAACATAAGTTTATAAACTTTCCATTTCGAAGTGACTATGGATAGACAATTCAATTTCATTAATATGGATACATAATACGAATACCTAATATATTAAATGAATGTTCTGAAGTCCATCTGGGTTACTTACTCTTGAGAAAACTTATATTACTGACCCTTCCTGAATTCAGCTACTAACAATATACTTTTTATAGCATGCAATAGCTTTCACTCTCACATTTATGGCTTCATTTCAGCCACGGAGCGACTTCCTAGTCGCCTCGTCCGAGGCTATAGGGTTAGCAATAAAAGAACATTGAGTTTAGGGCTGTTGCTCCGATCTCAATCTCTTTTGATTGGACGGGTCAAGTCCATTCCATGACTCTGATTGACGACTAACTGAAATAGTCTTGAAAATCTTTCATTCATGATTGCAGTAAGCAGATATTATGCATGAATTTAAATGTAAGAATTGGGCTGAAAGAAGTTATAGGCTTCTGCAGAAAGTCTTTCATGATCAGGGCGGGAGACGTTGTGGGTAAAAATAACGAAATATTCGTAGTAACTACAACATACACTATTCTTACAATATTAGTTGAAAATTATCCAGGAGAATAATTAGAAAGCGAAAGCAGATTAAGAAACGGAGTAGTATTCAACTTTTTAAAAACAGTTCGTTACTGGAACTTGTTTACCGTATTTTATTTTTTTATGTTTTCGGTATTCATAAAAGGATATGAATTCTTACTTTAAAATAATTCGTTTGTCATGGTTTGTGTTAATCTAAATATCTTATTTTAAAATCATTCAATAGCTCATATGGCTCTAATGTTTTATTAGCGCATCCCTATATCATACGTTTTATTTTCAAAAATAATTTATTTAATTTCATCGTCTTGGACACTATTTATTGTATTGTTTTGGTTGATATCGTTAACCCGACGCCAACCACGTGCATACATCATAATAAAGAATGAGCTGATGGCTGCAAAACGGGAAGTATGTGGCAACGGTGAGGCTGCAGTTCTGTCCACGCCAAACGAGTTTCCGCATAGTGAACCGGTGGGGGGGGGGGGGGGAGGGGGGAGGGCGGCGACACAAAAAATGTGGACGTGACGCGCGTTGCCGCGTGGAACTGGTTCCCTCGCTCCAATTGGCCGTCGCGAACCGGCGCTCGCCGTCGCGACGTGCGCTGAACGCGCAATGACACATCATCGGCTCCATCAAAAGGAAACTGCCGTGTCTCCCGGTAGCAAGGAGCGTAGCCAGCTCCGTGTGGGGTGCTCCCCTTTTTTACTTTCACGCCCTTACTTCGTAAGAAGAGAAGTATAGTAATCGTGCGTCGGAAAAAGAAAAAGCGGATAAAGCTCCTTCCTATATGTAGTAAATTACTTCCTCTATCACGTTCTGTAGTCAGAATCCATGTTTTGTAGTTTTTTTATACCGAAAAATCGATTGTAAGCAAAGCTGTCTGTCTCTGTGCGTCTGTCCGTCTGTGCGTCTGTGGTCAATGTTCAGATAATTTTCTTAAAACGTGATATTCTTCGATCGATTATCGAGGTCCTCTTAAATTTGAAACAGTTGTTTGATTTTGGGGGTTCTTTAAACGAAGCTTCTATAACATTTTCAATTTTTTTAAAACAATGGCTCCAATTTTTTTATTAAACTTTGTCTTCGGATAGTGTAAAGTGCGCTTAAACGAATACTTCAAAATAACCCCGGAGTCTTCCTACAACTAGAATTTTGAAGATAACGATTTAAAAAAATAAAATCTATTGATGAAAGGCAGATATTGAAATACGATAAGTCGTGTACAATTTTCGAAAATACGAGTTTAGGCGTAATTGTGCGTCAAGTATAGGTAATTGTTAAAAATTTAACAACATTTCATTCCTCAGAACCGGTTAAAATTTTTTTTCTTTAAAGTTTCTCCTCTAAAAAAATGATGCTGATTCCATTTTCGCGAATTCTCTGTATTTTTGAAAATTGCAAAAAGTTTACATTTTTAAAGTACAATTTTGAAGATAGACATTTTTGTATTAAACAAAACTAAAAATCTGGTCTTTAAAATATGCTATTTCTTTAAAAAAATTAAATGAAACTTGTAGTTTACGCGTAATTTATGCTTGAATTTATAACGCTTAAAAGAACAAATGCAATTCTAACACTCCTTGAACTCTTTGAAGTTTTGAAACTTGCAAAAGTTAGAAATAATGCGAGAAAATATGTGCTGTCATTGCACCTCTAGTTCTGAAATGGAGGTGGGGTGAATGGTCGAATTGGAATCTACATTATGGAAGGCTGTCGTTCCAATGCAAAAGCTGGGCAGAAGCTCCGTCACCTCCCGCGATATTACACGTTCGGAACTAATGCAATTGACGCACCGGGAAATAAAATCAACCAATCAAAAAATAACATATTTTATGATACAGTCTAAAGAAGTAAAATATGTATGATAAGACCGAAAATGAGTATGATAAAAAAAGAGCTATGAAAGAGAAAATGTCTATGATAAAACGTTTATTAGCTGCGCAAAAACGTGGTATTCCGAAATAGATTTCACAACCATTATTCGTAGTTACATGTGATATTTAAAATTTCGCTTTCAAAAGATAATTAGTCATGCTACAATCAATTGGTATTTACCCAGAGACGATGTAATTCGGGGCAGTACTGGCGGAAAATAATAACTTAAACTTACTCTTATACACAGTTAATAAGTATTTCAACAATCTTGTGAAAAACTCTCGTCATCAAATTTCTGAAATAGCATGTATCAGTTCATTTCTCATCTGGGCCCAAACCTACTGTTATCTTTTCAATGAATAAAAATATAAGCTCCTTCGTAATTTCTAGAGGGCGCAGTTCTCTGTAAGTTGGGGTTCAGGTAAATGTATCCGGCCAGCCCGCATACAGTTTCACCTTTCACATCTGTTCCCTAAGGAACCGCTCCCCTTCGGTTCGGGTCTCCGAGGGGCCGCATCCCCAGCCCTTCTCCAATTACCCCGCCAACGGAGCACATCGGAAGCGAAACGGAAGAACAAAAACTACGAGTAGGGAAAGCATTGTGGTGTTTCTTTATGAACGACTGCTAAATGAACGGGCCCTGAGAAACACCAAATAACTGTTGTTACACGTGTGATAATATTTTATTAAATACTTTTTCTGATAAAACTTACATATCCACTTTACCGATCTGACGTGATTCCTTTCGGTACAGATGTACACAATAATACAAGAGGGAGGATGTCCCCACTGGGCTCCTCGATGGGAAGTTAGAAACAATCGCTTAGGAGTTACAGCTGGTGATTTGTGAAATGTGTGGGATTAAATGGTCTTAAGACGTCGAGGAGATAGAAAAGGAGTTAAGGGAGGGTGCGGAAATGTATCTTTTGTTAATCTCGAGGGGATACGGTTAAGGTGAGGATTAGTGGTTGTTCCTAGAGAGTTATGGGTGAGAAAGGGAAGTGATGAAGGTTGTGAAAGAATCATTAGGAGAGGACGGCGATGTGCTGGAAGACAGGAGGTCATTTCAGGACTTTGTGGGTTTGTGTACTTGAAATGTACCATGGAGTATCTAAACCAGTCGGAGGACTATATTTTGTAGTGATTTAGGTGTTTATAGAACTAGCAATTTATAGAGGTGAAAGTTGGTCCTTATGTTAAGGATTGACTTTCTATTAATAAGACGATAGAATTGGCGCAGGGAGGAATAGACTGGTTTAGGCGCGAACGGATGCGAGCTTCTAGTTTAAACGGGTGTCTACAAGGGTTCCAAGATAGGGAATAGAAGTTTTATGCTCTGCCCATGTGAGGGAAGTATACTATGACAGGTAGAAGGGAAGGTAGAAGGGGTGATTTGGGGTGAAAGTTTTGGCAATATCTTTTTGTAGAGTTAAGTTCTCGTTGAGAGCTTTTTAGAGCGAAGAACAGGCGACATGGTGAGCAAGATTGGACGTGAATAAAATAGTATTGCCTGCGTAGAGGGCCGTTTGGGTGGAAGGGTGGCTGACGATATCTTGAATGAAAATGTTAAAGGGGATAGTAGAGAGCCTTGAGTAACTCCTGCAAGGATCTTAAATGGTTGGGATATAGCCTGGGATAGTGAGCTATTTACTTTGTCGGCAAAACATCTGTTGTGGAAGAAATCACTATAATGGCGATATCGCCTGAGTCTTTGTTCGAGGGTGTGTCTGATCGGTTTACAAATAATCGGCGTTGGAAAATTTTGAATTAGAAAGGAAGTGGGTTATCATGGCTATGTCAATGGTGTTCGGCAAGCAGATGGGTGACGTAGAGTTTCTTTTTAATAATGCCATTGGCAATCCAATTCAGCAACCGGAAGAGGTCAACTGATGTCACTGCAGTGCGTACGACCGGAAGGCCCTAGGGTTTGTCGAGTCCCGATAGTGGCGGGTTTTTTGACACAAGCTACAGTGATAGCTAGGTCGGATTCCGTCGCTGTCTGGGGGAGAATTCTAGCGGTCGGCTGCTCTGATCGGTAGTTTTCAGTGGTTTCTCCGGTCAATACCAGGCGAATACCAGAACATGACGCTAAAAAATGGGTCACGGAGCGCGAACGTTCTTTCCTTCCTCTTTCTTGACCTATCCGCACCCTCTAACTTAAAAGCACTACGCTACCACTCAAGCTGGAAGACCGTTCGCGAGTTAGAGGTTGTCCCGGCTGGGGTAGTGCCCTGCTGATCAGAGATACCTGGCTGGGGAAAACCCCGCTATCGGATGGTACGTTGGCACCGAATCTCACCATTCAGCGGCGAATATCACTCCCACATCCTGAGGAAAACACGCACTACACTTACGGGACGAATGGCATTAGCCGTTGACATTCTCGGAATCACTTATCATTCAATCAATCAAAAATCAAATTCTAGTAACTAATTGTTTAGGAAGGGTGTGAGGATGGTCACAATTAGGTTTGGGATTAGGAGAATCAAGGAGAGAGTATCTGGTTACAATATTGGCAGCAAATTTATTTTGGGCATTGGGATGTGGATTGCTCCAAGAGGACCGGAGGGGGGTTGCGAGAGGGGGGAATTTGTATTGTTGAGGGGAGGGGATATGGATCAGTTGATGGCGTATTGTCGATGCGGAGGGTGGGGGTGTGTATTATGCAGGTTGTTGGCTGGTTGGGGAGACGGGAAGGTGTTGGCACTTGCAGCTATGGTCACTTTGCAGATATGAGACTTGAAGTCTTGAACTTCCTGAAAGGAAATACAGTTTCTATCAGCTGCTCGGTGATTCTCTTTACAGTTAGCGTAGGGGAAGGTACTTGTAGTAGATAGGTGGTTCTTCCTGCACTTTACACATCTAGGTGATTTATTGTAATAGGTTCTGGCGTGATCAAAATCCTGACACATCTTACATTGCACTTATAAGTGATTTTTAAGTTCCACTTTTATAACACAGTGTATCAGAGTATCTATTTTTAATCAGTTTGTCAAAATCCCTAATATTATCTACTACGACGCCGCAGAATGGCATTGAGTATCTATCTCACTTGTAGATATATGTGACCCTACTCGGGGCGATATCTAGCTCTAAGAGGGCATTATTTCCTTGATCTGTGAAGGAGGTTATCTGTTATGAGGGTCACTAAAGGTATGATACTCATATTTATGCTCGTTAAGGAAATCGATTATGTTTCTAAGGTGCGAGGTTGTAAGGGATTTTTTTTAACTCAGTCGAGATTAGAGGTAGAGAAGCTATTAACGCCGTTTTTGCTGAATTCATTTTAAAGCTTTTCGAAGTCTGTTGATTCAATTTTATGCGTGAATATCGGTGGAGGTTTTGGCTTCGACTGAGGCGGTTGATAAGAAGTTTCATGATTATCTGAGGCATCTTCGACGGCTAAGGTGGCGAATTTGTCTGGCGAGAACACTGAGCTTGGGTACGTTTACGTGGGTTCCGAGCTCGCTAGTTCAAGACGATATCTCTTGAGGAACTTTTCGTCCCCTTCAGTATACTGCGCAGTCTGACAATGTGTTAGAGGAATGAACTTACTTGCAACGGAGGCGAACGGTTGTTGTGATATTCCTTGTCATTGATGTTGGTTCATAGTTGGTACCTGGTGGAGGACCGAAGATGACTGTTGTTGGAAGATGAGGCGTTTGTCGAGCGATCTGGTAAGCCGCTGTTAAGAGCCCGTTGAAGGTGAGAAGACATAGGCTCGGAGAGTGACGGAGGCTGCACATCCATCGGTGAGGTCTTGGCGTGGGTGATTGGTACCTTAGTTCACGGAGCTCTGGCTTAGGAACGTGGACAAAGTTTCACGCCACTCTTAATGTTTTAAGCTACTAAAACGTTGGACATATGCGCTGCAGAATATTGAATATTCTGCAGCAGCAGTAATAAACAATAACTGGTAGAAATAAACTGTAGTGATAAACAATAACTGATGCTTGGTATAGTCGTGCAGAGGCACAGCGCTGTACTTGCAGCCCCGGCGGGTGTATTGCTGCTGATAAGAGCGGAGCCGAGCTCGGAGAGATCCGTTCTGTACGACATCGAACGCGAAATGACGTGTGACATCTGCCCCTGCTGGTAGACTACTAATCTTTCACCTGTGTTTCGCAGGAACACGAAACCTCTTTGAGTGCATCATAACGTGTACCTACCAAACACTGCTTGACGATGAGTTGTCTACAAATCAGGGGAAAACGTGTAACTTCGTTGTTACAGATTTTCCCTTTTATGGGCAAAATGTGATAATGTTCGATGCCCTAAACATTTGTAACATTTATTCTGTGACCTCTACATAAAAACAAAGTGTTAAGTTGCAGACCAAAGTGTCGGGTCTCGATTAAATTACGTTAGATAAGATTATAATTAGGTTGTAGTTTTTCTATCACTTAAGGTCTCCGAGCCATGATCAGTAGGTGCCATAGAAGAAAAAAAAGCTCGCCAGAGGAATTAGAAAAACAAAATAGGTGAGGCAGAAAAAGATTAGATCTTGTCTTCTTCTTCTTCCCAAATACAATAGTCCAATGTATATGTACGTATATGTAAAAAAGAAGCACCAAACCTTTATTATTCATTGTTATCAAGATTTGTCAAGTGTTATTTTTACTTTCATCATTTATTTTCCTGAGTGATGGTAGGACCTCCCTTGAACCAATTCTCACAATTCATTCTCACTAAATGTATTACAAAAGGTTTAGCTTATTTTGTGACTTCGAAAGATTACACAATTCGTCGGGTACATTTTGATTTATTGATAAAAGGTACATTGAGAAAGCGTGTATATTCAGTAGTTTTCTATTAAATTTTGTCGTCATTTTCTTCTTCTCAAACACGATAAACATAATTATCATGATAGTTGGATAATAAAGTTTCAATTATAATTTCCTAAAAAATACTTCCTACGTAATGAATTAAGAAAAAAAAGAAATATTCATAAATAAGTCAGATAAAATATATCTTAGGATATTTTTTCGCACAAGTCTTTCAATAAGAACTGGATATTTTCTGAGATAAAAATAGTTCCGTAGCAATAAGATCACCATTTAATTACATTTTTTGAACTCTCTGTATGGTAGGTCGGTTTCTCCAGCGTTCTATTGCATAGCTAAAAGGAGTTCGTGGTAAGAAAGTGTTCACCGCTGACCTATGCATTAAATCATCTTGAGAACAAGATTGCGTGTTACGCAAAGATTTCAGTTTGTAATTTCGAGAGCAAGAGGCCTAGAAATAGACTATAAGAATCATGATGGCAAGTCACGCAAAAGTTATGAGATTTTTACACGCCTCTTAACAGATAAAGAACATGTAGATGCAGATGAAGTTAATTGCGGGATAAAATCAAAATATTGTAAAAACTATATAATTTACAGAAGCATGCATGTATGTGGAATCACAGTATTACTCACACCCATCATCATGAATGTTTTTTTTTATTATTTTCTTTTTTACAATCTGTTGCTTAAAGCCAATCTTCCCTTTCACGAGAGGATCTCCCGAACTCTATGCACTATCTTCATCGCCGATGTGCCCTCTACACCATTCATATCCATTGCCACCTTTGCAGATGACATAGCAATCTACTCCACAAACCGAGACATAGAAACAGCAATAGAGAATCTTCAAAATCATCTCACCGTATTTTCCGATAGGGCACAAAAATGGCATATCCAGATAAACGCAGGAAAGAGTCATGGAAATGTATCCACTCTTCGAAGACCCATCGACCCACCCACACTCGCCCATCAAAACCATAACACAATGGATTCCCACGAACGCCACGGCCAAATGATTCGAGGAGTATTATTCGATAGGCAACTGATAAGGAGGGCAAATATCATGCATAGACGTTTCCACTACCCACTAGAGCACTTCAGTTATATCCCGTACTTACGAAATCACCCCACTGCAATTACACACATTCATTCATCTCTACCCAACAATGATACGACCAATATTATGTTATGCATCTCCTGTCTGGGTCATAGCATCCAAAACCAATATTCACAAAATCCAAACATTCCAAAATAAATACTTAAGAATAATTACAAGAGCACCCTGGTTTATACCGAACGCTGAACTCAATCAAGAATTCGATGTCACCTCATCACTAAACATTTCTCCCTTCTATCCCAAAATTCTATAACAAAAGAAACTACCCAGAGAATTTGTTGACCGTTCTTAAGAAGACTGGAAACGATTAGCCTTTTCATACAAAGTAATGTGTTTCTGAAATGATAAATTGATCAAAAAAATATTTTAAACCTCTATAAAAATCAATCACTGTATCGGTCGTTCGTGGCTGCTTCGAGCCACAGGCCAAGCAAGAATAAATAAAAAAATAAAATAAAAGGGTCTTCTATGGTCACCAGTGTTCGTACGTTTAATTTGATTAAACGAACCCATATGCTAATATTTTACGTTTCTATTTATTTATTAAAATGAATTAAAATATTAAATTAAATTTAAATATTTATAGAGATTACGGTGGTATTGAACCACATAACTTTTTTGTGCAAGAAAAAAATTTTTCAATACATCTCCATTTTATTTGGGATTTTGAAAGTCATTTTTCCATTACAATTGCCATCACTGAGCTAAATCACGATGTACAGGAAATGGAGCAAAGCTCTCCAATAAGAAAGGATGTTAAAAAAAATAGTTTTTCGACATTGAGACTTAGGAGAATTTTACTTATTTTACTTGCAAAGTAAAATACCGAGGGTGACAAATTATTTTTTAACTTTACTTTGGAGTTTAAGGAGATTTACAGTTTGTGACGTTCAGTTTTTCATAATAATTCCAGAAAGTCTGCTCTTGTTGGCTTTCCAATTTTGTGTGCCACAGACTGTCATGAATTCCGCAGGACCAATCCCAGCTAGGCGCATATCAGACCGTCACTGGTTTGCAATAACTTCTTTGATATTTCAGAGGCTCACTACATAACATCAGTGGTTACTGCAGTAATACTGTGTAACTCCTTTATCCCTCCTCAATAGCTAGTATTTCATGGCGACCACTTAACTTGGGTGATCTCTGAAACTCAGGAACACGATCCTCAAAACATGTCAGTTAATATGTGATATTCATATAAACTAAATGATATTCGTAAATACTTACAATTGTTATGGGAAACATATTTTTCGCATTTCCATACTACATTCTACATAGTCTATCTTTTTATCACGCTCTACTTCTCAAGAAAAGGAGAAAAAATAAACGACAAATTAACGCTTTTGAAAATTAACCATTTCGGTAGGGGGGTGGAGGTGGTGTTTAATCGTGATACAACTTTTTTGCATCACAAATTAGTAGCCTATGACCTTTCTGATTCTTCGATTGCCGAGTCACAAAAGCTCGCGTGGAAAACCTTGAAGTCTAACCATGAAGTGAGGTTTTAAAAATCAGAAGTCAAGAATGCTTGCGAAGAGAAAAATACATCCAACATTCTAGCAAAGTTAAAAGAAAAATGTGTTGCTTATTTCACGGGACTATATGCATTTCGTATGAAATATACCCGGCCATATGTCCGTGGATTTGAGCTATGTTTATTAAATTATTAAAAGAATCTGAAACAAATACTATATCAGAAAGATGTTTCTCATATTTGTAACTCGTTTTGTCACGCATCTTTAGGTAATGTCTACACACGGTTCCATCATCAGGGGTGGCCTGTGCCAAGCATTGGGGAATTTCCGCACCCCAAGGTTTTGTATATCGGTCGTACATCTCCTTTAATTACTCCACGTTTACACGTTTTATTGTCGCCTCACATGAATAACATGTTGAAAGGGACGCGGTTTTCAATCGAAGGATGCGTAAAACTATTGTCAGAGATGAGAAAAATATTCAAAATGATAAAACTATTCGTGCTCCAATAGTACATACTTTCTCGCATTATTTCTAACACATTTGCTATATTATTTCATACACCTACAAAAGTTTTCAACCAGCAAACATTTTTTCCGCACCGAGACTAGACTACTCAGATCCTCCACGTTTACTCACTGTGAGCCTGACGCTACCGAAACGCAGTCTTAATAAATTCTTTTCCTTGTGGTGTAGCCAGAAATCATGTTTTGTGGGTCCTTGATACCGAAAAATTGATTAATGGCCCAACGTCTATCCGCCTGCTGTGAACAATGCTTGCGGCTACACCGTAAGTAGGATTTTCACCAAAATTGATATTTCCGATCGATCTGACGAATGTCGTGGCCCGTTGAATTTGACCCCGATGTTTTAATTTCGTGGGGTACTTTGCATGAAACTCCTGACATTTTCAAAATTTTCAACAAATTGGCGCCATCGATTTTGATTAAATTTTGTTGTGTATAGTCTGAAGGGCGTTTAAGAGAATGGTGCAGGTTTCATGTTTGTTGACTCTAATTGTTCGAGAATTGCCAAAGTTCAATTTTTTTTCGGCATGTTCCTTCCTAATATTAAAGATAGAGCTTTTTCTCTTAATAAAATGCGTTCCTTGAAGAAGGATTTTGAAATAAGTTCAGGTATAATTTTTCGAAAATTTGAGTATTTTTCGCGTAATTTTGGGTAAAATATAAGCAATTTTTAATTTTGTTTCAACGGCTCCATCGTTTTCGATGAAATATTGTTGGTGGAAGTCTAGAAAATGATGCGAGTGTGGTTAAAAACCCCGATTTTTCGAAAATTGAAAAATTCAATATTTGTTCGGCATTTTCCTACATCTACTCTTATGAGTACAATTTTTTCTTAATGAAATGTGTTCATTTAAAACAGATCTTCAAATAACCTAATGTTAAATTTTTCAAAAACATGAGTATTTGTTGCGAAATTTTGTGTCAAACATACGCAATTTTTATTTTCTTTAAACCATTATTTCTTAAAAACCGCACTTTTTTTTATTAAATTGGTACCTTGTATATTATGAAGAACGCTTAAGAGAATGGTTCAGGTCATATTTCGTTGAAATGCCTGATTTTGCGAAAATTAAAAAAAAAAAAATTAAAAATTGTCTCTTCCAACAACTACAATTGTGAAGATAGACATGTATAGATAGTATATATGTATAGATAGCGTTGGTTTAATATTAAAGAAGTAAAAGGTAAAGAGGAGACGTTTGAGGACGAAGCCATAGGTCGCCCATTGTGAAGCATACATTCAAGAACTTAGAAATGAATTATTTGAAAATGAGGAGTTATTCAATTATCTTTGTCGTTCTTCTTCCTTCTTTCGAAATTATGACATCTGATTTTGAAGTTCAATAAAATAACTTCATAAATTGGGCATTTTCAAAACCCCACTTTTTCCACTTCTCGGGAAAATGTCATACGCGCCAATTCGTTTGGTTTTATTTTAGTATTCCGGGTGAATAGTATTATATAAACATTCTAATTGTTCATACTCTACAATTAAAAATTGGTTGAAACAATACCCCACGTGTACCTATCGGCCGCCACGTTACCAAATACATTTGATAAAACTTGGACGTTTGAGGCTACATTTTATCAAAGAAATCTTTTATAAAATATTAGCTATTACAATGCCATATCTTCTTTTGTAAAATATCTTTGACAAAGATATTTTATTGTGTAATACCGGCCTATGTGAAGCAGGGTGAGCAACTGACAGTTTTATTTCCAGTGGGTGAATTCTTCGTTGCGTGGCAGAGGACGCACTCAGTCGCCGCCGCTTGTTTCTTGAGGAAGGTGGGGTGTCCCAATTTCAGTTGTGTTCAGTAGTTTCGAAGTGTGATGTATGGAAAACACGTGAAGTCTAAATATCAACACTGATATTAGTGTTTTACAAAAGTAAAAAGTGAGTGACCAAGTGCTTTGCACTGATGTTTGTTTCAATCGTTTGTTTCAATCTTTTCGAGTTAGAAAAGCATAAGAGAGGAAACATGCCAAATAATAACGTATAAATATAATTGATAGGTCCATGTATTGTTTGACAAACACCTGGATTTATATTGTCTAATTTTTTTAAATGACATGTTTTCATGACATCTAAAACACTATTTAAAAAAACTTTTTAATTGCACAAAACGTTTTGTTGGCATTATTTCTTCCATCTTCAGATTCAAAAAAATGACTTGCGGCTCAGAACTATGTCATTAGATCGATCGCGAAAGCAATTGTGTGTTTTGCACAGTTTCAGTTGCGACCCCTTTCCGATTCTTACAAGCCCAAAGGCCGTTTCGTGGCGACCCTGTCTGGCTTTCATAGCTGTAGCGATAAGACAAACGTGTTAAGGAGAGAAAATAGGGGAAATTGAATTTAAAAAAATTGTGTTTTAAAAAAATAGAAAAAAATAAATAGTGTTTTACGATGTCATTTTAAAAATTTACACAATAAAAGACCAGTAGATAGTCAAACAATTCATGGATCTATTAATGATGTAAAGAACCTAATTACATACTGTGACAATCTATCGCAACAATTCAAACGAGTTCATCGATGTTAGAAATGTTAAACAGAACGGATGTAAAGTTTATCCCCGCGTTAAAAATATGTGATTCTTGTCGGCTGCGAATTTCGAAAATTTCATCTAGTATTAGAAATGTATCTAGTGATCAAGATAAAGAAGGTACAAGCAGTGAAAATTCGCCGGTTTCTGGCACATCGACAGTACTAAATAGTGATAAGGGTGATCTGACCTTACAAAGTGAAAGTGTGAACTTAACAGAAGTTTTGTATTGCTCGGCGAACCTCCAATAAAAAATCTAATTTGTTAAGGAAAAGAGCGCTCTAAAAAAAGGAGAAGGCGCAGAAAGTGCTAGAGAAACGAGTATTCAAATTACTCGAAGATGAAAGGGAGGAGTGCGATGAAAATCAAGATCTGGTAGAAAAACTGAAAGAAGCATTTCAAGCAAGAAAAGACAGAAATGAACAAATTAGAATTCTCACTTTATCTTATTGACAAGTTCGAGAACACTTTGACGCGACATTTCACTTGATTACAATAGCCTAAAAAATAGCAAGTCAAAAAGGAATTCTCTTAATTCCTGTTTTGAAAATGGGAAGGCATTTACCAACTGTAGCAACAAAAGTAAAAGCAGTTTATGAATCTGGCATAATGGCTAGCTAGAAAGATTATTAATCCATGGAAAAGGATGGCAAAGAAATACAAAAAAGGATGGTCTTATGCAACTTGAAAGAAGTCTTCTCTTTGTTCAAAGAAAGAAATCCAGGTTATTAAATAATGTTTTCAAAATTTGCAAAATTTCGCCCGAAACAATGTGTTAGCTGGAACAAGTGACACGCATTCAGTTTGAGTATTTATCAAAATGTCAAAATAATGATAGACGATGTACATATACTGGAACTCACAAAAGAAAGCTCACAACCAATAAGATGTTTCAGACAGTGCTAAGCTCAAATTATTACATTACAGTACATTAAAATGGTATCAACTGCAGAGTAGAGACTTCCCTGGATCATCTCAGCTTGTACACCACATACATCAGTTGTATGAAGACAACATGTTCGAAAATATAACAAACAAAGGGTGTTAACCGACAGATCAACTTTAGAAACGTTGCACTCTTCAACAGAGGATTTTTTGGAAAATTTTGTCAATCAGCTCACAACGCTTATAAAACACTCATTTATTGCAGAACAGACCTCAATATTTTTAAACGAACAGAAATAAAATTTGAAAGAAGGAGATTCAATAGTGTTATGCGGTTATTCTGAAAATTATTCCTTTCTAATTGAAGACACAATTCAAGGAGTTCACTGGAACAACGAACAAGTTACCATTTACCATTTACTATCCAGAGGGCACAGAAAATAAGCACACCACTTTTGTTTCTATTTCGGAATATTTAAATCACGTTCATTTATTCCAAAGTCTTTTAATAGATTTTATGAAAAAAAATAAATGACATTAACAAAATAACGTAATGTTCCGATGGTGCTAGTTCTCATTATCAAACAGTGAAAACTTTATAATCTTGTGTCGTCGTAAAGAAGACTTTGAAGATACAGTAGAATGGTATTTTCCCCCACATCGCACGGTAATGGAGCGATGAAGTTGGGGGAACGATTAAAACGTTTGACAGCCAGGGTCAGTCTTCAGTTTCACAGAAGCAATAAACACTCTGCGTAAGTTCTTTACATAGGTTCAGAAAAATCTTTTGAATGTTAATACCCCTTTTTTACCACTAAGGATCATGTAGTATGGGAGAAAGCACTTGAAACTAGATTTTCAACTGCACGAAGGATACCTGGCACTATCATCCACGTATTTCTTCCGTACTCAAAAAGAACCATAATTGCAGATTTTTTAGATATATCTATGAATATGTCATGATTAAAATTGGTGCATTTTTGTGGATGTTGATAATAAAATCTAAAATAAATTAAACTGTATATAAAATATTACGAACATCACTTCGGCATACCCAGCACCTGCTTGACGAGGTACGTGAGTAGTAATATTGTTGCCTCATTGTCACAGGTCATTTGTGTTTCCATTTTGAAAATTATGCCACAAGATGAGAATTGCATGAATAAGGTGTGTGGAAAAATGAATTACCGCATGGTTATAATTTTGAAAATTGCGTTCTTATTTTTTCGAATATAATTTAAAAATCATCAATATTTTAAATTTAATTTTGAAGTTGGAAAACATGATATAAAAGCGGATTTAGTTACATTTATAATTAGATACAGTTTGTCATTCTACTTTCAAGAATTACGAAGTAACAACAAATTTAAAATATCGACGTGCCAAAAGTCGCGGTTTTCCTCAAACTTAAAAGAAAAATCATAGCTCTGAACTCATATGCGCAATGCCAAAACAAAAGAAGTGGTGCTAAAACAGCATGTACTTCCTCGCCCGTACTTTCAAGCAAAATTACATGAAAAGTACTAACATTTTTGAAAAATTATACCTGACCTTATATCAAAATCTATCTTTAAGAAACAGATTTCACTGAGGAAAAGTGCACCATCTTTAATATTTTAGTTGTAGGAAGACTGCGAAAAATAATTAAAATTTTCCAATTTTCGAAAAATCAACGTTTTTAACGAACATGAACCCTGCACCATTCTCTTGAACGTTATTCACACTTATCCAACACAAAAATCATAAATGATGGAGCCATTTTTTTTTAAATTTTGAAAATGCCCCAAGGGCTTCATGTAAAGTATCCCCCAAAATTAATATATCGGTTTCAAATTCAAGGCACCGCGACATCAGTCAGATCGATTGGGGAATACTATTGCGGAATCAACTTTGGAGAAAACCTGCTGAACGGTTTAGTCGCTAACGATGTTCGCACGCAGACTGACGGACAGACGGATGGACGGCCGGACCGACGGACGTTTTGCCGTAATTAGATTTTTCGCAAAAGTAGCAAATGGATTTATCAATTTTTTCGTTACCAGGGCCCTGAAATACGAGTTTTTCTACCGAATGTTTGCCTTTTTTTTCACGCTGCATTGCAAAATTTTTTCTTCTTAAGAAATACCTTCATAGGGGCGAGAAAGTAAAATGCCGGTCCTATTAGTTTTATCATAGTTGACATTAAAAAAAAATACATCTGAGAAATCAAGTTCAAAATGGTGCTCGATTTCTCATGGAATGCTTCATGTAGGAACAGGATTTATCCACTTTTTCGTTGTCAAGACCCGACAATATTTTTTTTTTCTGTGAAAAATTCGCCGTTTTCCTGCTCACGATTACAATACTTTCTCTTCTTACATTCGTAAGGGCGAGAAAGTAAAATTACCGCGAGTAGCAAATCCCTTTCAATATCCTATTTCGTTCTCTTAGAGGTCGATCCGATTCTATCAGACACTCACACGCCTGAGGGCAGGTAGGTGTGTGTGTGTGTGTGTGTGTGTGTGTGTGTGTGTGTGTGTGTGTGTGTATTGGCAGACAGGATCAATTTGACAATCTGTTCATTGACTAAATATTTGGAATTTCCTCCCTACGAAGGTTTTTCCAAGATTTCTTTTACATTTTTGAAGACTTCACAAATAAAGTCTCGTCGCGAAAGCGTGGGTAAAAAATCGAAATAGTCGATGACTGTTTCCCGATCAATGGATGTCTCCTTTCTCCTCACGGGATGCCACTTGGAATTATCAATATCGTTCTTACAATATTTGAGTATGGATGCTTATTCTACGTTCGTGAGTAATAGTGAATGAACAATAATTTTTCAATGTATTACTAGTACCTTTTAGACAGCCTATCGTAATCAAATTTAAAAGGAGTGACCGAGTGTTCTCTCGGTCTCTCTCTCAACAACTCGCCTTGCAGTGTTGTCACGTGCACTACCTGATTTGAAATGCATTCGGTGTCTGAACATAGGCGTGTCTTGTTTCCTGGCATTTGCTCAAAGGTTTCACTTTCTTCAGCTCCAACAGCTAGTAACTTGCCCAGTTGCTTGCCCTGTAATGAACATTGCCAATAAGCAATGTTCATTACAGTAAATATATAGGGGGGATCAAAGGGGAATTTTTTTTGCGGGGGGGGGGAATTAAAAATGTTTTGGTTGAATGCGTCTTAACAGATTTTGTAAAATGTCACAGGCTACACTTAGCTCATGCTGCGATACTATTTCATTCGTTTTAATAATTTTCCGAAAATATTTTTGCTTAAAAGTTTCGTGACAAATTAAAGTTAAAAGTTACAGAAAAAATTTAACGGGGAGAAATTTCCCTCACCGTGGACCCGCGTCTGAAATAAATGTATTCTGTGCTATAAAGCAGTTTATTGTTCTCAAAAAGACATTGATGAAAACTGCCTTATGATGTAAGAAGAAAAAGTATTGCAACCGTGCAACGGAAAACTGTGATCTTGCAACAGAAAACTCATTGCCGGGCTTGGTAACGAAGAAGTGGATAAATCTGGTTACTTCATGAAGTGAATTATATCCTCTAAGCGGAGTAAGAATCCACATTAGATGGGTCCTTGATACCGAAAAATTGATAAATGGCCAAACATCTGTCCGCCTGCCTGTGAACAATGCAGCGGCTAAACCATAAGCAGGAATTTCAACAAAATTTATTCCCGATCGATCTGACGAATGTCGCCGCCCCTTGAATTTGTAATCGATATTTTTATATTTGGGGGTACTTTACATAAAGCCTCGACATTTTCAAAAGTTTCTCAAAATGGCGCCAGATTTTTTTTCTTTGGATTCTGATACAGCAAAAGACGCTTAAAGAAATGGTGTGGCTTGCATTTGTGTTGACAAAGTCCCAAAATTTTCGAATTTTTATCAATTTTTTTGTGTACAACTACTATATTGGAGAATTTTCTTTCTTAATTATATCTCTTCACCCATGTTCAGTATTTCGAAAATATGAATAGTTTTTGCGAGAACATAGGAAATCTTTGAAAAAATGTTAACAATTATTTTCTCAAAAATGGCCACAGTTTTAAGTTGCAGAACATAGCGCTAACCCACATGTATATATTTTTTTGTGAGCCACAGGAAAAATAAAATTTTAGTATAATGAGTCATAACTTATTTTCTATAAGTATACACTTCTGCTTTCTACACACATTCTGTAGTTGTGTTTTTCTGTAGTTTTCTGTAGTTGTGTTCACATTCTGTAGTAGTTTTTTTTTTTTTAGGAGTCAAGGATCTTTGGTTTGGATTTATAAAATGAGGGTTACCACTATCTTCTCCCGACCCTTTCAAATTTTCTTTAAATTTTTTCTTGTATTTAACAAAGAACGGTAAAGTGAATTGTTCTGCTCCCATCTTCGGCGAACATTGTATTTTCGAAAATTGCAAAGAAATAGTTAACATTGCAAAGATACAATATTGATTATAGATATTTTTGTTAAATGAAATATGTTCTAAAGAATCACGTAAAAAACGTTTGGTATATTTTTTACAGAAATATCAGTAGTTTAGCATAATTTTGCAAAATATCGAATTTGAATTTTCCACGCGTAAAGCACTACGATTGGTGATGAGTTTTAGAAGTGCTGGCTGAGACGTGTTAATATGAACAGAAATTGCGGTATTATAATTTTAAGTAACCGTTACTGCCGCGAGTAAGTACGTGCTGTTGTAGCAACACTAGTTATTTTTTTATTTGCAAATAAAAATGCAAGCGTCAGTAACAACTGTATGTGACTTGCGGGGGAGGGTATATACATTTGTTGCCCAGAAACATAAGAAATCATAGCAGGTGACACCAATTTCAGAAAATTTTATAGTTGGAATTATATAATTTTAATGATTCATTTAAAAATTATATTTCAATTATTCTGAATTACATACTATATATATTTATTCATAAGATACATAATGTGTGCCGCACATAGATGCAAAAACTACTCGACCGATTTCGCTGATATTTTCACACTTTGTTTTTAGTGATGGGTTTGTTTAAAGAGTGGTTTAAATTAAATCGGTCATGTGGAGGCGTTGATGACTTGTTGATGATGACGATTCAAGCACCCATTCAGCTCTACGCAGCCTGCCACACAAGGATTAAGCGCGTCTTCACTCTATACAAGAATTCCGCCCCTGCGATTGTGAAACATCGGCCGGAATTATTACTTGAATCTCGGACAATAAAAATTATATTTCTCCAAGATAGTGTCGTAGCGAACGTATGCCCAAATTGGAGGGAGAACGTATAAACAATAGGATATTTGACAGCCATGTCCAAACCCATTCATCAGAGAAAACTACTAGATTTTTTCATCGCATAGCGTAAAACGTGATTAACAATCACGTGACCAGAAGTGTGTGTTGTAAAATACACTGCAATAGCGAAGCATTGCATCCTCTAGTTATAAATAAATGGCATGTGCAAAAATACTTATATTATTAAATAATGTATTAACTATACAGTAATAGATATTTTTATATTTAATTTATGGGAGAGGGCGCGATATCATTCGATTTGCCCCAGGCGAGACTAACTGAAGGTACGCCACCATAGCATATTTATTCTGTGGATCGAGGAAAGGTGGACGAAAAGCCGCCTATGGTACATGGCGGGCTTTACACTACATATCAAACTTCATTCTTGCTGTTTCTAGATGGATCCTGTATGTCTCAACCACGTATAAGAACGCTCCCAAGACGTGTGCACATTATCTCTTATTAGAGGTGTGTTATGAAACAAGATCCCACAGTTTGCAGTGAAGGACAATGTCAAAGACCCAAGAATCAGGCGCGATTCCAAGGGCACACGCAAGACGACATATTATATATGATTAGGAAGCACGATTTTTCTGTACCTTTTTATATATTTGATTTTATTTATTAGTCAAAAACTGCATGTGAGGTGCGGTGGAGAAGTAACATTTCACGAGTTCAATCGGCTGAACAGAGTGTCCAAGAAATGGTCTTAATTTGACATTTGTGGCCCATACGCATGTAGAAACTACTTCAATTACAAATATTTTAGTTCTAAATGTTAATGATTTATTCTTAAAAAATTCAATTTTAAAACGGCTACAAGCACGTGACCTGTTCTTTGCTGCGCTCAATGGCGAGCAGCGAAAGTTTCCCTTCTACCCCAGGCGAAATGAATTTGTAAATTGTTAGTTCAAAAGAAAATAAAATGTGTATAAATTCATAATGAGAAGACCGCGACTGAGAACCGTATTCTTTGGATATTCGCGCGCGCTAAAAACTCGCTTTAGTTGTTCACAGGTTTTTCAGCAAAATCAATATTTCCCAACAGATTAAAGTGTTGCCGCGACTCGAATTTATTAGGATCTTTTGAATTTCTGAATATCTCTTAACATTTTATACAGAGAATTCTTGTATTAGAATGAGAGAATTGGAATTATTGACTTTTAATTGATATGTTGACATGACATCAATGAAATGAGGACATTATTACTAAATCAAACTAACATCATGATTGTAATTTAGGGTCAAGTTTGGGAGGAACATGACATATTTATAACCCAACAAATATAAATTAAGTAAATAATAATAATAATAATAATAATAATAATAATTGTTAGACCCAGGATACCAGGAGATGTGTGTTACATCTTGAGTAGGTAGCTTTCATTATAAAATTCACAAACATTTTTTTCATGCAATACCTAGGCAGGTCTGATTAACTTGTAAAACACTAAGTATTTTTTTAAAAGGCTGATGTTTTGCGTTATATTGAAGTGGAGATAACAAATCAATTATTTGGAAAAAACGTAAATAAATATATTTTTTTGTGGATTCTATTGATAAAATGACAGGAAGGTCTCAGACATCAAATTATAAAAATACAATTAATAACACCAATTCAAAACCTATACAATGATATGAAGAGCTGTAAGAAAGATAACGAATCCATTTAAAATCTCTAAAGGTCTGAGACAATGATGCTGTATAGCTCCTAAAACTCTTCAATATATATTTAAATGCTGTTCTTGAAATTGCAGTCATACTTGTCAAAATATGGGGATAGAAGTTGACATTAATACATTTTTTACTCTTTATTTTGCTGATGACCAAGTAATTCTTGCCAAGGATGAACAAGATGTAGGTTATATACTGAGGAAACTCAAAGAATCTTGGGGTTTAACTATACATCCATCGAAAACTGAGAATATTGTTGCAGGGTCGCACGGAATACACTTAATAATTGGGAACAGATGAATTAAAAATACAACAGCTTATAAGTACCTTGATGTATATGTATCAAAGGAAGATGGTTGTACAGAAGAAGTAACACTTAGGATCTTTCAAGGGAGAGTAGTGACAAGACAGTTGAGTAATGGTTTGTGTAACCAAAAAATAACAAGCAAGACAAAGATAAGAATACACAAATTGCTAGTTGAAATCATATGTACATTTGGTTCAGAAGTTTGTATTCTAAGTCAGTGGGAAGAGCAAAAATTAAAATCAATCGAAATGAACTACTGGAGATGCTGTTGTGACCTTACACTACTGGATAAAGTACCCAATGTTGACACAAAAAATCAAATAGGTTTTGATATTGATATAATAAATATAGTCGATGTTAAAAGATAGAGGTGGTATGACCGTATCCAAAGGATGGTGGAAAGTCGATGGCCTAAGAAAATTTTAAAATGGTTACCTCAAAGAAACAGGAAATGTGCCCAACTAAAAGTACCTGAGAACAAGATAGAAAAAGCAATGAAGAACGAGATGCCAAGAGGAAGATTGGGAAGATCGAAGGACGTGGCAACTAGGAGGCAAGAAGTGGCATCAGCTGAAAAGAACCTCGCTAATACTACTACTATTTCCAACTTTTGGCACAAATTGATTAAATGCAGGTAAAACACAAAAATATTCATTTTCTGAGTAACACATTTGAAGACCAATTAAACCCTGAAGTCCTGTAAAGAACAATTTAAAAATACCAAACTAGTATAATTTCAATTTTGTTTAGTAAGAAATGATTTTTAATGCATTTTTGTTTACATTGAGCAGTATGTAAAGATTTAAAAGTAAACTTACTAAACTTCAATAAGTTTTCCATTTTCATTGATGTTCATTTCATTTATTTTAATTAAGCAAGGGACCATCTGTCTGCTCAATGGACAAAGTAAAACAAAGAAAATCCCAGCCAAGCATATTACAAAATTAACTTGTGAACAAGTATTAGGTCTATTGTAAAATAAATATTTCAATTTCATTCTGAATTCTCAACAGTCTCCCATGGGATAACATTTACATGGAGTAAATAAATAAAATCATACCAATGACATTAATGCAGTTGTTGATAGATAGTGATTCCAGGCGTGCCAATTACTATGGTCATTAGTCTTGTGTGTGTAGTTCTTCCTTGAGAGGTGGCTTTGGGCTCGATGGCGACTTACTGTCGGCTAACAGGGTGTTCCTCAACCAGATTTCTCCCATCAGCGGGGCACCGCCCCAACCGGAAAAAGCTCTACGGTCCCGACTGGTCTCCCAGCATGTGTAGTATTATAGTGCATGTTAGTGTAAGGGGGGGGGGGGGGGGGGGGCGAGGATAGGACAAGAAAGGGGTAGGAAAGATCGTGTGCGATCCGTGACCCGTTTGTTATGGTACTGCTCCAGCATTCGCCTGGTGTTAATTGGAGAACCCAGGGAAAACTTAATCAGAGCAGCCAGCCCCTAGAATTCTCCTTCAGTCTGGAGAATTCTCCTCCAGACTCTATTCTTCCTAGCTGACAAGCTATTGGCAAAAATCCTGCCACCGTTGGAATTTGAACCTCCCAGTCAGAGGGACAGCTGTGACGTTAGATGATGCCCCAACCCATCTTTCCCAGTAATGCAGTTGTTCGTTCATAGAAAACCGATATTAAAAAATGTAATGCAATCGCACACATACATACGTTATTTCAACAGACAATTTACTCAATTTATGTTTTATAGATTGCCATCTAATAATCTACATATATTTATTTGTTTTATGTCTTGCATTTTCACAATTGAAAACAATATTAAAATATTTTTAAAATAGTTCAACTGTTTGTGTAGTGCACGGTAATACATTTTTGTTCAATGTTGATATTGTCCTCAAAGAACTGCATTATATCCAATTAGCTGCTTCCAATGACCCACACACATTTAGATCATCTGTCTTGTGGATGTCCAGATACATTAATTTATTAATATCAATTTAGCCTCACCCTCATGTCCTAAAGAAGTGGCTTATTTATTAGCAAACTACTTATTAAATCTACTCAAATGTGAATAATTATTGTATTTTGCTGAAAACAAAACTTTATCCTGATATGTAAATATAATAAAATTAATCACAACAATCATTGAAAGACGAGTATATTTAGCATTATGCGAATGCCAAACAACTAAAATACACGTTGTTTTCAAGAGATGCAGCACTATTGGTTTTCCAACAGTTATTTATGATGCAAGAGGTAAAGTGTCATTTTATTTTGCAAGTAGGAAATATTGCGACATGAGGCTGATAGGCACAATCCAATGAACAAAATAAAATTACTTTTACACTTGTCAGACACTACTTTTTAAAACAGCCTTACTGACTTTCACTTTATTTTTATTCAAGCATACAAATTACTTGATTAAAATGATTAATGTTGGGAGTAGCTAATACTGTCATACTAAATCATTCTGTTTACTTTATTGCATTAACAGATTTACCTGAACCCTTTCAGCATTGTCTTACTTTAAGCACTAGTGTAAACATTGAACTTTCAGCATATTTTTACAACAGACAGTCTAAAACAATATCTAGACCAGTTTCTTTTTATCTTCTAACTTTTCCCTGCATGAAAACTTTGCTATTAAAGATTGCACTTAACACATTTCTAACCTTTCTTTTTCCACTTTCAATAAATCTAAAATTGAATCAGAATATTCAACCAAAGCCAGAACTTTACAGCTTGTATTATAAGCCTTATTACACAGGCTTCGAACTGTCTACTGTGCACCTGAAAAAAAAAAATTCTTCAAAAAATGCATTTTCATAAATTTGTTATTCTTTACAAGCATAACAGAAAATTTTAAAGTACCTGTTATATTACAGCCTCAAGTGGTTTTCATTTTGTAGCACCTCCTATTCATGTGAAAATATTTGTCTCCCAGATACTTCACAATTTTCGAAGGTGAGCGAGAGTTTAATACAAAAGTTATTTTTAAATATAAATATATTTTGTGAAAATATAAATACATCTTATTTTGTATAGTTTTAAGTTCAGATGCTTTAAGTACAAAATTAGAGTGCATATAGAATAGTGTTCTCTTTTCAAATACCAAATACAGGAAGAAAAGCTATCAGAGAGCATACAAATATGCATCAAAGATGAACATACATATAGAACAGTATAAAGATTCTGAATAAAAAACCAGTCAGCTAGTGAAAGAATTATCGCAGTTACATTGTTCACGATGGAAACATACTACGACAGTATTTACTATGTTTGCTGCCTTTCCAATAAGATTTTAAATCAATATCTAGATGTTGAATGATGAAAAATTACACTATCTTTAAAATAACCCATTACTGAACAAATTAGAAATTGTAAGCCAAAATTTACAAAAGACTGATGTTTAGAATCATTATATACATTGTACCTTACAGTAACACACACGCACACACAACATACTAAAAAATATTACAAATACATTCTGTCAAATAGTGAAGCACATATTCATAGAATCCCACCATAGGTGTGTGCAGCCTAATTGAAGAGGGGTGCTGGCAACTACATTTCTGGGTCCCCTTTTTTATTTACATACAATATATTTTACTAGTAAATAAACCCTAAGAGAATAATAGGACATTGACATAATGTCATTCAATTAATTTTACGTCGAACCGTTTATACAAGGTTGTCGGATGGCTTTCAGAACAGTTTCCCCAAATTTTCAGGTTAAAAACTGAGGAAATCAGATTTAAACATACTGAAGGAAATTATATGTTTTTATTATGCAAGGTACGGGTCCCTCAAATTTTTCAGGGAGATCATGGCCTTCCTTGACCACCCCCCTTTAAATCCCACAATACTATGAACTATTCTAGTTTTGTTTATGAATTATTCATCAAGTTTCTATTTAAAAATAAGAACGAAATAAGTATTTTTCAAGTTCAGATTCAATTTGTAATAATTAACATTAGAAAGAACATTTTCCTACTTTACTTTGTAATGAATACATCTCAAAGATGCTACAATTCTCTTTGTAAATTAATCCACTTCCACAAATTTCCTCGCCAGAATTCACCTTTGCTATGAAAAGGCGTATTTTACACCAAAAAATGTGTTTGTGAGCACACACAATGAGATATGCAAAGACCAAAAATATGTAAATTAAATTATAACCAAATGGATGCACATATAACAAATGTAATTAATAACAAAAAAATCTTATATCGACATTTAATATATTACTTTACTAACTTAACATACTTAACCATCCAGTATTCTTAACCTTAAAGATTCCTATCAAGGGCAAATGGAAGTCTTTGTGAAAATATCATTCCAACCAAACTACACCAAGCAAACCCACACCAAACCAAATGCACTTTTTACACACATGTGTAAGCAACAATTTCTCACTTCAGTCCTTCAACTCAACTGAACACCCATCATCACAATCGCACATCATCCCACAATGAAAACTAAATACACAAAACAGTTGTTGCATTGATAGAATCCCAAGCATATTAGCAATTTCTGAAAGACAATTCTTTAGGTCTGTATTCTCAATAATATGTACATAAAGGACATTCCTTCTTGTACTTCTCAGAATTATTCCATAACTGATGCAGTACAAAATTTCCCAATCATTATTTACATTAATTTGTACAGAATAATTTGAAGTTCAATACAAACAAGCAGCACACATGATTTTCAAACAAATACATAAAAACAATTAACTTTGGCAAATCTCGGGAGAAAATAATTCAGCCATTGGATATATAGTATTGATTTTTCACATTGTTTTGATCACTCCAACTTACGTGCTCAATATAACAAGGAAAAATTAAATAATCTACGCTACTTAGACAGCAATTGAAAGAAAAACTGCATGCTTTAAAAATAAATTACTTTCCTTCAAAAAATTAGATCAAAAAAATAACTGTCCATCAATTTCTGAGGTTCAATACTATCACCATGCTGTACCGACAAAAATGATGTGAAATAAATATTACGCAACAAATCTTGCAAGTAAAAGGACACTGGTGAAAAACAGTTCAGGCATCCTCCACACTGTGGAAGCTGCACTTGTTCTAACAGATGGTTCAGAAGAATATGCTTTCATATTTTGACAAGGTGTCATCTTCACAACGAAATTAAATAAACTCTCCACAATATTTGCAGGTGTAGGTTCAGAACATTTTTCCAGCGATGAAACCATACACTCTTGGAACTGCTGGATAGACCTGCAAATAAAAAATAATTAATATTTGCAAGAAATAACTTCTAAAAGAATAGGGTTCCCTAGCTCACTAATAAGTTCACTTACTGGCATTCCTTCTCATCCAACACAAGAAGTGGTATCTGGGAAAGAGGTCCACCAGTACCCTCAGTGGCAGGCATGTATTTGCTCACAGTGGTATTTGCACAATGCTGAATTTCTTCCTGTTTAGACTGAAGACATTCTGGTCCTCCCTCAGCAATGAATACTAGACAAAACAAGCAAAACATTGAATCCAATCTGAAATTCAACTGGTCATAATTGAAACAAAAGCATTTAATAGACAGTTCAAACATTTTCTATTCAAGGATTGCATGAATTCAAGGATTAAATTAATATTTGCATTTTGATGAATAATTGGCATTACAAGATCTCTGATAATCATGAAACAAAGAATTCTTAGAAAACGAATTCATGATAAATCCATGTAAGTAAAATGTAAAGTAAGGTAAAATTATAACAATACATATCACTAATACAAAACATAATGAGTACTTTACTTTCTTACACACAAAGAACTTACACTGAAGCTGTTCTAATGCTGTCAGAAAAAGTGCCAGTTTTTTAACAATATACATGCTTTGTGGATTCCAAATTAATCCAGTTAAATTCTTGCTCATAAAATACAATATACTACTTTCTAGATTCTGGGGTATGATAATACCTTTTTCAAAAAAATAGTTTTGTCTTAAGTCATTCCATATCATCGTTATTAATCGATACAACAAGTCTCTAAGACTGATTGAGCATAGAGCACTTATTGGGGAGTAAGCATCCGTTAATATTTGTTGTCGCGCCTCTTTAGTCAGTTGAGAGAACCATCAAAAACGAGCCTCTTTCACCACGTGCCCCTGGGTCACCATCCAGCAGCCCGCATTGGAAAAGAATTAGGAAACGGGAAGGTTTAGGACACTTCACAAAGTTTGGCCTAGCCCCTCTGAAGAAGACACTTTGTTGGAACAAATTTCACATGAGCTTATCCATGAATCAAACCCAAACCACCTTTGTGAGGCAAGCGAGCGCTCTGAGCCACAAGACTAATATGGAAAAGTGTTGTTTCCAAAACTTCTTTGAGCTTCATGTTTCATCACCGTCTAGAAACTTTCTGAAAATTTCAAAAGGATCTTAATTTTTGATTTATGCTATATGAAACTACAGGACATTTTAATTACTTCTTAACTATTTTTTTTCTTAAATTTTGTGCTTGAATAGAGCTTGGTAAGCTTATAAAAATGATGCAGGTCTGATTTTCATTAAAATCTCAATCCATACATCACTTTAAAAACCTCAATCCATACATCACTTTAAAAACCTCAATCCATACATCACTTTAAAAACCTCAATCCATACATCACTTTAAAAACCTCAATCCATACATCACTTTAAAAACCTCAATCCATACATCACTTTAAAAACCTCAATCCATACATCACTTTAAAAACCTCAATCCATACATCACTTTAAAAACTATCCTTCAAAATTAAATCTACTGGCTATTGCATTCTTGTCACAACCGTACCCAACTATTAAATTACTATTCATCTTCATAGTTTCTCACTTAGCTTAATTTAAGAGAATCACAACAGTTCTAAGATATTCTCAATCATAAAATGTACAATTTTTTTATTATTCATACAAATGCTCTCTTTCCTTGCTCATTAAACTGCCTGTGGCCAAAGATGTGCATGTGCAGGATGCAAATGCTTTGCGCATGAATGTTACTTCAATTACGTTATTCCATCAATTCACAACTTCTATGTCTACAAGTAGTTTTATTTATTACTGGAACACTTAAGTAAAGGGATTTCAAGAATTTGTTCCCCCTCCTCACACACACCGAAAACAACAAATCTCATGACCTGTTCCCTCAATATTTCAGTAAACTATGTTTATAAGATTTACTTCAATTTCAAATTTATAAAATTTACATATGAACATTTTCTCAATGATCATAAATCTGCATTTTTTTGTCATTTAAAATTAATAAAGTAAATACTTACAAGCAATTCTATCACCTTCCTTGAAACAAAGGAAGCCAAGAAGTGACTCTGTGATGTTTTGTACTATTTTTTTACTTTCTTTCTCACGTTCCTCCAAGCATGGGTCTAACGTAGCAGTGAAGTTATTAATGCAGTCTGTGAAGATTGGAGACTTTCTATAAAAACAGAACATTAGTTTTACAATATGATGCTGAGAACTATTTTTGTTACATGCAGGAACAATTTAAAGAAATTGCAACACAACTTGTTTCGTTTCATTCAATAGACAGAAAAGATCAAATCAGTGGGAACAACCCAATGCAAAATTGTTAACATTTTATTAACTCTTCAAAGATTTCTGTATTTCTTAGTCCATAAGTTTTAAGTACCCAAGATTGATAATCAATTGTTAAATTAGGAGGGGAACACACTTCAATTTTACTGTAGGCAAATTGTTGATTCCTTTTTTACACCATGTGGGATTATTCATAATGAAAATTTGTTTCATTCAATGCCTTGCGAAAGGATCTGGCTTGCTGGCTTGACAGGAAATTTAGGATACTTTCCATGTGCCAACCTAATCAGGTAGTGAATATTTCAAGAAAATACACCAAAAATAATAAGATTGTTATTCTCTATATTGTGATCTCTCTTCAATTCATCTTATTGAATATGTAAAGTATTACACAAGTTAATAAATCAATAAAAAATAATAAAGAAATTTCTATTACCGGCAATACTTCCGAAATACGGTATCCAAGTCTCCAGTAGGTTTGGCTGCTTCCATTTCTTGTTGTAGTTCAGTTACATTAACAAGGGACATTACACATGACTTGAAATCCTCTTGAGCAGTCTGTAAAAAAAATTAAAATACTAGAGGAGGAAAAAACAACCTAACTTATATGAAAATGTTATAATATTCAATAATATTATTCTGCTGCTGTAATATAATGAAGCACATAATCATAATCCTGTGTCAGAAACCAATCATTTTTGTCGATTGCTTACAATGCTAGAAATTATTTTAAACATATTAAAAATATTATAGAACAGAGCTATCCAATTAAGAGAACATTGATTCAGTGCTGATGGCAACTAGAATTCTCTCTGGTATGTATGTATCCAAATTCTGAATCGTCTGATATTGATCAAATTGCAATGAATTTTTTTTGTGTGCATGTCTTTAGAATTAATGCAGTCTGGAATAACTACTTCATTCTCTTATAACCCAAACACTCCAAAGTGTTGTGAACAAGAAGAACTTAACTAAAAAAAAAAAAAATATTATTAAAACGGGTCAAGAAATTAAAGAAACGTTGATTAATAAATTAATAGTTTGTTTTTTTTTGTAGACATTCTTCCAGCATTCTAATTGTGCAAGAAGTGATTAACTTAGCTCTTTATCAAAGTGGGCGTCAACAAACCACTATTAGTGGATCAGCAGTTCGCGAGAAAACCGATCTTTTTTTTCTTTCTTTTTTTCTTTTCTTATTTTCCCTCCACTTATAAAATTTTTAAAATTTCATAATTTATTTTTTAACTGCCCAATAACATTTACATAAGTGATAAAGAGACAATAGTTGCTCTAACTGAAAATCTGATATCTCGAATCCCCTCACCAAAACTAATATGACATTTCAATGAAATAACACAGTTAGCGAGAACGAGGATAACTCGCGGAGATATCTTCACGACACATTCAACATTTTAGTCTGACTCATGCGTATGCCTATTTAGTCTAATCACGTAATGCATCCGCGGCGCGAAAAATTGAACTCGAGCAATGAAATAGTTCTGTAACCTACATATATTCGAAAATATATTTCTCGAAGGAAATAACTAAATCGGGTTGACGTTTTGTGAATAAAAATTAACAGAATTGGCTCAAACACATTGCTCAATGTGCAAAAGATAAGGACGTCCACACTTACTGTTTTTTGGAATAACTACGTACCTCATCTTAAGAGTGAAAAATCTTATAGTACGTAGTACTGGTTTTAATATTAAAAAATCTTCACGTTTCGGCAAGTTAAAACTTTCTAGAATGGTTTTGTATGTCCAATTCAATAATCTTATTATTACACAATTTTTCGAGTTATCGCAACTATCAAGCTCACTAAAGTTGTGACATTTCTTTGACGAAAACGACAATTTGAGGTTTCACTAGAAACTTTAAAACAATCATAATTAATAGTAAAATAGGAGAAGGGATTCTGGAGCTCAAGAAAACTTGTGCAGATTATACTTCTTCCCAAACATCACAAGCAGTTGTCTTTTTTTACGTTTAATTGAAATTAAATTAATTTGTACTTCACATTGAAGTCTGAAAAAAAGTTCGTAAGGTATTTTTCAACATCAGGGGCAAAATTAAAAGCTGAATGAATGCAAAGTGTTGGAAATATTATTTGTTTCTTTACAATGACTTCTCGACTTGGGTTCTTTGAAGATTAAAACTCCTTTGAAAATACAATTTCACCTAAAACATAAATAAATAATACCAAACGAGATTTAATCTTTGACAGCTACTCACCTCCACTCTTTCATAAGCACCTGCGCCTCCTAACCGTTCGCATTTATTTTTGAGTAATTCCTTAGCTTCTTCCTCTGATGGTACGTTTGAGGCATTAATTGGCAGGTTTTGAAGTCCATCTGGTAAATTTTCGCCTAGCTGTTGCTGGATGTCTTGAATACTGGGAGTTTCCGATGCAATATCACAACTCACATATCCACACACTCCTGAAAATTTTAGAACACGTAGAAACGCAGAATGCTTTATTTAACTTCTTATAAATCCATTCAATGATGAATTTATACAGAATAAATTTTGCTAGATAATATATTAATATAACAATTAATTTAAATGTCATATCAATGGAACATTTTTGTAGAGATCTCGTTATTTAAATGTGTTCGAAACAAACATCTTAATAATAATTTCGAATGCTGCCGACAAACAATTTAATTTAAGTTACATAACTCTCATCAATACTCACCCCAAAGAAGAACGCACACGATATATAGATACTTGCGATTCATTGTGACTAACCGCACACGTTATATTACAACTGCTATACACAACACACACTGCACAACAATTGCACCGTCTGTTCACACAACTTGGCAGTAATTTAAGCAAAAAATTATCTGCAATCAAAGTTCACACCAGTCCACCACCCGGCTGAAGAATCACAGCACCCTGTGACCACCGTCTGCTTGTCACTGCCTCTCTGACTTGATCGCTGTCGAACAACCCGCAAGTCACAGAACCGGCACCAGAGAGCAGTGGGAGAAACGTCGCGATCGCCGCGAACGAGACGTCCTGATTGGCCGGCGAGAAGCGGCCCCCCACAATAACTTCCAACATGGCGACCAATGGGGTCATTCGCCGGAAGAGAGAGCGGTAATTTCGATAGCTGCCTGGCGCAGGGAAAATCATCGGTGGAAACGATTGAGAAAGAAAAGATTGAAAATGAGCAATGAATAGAAAATATCAGCACATCTGAAGAGAAAATCGACTAACAAAAATAAAAGCAAATAAAAGCTGAGGTGTTCAATTCAAGAGAAGTATTCAACGCTTTATCACGCTTCTTATTTGTCAGTTTCTACTATTCAGGAAACTTATATGGCCATATTTAAGATGAACGATTTTCTCGAAACTATTGCATTTACTAAACCATTATCGTATTCGTACAGCGCATGTTACGAAGCACACAATTTCCTCATCATCAGTGTGTAATAAGCAAAATTCACCGGAAGAATTACCAGATGACCTTTGGAGTCTGCCAAATACTGTTCTTAAATTTAATTATTCTGGTGTATTGTGCTTTTTACACACAATTCTGATAAAGAGGCAAATCGTGAGCCTCGAAACGTTGCGAAGTACGAATGCGATAATGCAATAGTTTCGAGAAAATCGTTCGTCTTAAATAAGACCATATAAATTTCCTTTATTCATCGCTTTCATTGCGAATGGTTGTGGCGGCAAGGCAATGCGAGAATGTAAGCTTCAAAGAACTGCAGCGAACGACCTTCAGCCTTCGGGCGACAATCTTGTTTCCTTCCGAGTGTCGGTCTGTCCTCGGTGCAACCCGCAAGCCCGGCGCCGGCCCCAGCTGAAGGAAGCCCGCGCGGGTGCGTCGTTTTTTGCCCGCCGAGGAACAAGCAGTTCGTGCGTGACGTCAGAGGGCGATGCTCCGACGACAGCAGGTCGCGGGGCAAGGAGCACTCCGCTCCGCTCAGTGCAGGTGCTGAACCTGCGGCGAGCGTGGATTCAAGGCCCTCCCCCTCCCCCTCCAGACCACACGCTTCTCCGCAAGCTTGTGACGCAACAAACAACTTTTCTACAGAAAGCTCAGTCATCGTCGGACTCGCTGATCTTGGCCCCCGGACGTGTCGCGTCTTTTCAATGCCTCCTGTTTATAACGACAACTACGTCATTATGAGGAATGCTAACGCTGAAGTACCGATAATTGAGTTTTACGACGAACTGTCGTTGAATTAAAATGAAAGATGGCACGCTGCCGTTTTATTATTTTTTTAATTTTTTTTAAATAATGGGTCATAGCCGCACCAGAAATGTATTTTTATTTCATCTTGTCTATTTTCTTAATTAATTTTTTAACCTGTTATTTTTCGCCTTGTCTTGAATCGAATGCCGGGTTTTTACTTTTAATGCCACTTCCATTAACTTATTTGTTCTTATTTAATAACTCCCTTTATTATACTTATTTTCAAACTCTTTGAACTGGAAGTTGCAAAGTATCAGAAAAATGTTTTATTACAGAAAAATGGACATTTAGCGTAAGGTGACCAATTTTTGTTCAATGAAAAGGTCGAAAAAATGAAAGAAAAAAGTACAACATAATAAATTAAACATTTTATTAATTGAAACAAAATACAATAGTTTTGCTAACATCCCTTTTAATTATTTAATTAAATGAGTACCAATTTTTCCATTACATGAATATTTTTTGTCAATATATCATTTTCCAATAATATATTAGTAATTTAGGAGCCATAAATATCTCTCATATTGGATTTTTACAGAAAGTGATGCAGCTAGAGTATCAACATTCAATCGTGATTTCTCACTTGATCAACTAGATTAGCACATTCGTTTTGAAACATCGAAAAAGAGAACAGGTAGGAGGACACTTTCCGAGGAAGGACAGAACGTACAAAAGAGGAATTTCCTCCCCAAAGAAAGACGATTGGTCACTTTATTTTACATAGCATTGCTTTTCAGCATTGAACTCACATAGCCTCAAAAGCACTATGACGCTCATTACTGCATTCATATATCTTTGTGTTATTATTTTCAATATAATATTGACTCATGGTATTTATCAATTTATTTGCATTCACTGAAAAGGGCCAAAAAATTTTGTACCTTGAACGAGAAAATGCGTTTCCACGGAGTGGAGTTAACTATCCTATCTAGGCTGGAAGAGGTATCTTTACAAGATAGTAACTCTTCTTTGGATCGAATTTGAGAATATGTTTAGGAAAGTGTGAAACGGGAATTGGTTCTTAATATGGGTTTTGTGTTAGGTTTTGGAAGGTCGGCTATGTACAAGTTATATAGGGCGGGGGATTATTGTATAGGAAGATTAGTTGCATAGAAGCCTTGAGGTAGGCCTGACTTGACTGCTTTCGGTTTAGTATGACGGTTACGACTGTAACGATTGTTGACGAAGCTACAGAAATGGTTGAGTAAGATAGGGCGGAGTGTATATTTCATTCATTCCGTAGTTGAAGGCCTGGTGCCTGCCCAAGGTCTGAGTCACCGAAAAAAATTGTTACTGGGAGATAAGGTTTCTGCAATGACGGATGAATGTTTTCAGTGATTGTTAATGGTTGATGCGTGCACACTTTTTCAGTGAATCCCATTTGCTCAATGGCATAGGCCTTCGTTTTATGAAGGTGAGTTCGAAATCATTTCAATAATATTTTCTTCAGAAGTTTAGATAGTGTGGGAACCAGATTGATTGGGCGATAACTGTTGCTAACAGATGCATTCTTGGTTGGTACCGGAAAAATAATTGCATGTTTCCATACTTGCGGAACAGGGCCGGATTTATGCATGTGCTGACAGTGCTGCAGCACAGGGCACTCCACCAAAAAGGGGCCTCCACCAAATAAAAATTTAAAAGTTTTTATTTTGGCCTATTTTTCTGCAAAAACTTTTTAATTTCATTGTTATGTAGTAATTTGTATTTTTTTAAATTTAGATTTCATGATGCATTTTTAGTCTCAAGAATATCTACTTATTTAGTATGTATTCAAAGTTATTTACGATTTATTCAGTATTAAACGCACATAATCTAACCGAATATCGTGTTTCAAACATGATCACCGGTTTCGACTTGCTCTTTTGGCTAAGCCGATCTGATTTTATACTATGAATAACGTAACTTTTATTTTGATTAGATATATTTGAATTTGAAAGTTTATAAATGCAATAAATTTATTGAAACTTTACTTCATTTTCAAAATTCATTAACAAACATTAATTCACTTTCAATTAACACTTTAATTCATTTTCAAACATTTTCAAAATTAAAACTTCTAAAAAATAGATTGAGAACTAGCATAACAGAAGAACGACTTAATTATCTTTCTATTTTGAACATCAATTTTGATATTCTAAAAGAATTATCTTTCGACGATGTAATTGAAGAGTTTGCTTACAGAAAAGCAAAAAAAGTTCCTGTAGTTTAGTTATTATAATTAAGTTGTAATGTGTTGTAAATATTCGGTTTATAAATAAAATATTGTACGCAAAAATTATTTGCAATTTTTTTTAAAAATTAAACATATTTGACACATAGATTTTATTTTGTCAGCCGCCAACTGCATATAATATATATCGGGGGGGGGGGGGGCCTCCACCAAAAATCAGCACATGGGCACCCACCAAGTTAAATCCGGCCCTGTTGCGGAAATGGTAATGTTTAAAGCAGAAATATATTTTGTCATCTTTTCAGGAACCGTCCGTTATCTTTATGATTAAGAGTAGTTAAATCATGCGTATTGGATGCGCCAACCACCCAGTTGATTGATAAGTTCGTTATTTTCATATCTACTGATCTCCATATACAATCGAATTTAACTAAAGTTTATGTCAAGGAAAATGTGGCGCATCCGGGAGTCATCTATGTGAGGGCAGGCTCAACTCTGTTTTCCTATAAAAATGTATTAATGATACTTTAAAATGTATTTTTACTTTCCGCCTTATTGCATAAGAAAGTTTTGAAATTGTGCGCCGAAAATCGGTGCTTTTTCGATAGAAACTCTCTTTTTGCCGAGTAACGAAAAAGTGGATAAATCTTGTTCCTTTATGTAGTCAATTACTTTTTCTATCGTATTGTGTAGTCGGATTCCACGTGTTGGGGTACCTTGATACCGAAATTGGTGCTGGTCCCATTTTCGGCGAACTCTGTATTTTTGAAAATTGAAAAAGTACAATATTGAAGATATTTTTCTTAAATTCAATTTGTTCTAAAACAACTTATCTTTAAAAAATGTCATGTACAATTTTTTTAAAAACGAACATATTTCGCATAATTTCTGCTTAAAAATCATGTAATTTATAAAAATAACATTTTCTCAAAAACAATTTCAAAGTTTTTCTTTACATTTTCCACAGATAATGCAAAGGATGCATAAAAATGGTGTGGTTCTCATTTTCGTTGAACACTCTGTATTTTCGACCAATGCACAGGTTAGAAATAATGCGAGAAAGTATGTGCTTTCTAGCACCACTAGTTTAAATTCTCGTAATGAACAATTTCAATTGTTTTGGTTAATGGCAATGCTTCTGTTTGCAACTCCTCGGAGAGTACTAACGTTCATTGTATCAAATAAGAAACACTTGTATTTTAAATTTGCGTTTAACAAGATATTCATGATTGGATTTTTAAATTTACAATGACTTATACGCTATCAATCAAGATTAGAATTGAGGCAAATTTGGTAGGCATTATATTACTCCCCGACAGTCAAACTAAATTTCTTGTTTGGAACTCCCTAAAGGCAAACCAGAGTTGTCTCTTGCAAAACGAAATCCTATTTCAGATTATTTTGCTGATCCCTTTTTCAGTGATAGCAATCATAAATCCAACAATTAATAGATATAACAATTAATTAGTCCATTAGTTATAAATCTATTATTAAATTAAACGTTTTAGCAACTTTAATACATTTATTTTTCATTGTTATTTCCCCTTATTACTTACGACAAAGTTCTTACGCACAGATAAAACGTTTCAAAAAGAAAAAAAGAGCTACAATTTTGATTTCCTTTCTCACAATATGTATTCTCCTTTTAAAAGTTTTATCATCATGGATGACTAACATCACTGGGAGGGATTCCTTCCAAGTAAATCGATGCAATGTCTACAAAATAAAGTATTTTCGTTTCGGAACAAATCGCTATCATCTTTTAATTCAAACATTTCATTCCTCTTAGCTTTGAACCGTAAGAAGAAAATGAGAAACAACGCGAAAGAACACACTTCTCAAAAGACAAAGTCGAGCTAAACTTGGACAAAGGTAGCGTGAGAACACGGTCTGAAAACTTTTCTCTCCCATGCGTATCACCGGATTGCCCAATATAATGCAAGAAAATATTATATTCAGAATGAAATAGTTACCATGGGCCTCTTCACGACCCTACAAGACTCCCTTTAGACACACACTCTCGTTATGATTTATTTATATTTTAAACTAGTGATGCAACAACAACATATACTTCCGTCAGTAACAGCTGCGTACAATTATAATGCCGCCATTTCTTTCAGAATTAACACATCTCAGCCAACACTTGTAAAACTCTCAATCAATCGTAGCGCACTAAGTGCGAATATTAAATTCATTCACAGCCCATCAACAACAATCCAAAAGTCCATTCCATTCACACAGAAACATCGCTCAACAATAAGTTATTCTGAGAATTTCAAATTGCCGTGTCGCGAAGTTCCCATTGAATTGCCTCTTCATAATTCCTGAAAGATTCTAGCAAAAGAAGAGCGAGGAATTCGAATCTGTAATTTCAACATTAAAAAAATTACGCAAGATTGCTCATATTTTCAAAAAATGCACGTGATTTTATTAAAAGATCTAAATTAGAAGAATGCACTTCATTAACTTTCCCTGATCCATTGAGAAAAAGCTGAGAGGGCCCCTTCTTTCGCTTCTGGACATAAATGTAGCTTCACTGTGCACACGTTTTGTTGAACTCTCTTTTTGCTTATAGTGGTGGTAGTGGTAGGAGTAGAGTTGGGGGTGAATTTCTATTTTGCTGGCAATACAGAGGAATCAAATCTGGATTTCGTTTACCGATGCAAATAGGTTTTCTATAACTTGTGAACGAAAATTTTTAGTTTCTACATGTGTTGCTAATCTGACGTTTTTTTCAATTATATTATTATTATTATTATTATTATTATTATTATTATTATTATTATTTTTATTAATCTTTTATCTATTTATAGTTAAAATGTAATGAAGGGGTTCTGGAACTCAGGAAAACGTGAGCAGTTGATTTTCTCCTTCATAAGGCTCATACGGTTTCTACTGCTTTTTGACTAAATAAATCAAATCAAAGCAAAAAGTCTGTACCTTCACTGCTGTACTTTTGCAATTTTCAAAAGTACATACAGAGTTCGACGAAAATGGGAACAGCTCCATTTCTTTTCCGTCTTTTCATACATGCGACTAGAAATTTTAAAGAAAATATTGATCCAGAAAATATAAATAACTTTATTATATAGCGCTAGTGGTGACAGACATTCATTTTATTAAATTTAAAACGAAGTTTTGGTGTCAAGGTCGTAGAATCTATCTTCACAATGTGTTGGTGGGTCTAATTTACTACATATAGGAACAAGATTTATCTACTTTTTCGTTACCAGAGCTCGGCAATTAGTTTTTCTGTCGAAAAATAGACAATTTCTTCCGCAGTAGTACAAAACATTCTGTCACTGTGTAAGCAGTTTGCGAGAAAGTAAAAGTTAAATTTTCTGTAGTGAAAATGGGACTTTAAACCATAAAGGTTCTTTCCTCGTCAAAAAATGGTTTCGATCGAGAGAACTGATCAAAAACAAATAATTTTATCATTTAACACCAAGCAAAGGTCACT
Source organism: Gryllus longicercus (assembly GCA_038098605.1). Lineage (NCBI taxonomy): Eukaryota > Metazoa > Arthropoda > Insecta > Orthoptera > Gryllidae > Gryllus > Gryllus longicercus. Next base: position 255,065 of record JAZDUA010000741.1, on the reverse strand, counting down.
TGTTCGTTCACCCCTCTGACGCCGTTTGAGTAAGATAAAGAACACAAAGGATTTTCTTTCGAAAATATTATTTCAAAAGAAGCATAAAATAATATTACAAGAGATAATTTTACTTTTAAAAAAAATTCTAAAGAACTTTCTGCACGTAAGTGTCATAGTGTGTCATAGTGAAAGTCCCAGTGTTACACAAGTATAAATGTTACACTTTATTGCATTCATAAAAATTCGCAAACAAACTTGTTTGAAAGACTTTTACATGTGTAGTACTCATAAAATACAACTGGTTGCATAATAAACTATCACATTATCTACTGTAATCGTATGATGTTATCTCAGTTTACCCTATTTTCCCTCATCAGCTTTGTGATGACAATTATCTGGAAACAATTCTTGTACAATAAATGCATAATTTCTAGTACAGTAAGTCAGAGCATATTTATTTTTAAGAATTTGAACAATATTTAATTTAACATTATATTGGATTACATTATGTTTTTGAGAGACTAAACTGAATTGTGATTTAGATTTCTTAATATTATCCATTACTTTAAAATATGATATTCGTTAAACAATATATAATTAACTAGAATAGCAAAATACCCGGCGTTGCCCGTTTTTTTCATATTCAATCCTTGTTTTCGTCTCTCTCCAACTCTCCGCCTGTCTCTCCAAATATCTCTCTTCGTCTCTGTCTCCGTCTCTCTCTGTCTGTCTATACCTCTGTCTGTCTGCCTCTGTCTGTCTCTGTCCGTATCTGCCTGCCTCTGTCTGCAGCTGACTGCCTCTGTCTTAGGTCTGCTTCTGTCTCTGTCTCCGTCTCTCCGTGAACCTCTGTGTTTTTCTGTCTCTCTATCTCTTTCTGCCTCTGTGTCTCTGACTCTTGTCTGCCTCTTTTTGTCTCTGCGTCACTCTGTCTCTCACCCTCTTTCTCTTACTTCAGCGTTCTGTGTGTGTATGTTTCCGTCACTATCCGTCTCTCCTCGTCTCTCTCCGTTTCACTATGTCTCTGTCTTTCGCGCGCCCCCGTCCGGTTCACCTGGGTCTCGCCCTGCGTCTTACGGCAACGCCCCGCAACAATGAAGCCCTCGGGGAGCGCAGTTTGAATGGAAATTAAATTAAAATGAAGCGCAATTTTGTTCAGTAACGCCATCTAGCGGAGTTACAACAAAATTAACAGAGCATCAATCTTCTGAGAGAAAAAACATGTAGATATGCCAACTTTCATGGAGATCGGTCACACGGTGTCGGAGTTCCCTGCGACAACATTTGACCGATCTCTATGAAAGTTGGCAACTACGCGTTTTTCTGAAATTCTTCTCTGCACGATCCTGTACTTAATTTTTAGAATAATTTGGTTGAGTAACAAATCACTGAAACCGATAATACGAGTACAATTTGTTTTAATCTTATCTCGAAGTGATGCGGAGGTAAATAATATTCTTTACGGTAGTATAAATCAGAGAAAAGCTGACACTCTCATTTTCAATTATATTTTAATTTCGATTAGCTGTGTTCAATTTTCACGGTTGGTCCATCAAATTTGGCTACATTATGGCCGTCAGAATATTTTACCTCTTTTTTATCTGTAGATTAATTCATACCCACGAGCTGAATATCCAGTTGAGAATATTTATGAAATAATAGGCCTGAACACCGTAATAAATCGTAGCTGCTGTAGCAGGAAACCAAAGTTATCTTCAAAGTTTTGTCGTCCAACAACTTCCTGAAGTTTTATCTTGTGTGTCCTAGTAGTTATGTCATTCGAGAGGAAAAATGTTTTGGCCGAAGCCGTCAACATAGTACAAGAAACATAAAGCAAATAATTTGAACTTACCATATTTAAAAACATTGTAAAAGAGGGCTACTTTGCCTTTTTATTGAAAGAAAATAATATTACTGAGGTAAAGTTACCTTCCAGATAAGTTACTCTCATCTCACGTTATCCCTATTTTACTTAGGGCCTGTTTCACCGGTGCCTGATCCCCCTCACACTCCAACTCTCACACTTAACACACAAAACATCAACTGGAAAATATTTAAGAACATAATTCAAAAACAATCACCCCACTTTAAAATATTAAAAACTCCCATAGAAATAGAACAAGCTATAGCCTTTTTAAACAATATGATAATTAACACAATCAACACTCTTAATAATAATGCTCAGCCCCCCACCACTAAACATTTCAATAAAAAACTTCCGAAAAACATTCTCACAATTATTAACACAAGAAACAAAACAAGAAGACTTTGGTGCACCATGAGAAACCCACAGCTTAAGAAAGAGTTAAATTTACTGTCCAACATCGTAAAAAAATCACTAAGGGAACATAAACAAACAATTTACAATAACTTAATCCAGTCCCTCAGCACAAATAACAACACGTTGTGGCAATTCATCAAAAATATCTTGAAAAAGAAAGCAATAATACCCCCATTAACAACTCCAACGGGCAAGAAATTCGCTTCTTATGAGAAGGCTGAAGCATTAGCCGATTACTTTGCTAAATCATTTACTCCCAATGCCACCCCAACTCACCCACTGCATTCAAACATACTCGAAATAGCATCAGCCCCCAACTATAACGTACCACACAAAATAAACTACATATCCCCAATTATTAACACAAGAGTCATTAATATAATTAAGATTTTGCCAATACGAAAAGCCCCTGGTCACGACAAAATAAGTAACAAAATCTTAAAAAACTTACCTAAACCCACAATAGCATATATCACCAATATTTACAATTCAATAATTAGAACTGGTTACTTCCCAGTTATTTGGAAAAATTCAAATGTAATACCCATTCCCAAGCCATTCAAAAATCTATCCAGTACTGACAACTACAGACCCATTAGCCTTCTTCCCACTTTATCAAAAATCCTAGAAAAACTAATCCTTAAAAGACTAAATTCCCATCTGAATAAAACTCAAACAATCCCAATGCACCAATTTGGCTTTACTAATAAAGTTTCAACTTCTCATCAATTATTAAGAATCACGGAGCACATACACACGGCATTCCAAAAAAAACAGCATACAATAGTTACCTTTTTAGACATTTCGAAAGCTTTTGACAAAGTGTGGCACCCTGGATTAATATTCAAACTTAAAGAAATAGGTACCCCTAACTATTTAATTAATACCATTAATAGCTTTCTCCAAGATAGAACATTTTCAGTCACAGTTAATAATCACACATCCAATCCCCGCAGAATTACAGCTGGATTACCTCAAGGCTCACCACTGTCCCCCACGCTTTTCAACATAAACACAGCCGACATTCCCATAACATCACACACGCACATCGCCCAATTCGCCGATGACACCGCAATTTTCATGTCCAATCATTCAACTGATCTAATCTGTAAACAAATTCAAACACACTTAAATAAAATTGATGAATGGTCTGTCAAATGGAAAATCAAACTAAATCCTACAAAATCATGCGCCAAAATATTCTCATTAAGAACATTTTCAACCCCAACACCACTCCAAATAAACAATAACCCAATTCCATGGACCTCGCACAATGAATCTGTCAAATACCTAGGGCTGAATCTTGATACCAGACTAAATTGGAAAAATCATATAACAGTAAAAGCACAGCAAGCCAAAATAAAATTAATTCAACTAAAGCCACTCTTAAATCGCAATAGTAAGCTCTCATTAAACAATGCCATCACCATCTATAAATCAATAATTAGACCCCTAATGCTGTATGCATGTCCTATCTGGATCAATGCTTCTAAAACTAATATAAATAAATTACAGATCATCCAAAATAATTTCCTCAGACTTGCCACTCATGCACCATGGTTCATCTCAAACATTCAACTACATAAAGAATTTAATTTACCCCCTATACTTGACCATATCGCGCTCCTATCTAACAATTTCTTCTCCAAAATAAACACAATAACCCAAGCCACCCATTACGGCCTAGCCACCTCCTACCAGCTCCCAACAAGAATAAAAAATAGATATCCATTAGATTCATTCCTCAGCATATTTTCAGAACTCAATTAATCACATAGGTGCTCTGTGAGTTTCCTATTCATGTGTATTTAGAATTAGTTGTAAGATTAGCATTTAAGTTAAATATAAGTCATAATAATACATATGATGTAGTATACATAATACTGAACTATGTACATTCGCTCACTAATAAAGATATATTTAAAAAAAACGGTGCCTGATAGTGTGTCTGATAACCTATCCAGAATATATCTTACTGATATGTTGAAATTTTGTGTTTTACGAGTGCCTGATAATTCTATCCAGTGGTTAAAGTATCCGGTAAATAATCTGGAGGTGAAGAGGCAGTTAAATGATTATCTGGTAGATAACTCCAAAGTAACAGAATTTGTGTGTGAAGTTGCTGTGATTTTCACGGAATAACTATAGTATTTCCGTGTTGGACAACGTAATAGAGATGATAGACTACGAATTCTTTGATAGTTTAGAGCTTCCGCCCAGACGACATGTCGGCCAGAATATTTTGAGATCCTTGACAAACAAGTTTGCAAATCCCGTTTTAGGTTAAGGAAGCCTACGGTTAGAAAAGCTATGTCTTTGATAAAAAAAAATTGTGAATACCGACATATTTCTGTAATAATCCTGTTAAATTCGTTTTTTGTAAAAATAATAAAATGTTTACTTTGTGTTTTGTTAGCAATTCTGAGCTATCACCAATGAACCGACTTCTCACTGCATTATTTTGCAACGGGATCATTTTCTATTGTAACTGAGTCTTCATTGAGGTGAGCAATCTACTTCTTCAAGTGTAGTGAGTTCATGAAGCTTCCAAGGAATATAGAAATCACCCAAGAAGATTTTTATGAAATTCCTAGATTTTCTAGAGTTCTCGCAGCAATAGATTGCACACATGTTCCCATATAATCACCCGATTTTATAGTTTTCTACTCTACATAGTGACTATCTTGTGAACTACCTTTATGAAATGTTTCTTAATAAATTAATTAAACACAAGTATCCTTTCCTTTGTTTACAATCAATGTTTTTTTTCTTCAAAAGAAATCTTCATTGTCCAACACACCGATTCGATGTGTCAATTACACTCACCAATGTATGTTAGATAAACCTAATTGACATGATCCGTCTGAAAAAAAAGTCAACAAATTTTGAAGCTGATGCTTTAGTCCAAACGGGACATGAGAATGGCATTAAGGGTCTGATTATCGATTTGTTTAATGTGATGGCATGCGCTTTTGGGGTTTAGGAAATGTTTTAATTGTGCAATTTTACATTTTGCTTGTTGTTTAGATGATCTTAGCAAAACCAAATTATGTAGATTCCCAGTAGTATTAAAATATTAAACAAAATGAAACAAATGTAATCAAAATAAAATAAACAGCAAGCTGTAAAATGCAAATATTAATATTAAAATATTTTATATTATATAATACCTAGTATGTACAGTATTACCCAATATAAAAATGTTATTTACGGAAATAAAGAAGGGACCCTCTCCAGCGGTGCCCCATGCATCTGCTTGCTGCGTGTATGCATTAATCCATCCCTGAGATAAATCAAGAAGAAACAAAAGATCTCCGTTTATGACTGACGTTTATCTAATATTCGACGTTTCTAATCTTAATACTTTTGCCAATTTCTCTCAATAAAACGCTAATTTCGCACTGACAATTTGTTAGAGTAACGGTTATTGCAATTAGGTTCATTTACTATTTCACTTGCAATGAAGATGAAATTGCAAACGAAGCAATTATCGACCATAACTCTTAACATTCTGCAATTCAAATAAATTGGCAATAATTAGCTGTTGATGGCAAGTCAAACAGTCCCCAGTCTTCCTCTCTATCTAACGATACTCATTGAATCATTAAAGGTTACATCTTACGAGAGTGATCTTAAGAAGAAATGCCCAAGGACTCAATAGAATATTACTCTCTTCAAATAATTTTACGCGTTAAAATAATCCTTGACCGACTATTAAGCTAATAGTGAGCCACGAATTATTTGAATATTTATATTCTAATAACTCTTATTACGAAATGTATGTTTTGTAATCAGAAGAAACATTTGTGTTGCCGATCTGGTTGGTCGAGATCATTAAGGCAGTAGTGTCATAACAATCTCGGACCGAAGGATTGCAGGCTCGAGTCCCGCCTCGGGAATGGTTATATTTGAGTTCGTCCTTTCACCCCCATCATCACCATAACATATCATCTTCACAGATACCATAACGTTCAATCCAACAGTGGTCCGTAATGACCTAGATGTTGATGCGACCTTAAATAACCGAAAAAAACAAAAACATTTGGATTAAGAAAAACAAAGTGGAAAAAGGGAGCCTGCATTTAAATTCACAACTATGATGTTTCAAAATTTTTTGCAACATTTGGACATAAGTATTTGAATAATTCATGGCCTCCAATTCGCTAGTATTGTGAAGGGACATTCGTCGTACATAATATTTGTAAAAGAAACAAACGTTGGTGCGCCAATTAACGTACTGGCCCGTACGCTATGATTAACTGGAACAGCGGCCTGGCACGTGAAGGGGGGGGGGGGGGGGGGGCTTGTTGTGCAGTGCTGACCATGCTCTAAAAAAGGGTCGGCTCTGAGATGTCAGGGAGATAGGGTGGATTTGGGGCGGGTGCGATGCAAATTCTACACTAACAATCAAACACATATATTGCTGAAAATCGCATCACCAAAATCACTGATGTACGATTGTTAAAGAAGGAGGGAAATCTTATTAGGATGATCAAACGTGTGAGTATGTCATGTAAGTCCTAATTTGAATATTACTTACAGGCTTTGGAGGTGCACAGTATCAATTGAGGTCACTGCAGTACCTCTTACCGGAAGGTCCCAGAATTCGAGTCCCGACGGTGGCAGGATTTTTGGCATTAACTTGATAACCAGGTCGAATTCAGACGCTTTTGGTGAAGAATACTGATGGCAGTTTTCTGATCAGATTGGTAGTTTTCCGTGGTTTCTCCGATCTCTCTCAGGCGAATGCCGGAGCCGTGCCCTAACAAACGACGCACTGCACGCGATCTCTCCTTCCTCTTTCTTGTGCTGCCCTAACCCCTTTCTTTTACTTACACGCACTACACTACCATACATCTGGCGAGCCTAGTCTGGTGCTTGGGGCATGTTCCAGCTGGAGCAGTGCCACGCCGGTAGGAGATGCCTGTTTTGGGAAAACACCACGAGTCGACGTATAGGTCGGCGCCGGATCTCTCGGGGAAAGATCACCGCCCACAATAAAAAATGTACTACACTTACTGGACTAATGACTATGGGGGGATTTTGATGGCCTAAAACATCGCCAAAAATGATCAATAAAATGCTATTAAACAATTTTAAAAAAAGCCCTAAAAGCAAAGGAAAATGACGTAAAAATGTTATTAAATCAGTTCCTATGAACCACTCAAGCTTTTGGATATATTAGTGACGTATTTGAGGCTTCTTCCCTTCGTTCAAGTAAACTCAGCTTGCATACTTATGGTTTGGACCGATATTTACCATATAATCTCTGTCTTTAGTTACCGCGCAATTGGCCGAATTGACAATGGCGCCATTAGGCGTCACAGTAATCTTACATTACATAGCACTAACCACGGCTGACAATATATGAGCGAGGAAATTGAATAGGTTACTCAGGAATTCTGTGGAGAACATATGTCGCATCAGAAAAATATTATTTGAAGCAACAACCATTAAATTGATATTTAAAAATATGAAACCAGTAAAAAATTTAAGATGGTTGGAAAAACGTAAAAAAATAATTATTAGTCAAAATGAACTAAAAATGAAAACACAATCAAACATAAAAACAGTCATTTCCTTCCGTCATAACATAAAATTAACGTGTGTACTAAACAGCATCATTCTAAAGTGAAAAGAAAACAAATGACATTTCATTAATATCCGCCCCTACTAATGACCTTAGCAGTTGACGCGCACGTAATCACTAACAAATCAAACAACCAATCTTACATGCTGATTACGACCGAGTGCCGACATAATTTAAAGTCCATTCTCACTTCCCGGCAGCGGCTTCTGCATGTAATAAATTCGGCCCATTACCGTTGCCCTGACCCTTCGGCAATTGTCGTTGTCCCACATCGGAGACGCGGTGCGGGGCGCCTCTCGGGATGGGAGTCTGCAAGGAGGAGGAGGGCGCGTTGGCCGTGCGGAAACGTCGCGTCCACGACGCCTCGTCCGGCACCAGGTCGCTCAGCAGAGGCCAGACACCAACACTGCGTGTGAGGATGGCGAGGCCCGATATCGAGGTTTCTAGCCAACGCGTAAACTCGGGCGCCTCCTTCCGGCCGTTCCGTCTTTTGTCCATGGTATTTCATAATTGATACCCAAGCTGTGTTTCCTTGGCGTAGAGATGATTAGTCTGCAGTGAATGGTGCATGAGATGAATCTGTTGACGAGATAATATTTAAATAACTTCTTGAACGAAAGGAGGAGGTTGTTTTCACGTTTACGTCATCGTCAATGACGTGACAGTGTGATTTACTCGTAGTTCGCTTATGTGGCCGTGATTCAAGCTAGATTTTCTTTGACCCGTTAAGTTTCGAAATTCTCCATGCAATTATTAATACACCGTCAACACATTTGGGACCAAGTCTAGAAGCTTTAGCTTATTGGGACAGATTGATTACACCGGTGGTCGTGAGTCACATGCAAAGGAAAACTCACTGATTTGGCAGTTATTTTTTGAAAAATTTATTTTTAATAGGATTGATTTACAAAGTTCAGTTTTCATGAAACTCTTCACTTCAATATAATTATTTATAAACTAAATCTAATCTAAACTACAATGAACGAAGGGACTTACCAAGCACCTCTAAAAACAATTAAGATTAGTAAAATGTTCAGAAAAGAATGGATAGGATATGTTTTTGATTCTAGTTTGTTTTTCATTTAATTTTCTTATGTAAATATTTTCCTGAGTATTATTTTCGTGAAATTCCAGAGTGAGTTATAACTTGTATTTAATGAATGTATGCTATTGTTGTATTTAGTTTGTGTATAGTGTTCTAGAGCTTTTATATTGATTTTGCTTATAATATTTAATTCTTTTTAAAGTGAGGGAATTCTAAGTGCCTCCTAATCTCCCAATTTATTTTTAGTTTCTATGATTTTGATAATGCTTTATGGTAGTTTGATATATGTTTCCAAAGGGTGATCGGTCGTTGAGGGTTCAGTTTGCCTATTGTATTAATTATTATATTATTTAGTTGCGTTATTGCCTGGTTTATTTCGGCTGGAGTTAAGTATTTTAAAATTGGATATTTGGTTTGTATTACATTTTTGAATTTGGTCCAGTTTAAAATGTATTTAATGCAGAAGTGGGTGAATGGAGAGGGGGATTTTATTTTTAGAAATGAATACTGAAAGGTGATCTCAGCCAAGTTCAAAATGCGTGTAAGGTGTTGAGTGAAAATAGGTTATTCCAATGTCTAGTATATCAGGAAGCTTGATTGGATCATAGGGAAAATAGGTTGGTTTTGGGGGTGAGATCAATTTAATTTTGTTTGTTACAAGATATTTTAAGAGATGAGAGCGTGCTGCATTGGTGAGTCTGCCCCCCTAGAGTACATGTTTAGCATTTAGATCTCTTAAAAGAATGTAAAATGATAAGCGCGAAAGTAAGATGTTAGATCTGTAATTTTTTTCATGTTGGGTGGTTTAAAAGCGACAATGATAGTAAAATTCGGGAAACTGCTATTGTTTGGATGCCAGTGATGGGTGTTGAATTTTTTTCGAAATAGATGATAGTGTTTTCAATGGGTATGACGACTCCACCAACCTGGAGAGTTGTTCCTATCCATTCTTACTGTCTTGTAACTGGCAGAGTGAAGGTTGCTGGAGGTTTTAAATCAGAGTCTGAGATGATGCAATGTCAACATTGTTTGTTTGGAGAAAAAAATAGAGTTGGTTTTTTATTGATGATGCCACTTACGAATCAGTTCATTAGGATTGATTTATGATTTGAATTATTTTGCGCCATTGAGGGAACTAAAATGAGAAGTAATTACTTCTTGTATGTTTTGAATAATTGTTGGGATGACTGAGTTTATGATTATTATATAAGTTATTATGTGATTAATAATATTATGAATAAAAGGAGTGCTCAATAAGTTATTTTGGGGAGGATTACTTTGGATTGTGAGTAGGGTCGTAAGGCGGGATATTATTTGATGGGCGATTAAATGCTGATTTATGTGGGTAAAATGTGGTATGTTATCGGATATATTGAGTCTAGAGAAAATGCGGATGTTGTGAGACGGGGAAGGGATGAGGGTGGGAGTGGGGTTGATTTATTATTTCTCATGTTTCTAGAGGAGTTTTGGGACATTCTAGGTTTATTCTCCGATAATTTTCTAAAATATTGAGATTCGTCAGTACGGATATCTGACCGGGGCGTTCCTTTGCAGTTTCTACATTTTGGAGGATTGTTCATGCAGGGGCAAGCTCAGAGGTTCCCACAGGTCGACTGTTCGGAGTGGAATGGTTTAGTAGGATTGTGCCATACTTGGCGATAATTTGCAACGGAAATTCAGATAAAGAATAGTTTAGATAATTCTTACAAAAGCTAAGTGCAATTTTAAGCAATGCACGATTAGATAGAGTTTCTGCATAGTTAGAACGCTCAGTAAAGTGCGACGAAAAAGTCTCCGCGTAAAAAAAATTCCGCTTGAGCCGAATTTTCGTTGAGGTCTTGACGTTTCTTAAAACGGGAGGAGAGTTCGAAGGACGGGGTATTATTTGTCGCCCAATCAATGAGATGATATTGATGAAATTGGTGTTCGTGTTTCTTGTTGGTCAACAGTGGGCTCAAAAAGAAAATGACGGGCATTGGATTAGACTTTACACAGACATGTCAAAGTTGCGAGCAACTTTATCCATAATTCGCGGGCAATGTAGTCAGAGAAACTGGCGCGTGATTATAAGGGTTGCACAAACTTCTTCGCGTTGGTGGTTAGACTCTGTGTACCTGATCCTTGACGGTCTTTCGGAGAGTACATTTGACAGTATTTGCCCCGAATTTAGAGATATTATTTGCCATTTCTTGTATTAAGGCAAATAAATAATCCTTTAAAATGAATACCTCTAATATTTGACCGTATCACTTGAGAGTAAATTTAAACATTTTTAATCGAAAGTATCATGATTTCTTTATCGCATTTATTTAAAAGTGCAATAATTCCATAAGTTCCTACGTTCGGATTAGGAACAAGGATCGTTAAAAGAGCTCACTATCCATAATAGTGATTTACGAGTAATAATTCTAAGATGAGGTTTTACTACAGGAGATAGACTACACAGACACTTGTAAATTTATTTCGCATTTTTGGATTATAAATAAATGACATAACAAATTAATAAATCATAACACAAAATGAAAACAAACAAACATTTTGTATTCAAACATATTCCTGCGACTTAAAGCAAATGATTATGAAAATCAGCATTTAAAAAGGAAAAACAAATAAAATAAAGTAATAAATAATAAAGCATATAGAAACAAACAAAATGTCGGTGGTTTGCTAGCAAAGATACGACAGGCACGTTTTTGCATGAAGCGACCACTCGCGATATTTGGACGCTACTGCTTGCTCGTGTACACCCCTTTCTGGCCGAGGAGAGGAAACGACAGCGGGGCAGGGGAAGTGGCCCTTGCCGGAAGAAGGGCCGGGCGTTTCGTGCGCACAAGCAGTTGGTTGGTGCGGGCGCATTTTGACACGCCTGGTTTAAAGAGAAGCAACAGCGGTGAATTTCCAATTTCGAGGCCTCAAGCAAAAACATATTTTTTTGGGGGGGGGGGCACACTGTTTTTCTTACCAACAATTACATTTTTGAGATGGTAAATTTTAACATTTTTATTCAAAATTAGTTGAAGAATTTTTAAAAAAAGCATTCAAATTATAATTTTATTCAAATTTTAAATTTAAAAATTGAGAAGAATGGGCTATATATAAAATTACACTAATCATGAAATGTTATAGCAAATTTGCAATTTTGTTTAATAAGTTTCTTAAACTCTGAGACCCGAAGCTGTAGCTTATTCAGCTGAATGGTAAATTCGCCACTGATAAGCGAAATCTTCCTTTTTTGTTGACATTACCTAAACTGATCCTTTACCAAATCTTTATTCACTCAATGTAAAACCTAAATTGACTAATTATTTATTTACAAATGTATCGTTTTCTTTTAGAATAGACTAACATTAACATTTTAAATATGATTTAAATAGTACGTTAAAAATATTTAATGTCAGTAAACGTTTGCTCGATGTTTGTTATTATGCGTGCAGAAATATTTACATCAATATTCAATGCCACATTTTTTCTTTCTTCTAGATAATGTATTGCAATCGTCTTCACATTTGAGTATTTCAGGATCGTATAAGCATTCATAACGTTTTACTGAAAAATATAAATTTTACATACAAGCACGAAAAAAGAGAATGAGAAATTTGGAAATTTTCAACCTGAAGTGATGTGGATGCGACCACTGATACTGTTTTGCATGTGCAGTAGCGCACACAAGTATAGTTATTTTTTAATAAACATGTGTCTCAGTAGTACAATCGTGATGGAACCTTATTATAAATAGTCAATAATATGTAAGCTGTTGTTTTTAATGGCCCATAAACAAATTTTAAAATATATCTGATGAAATTCCGGCCTAAAGGACAACTGCAACTGAATAGCAACGTTTTTGTATTATCGTGCAGAACGACTACCATATTCTGAAGGCACCCGCAAAAACGTTTGTGGGAATGTTAGTGCACAGTGGCCTGAAACGATGTATCTTTTAAAAACAGGATGCCAGATGCGACTACCGATACTGTTATGCATGTGCAATAGCGAACACGAATATACTTTTTTTTTTAAATATACACGTGTTACAACGGTATAAAACATGACATAACTTTAACATTATTCGTCGAGTAACAAGTTTGTTCTTTCTGATAGCCCATAATCAAATTTCAAAATAGTACATCTGATGAACTTCCGGACTAAAAGAACAACTGCTACACGGAAAAACAATTTTTTTTTTATATTTTCGAGCAGAAAGGCTACTGTATTCTGAAGGCAGCCAGAAAAAAGTTTGTGGAAATGTTAGTAAATAGTGACCCCGAGAAAAAACAACAACACTGATGACGCCCTAACAAGATCTTCAAAGTGTAAGAAATGCAAGTTGTTGCGAACAGATTCTGGATGCAGGTTTTTCTTTCCCGTATACATTCTACGTATATACGGAGTAATATATTTCGAGATTTCAACGGAAATACAGGTTTTGTGGTCCCCCTGATACGGAAAAGGGTCGTTTTTCAAAACGTCGGTCCGTCCGTCTGTTAGTCTGTCCGTCCGTCTGTCTGATGTATGTGAACAATACTAGTACCTAAACCATGCATTGGATTTTTTCTAAATTCAAGAAAAGTTTTCTGTCAAAAGTAGCTCGAAATTTCGCATTTTCAGACAAGCTCAAACGCCATTTTCTCAAAAACGGCTCCAAATTCTTTCTTCAAACGTTTCGAAAGGATATTGCTAATTGCACAATCAATATGACGTAAAGCTCATTTCGTTTTTTTTGGTGTGTTTTTCAAAAAATGCTACACTGTAATTTTTTGAAAGATCTCTCACGCCGGTAATATGCACATTTCCAGCAATTTGAAACACTATTGTATTTGCGAGTTATCGTGCTTGAAATGACTTCACATGAAAGTTTTCGAAAACTCAAAAATTTTCTGGGAGAAATTGCTTCAAATTTCGAATTTACTGTAGCACTTCAACGCCTTCTTCTTAAAAACGGCTCCAAATTTTTCAATGAAAATTGCCCTTTAGGACGACGTTTTACTGTTACTTTAATATTCTTAAAATAATATTTTACCAAAAAATTAAGAATTTTTTTTAAAAAAATGTGCTTTGGGTGGCGATATATGGCAGCTAGCAAGAGTATGTGGCAAGTCGAAATGGCTAGCGGAAACCAAAGGAAATATAAAACTAATACGAGTAAGTCTGTGCCAATCTGTAGCATTTCTAGTTTTTCTCGAAACAGGACACTGTATACATTTCCTAAATATCAACATTCCTTTATCAAGCAATTTCCATAAATATGTGTAAGCTTGTGAATTGCAATTCGATTCTGTAGTTGTACATATAGATATAAACATATTTGTATTCTTATAAATTCATTTGTTTGAATCATTTTTAGAATTAGTGTAATGAAAAATAAGGGATTGAGATGTCGATATTTCACTTTCATATTTAATTCAATGAATCGATAAATCAATGATCTGGGGGCGGATTCTGAGATTACGACATCTAAGCCGTGTTTGAATCTATACATGTATGTAATGATTTGTACAAACACTTCCAAAAATTGTAGTTTTCCAAACTTGAATTCCATTCTATAAGTACATTCCATATTCCAGATGCCCATCCACGGAATAAACAATGCTTGTTAATATTACATGGCTTGGGAAGTTGTGTGCTACCTAATACAAAATAGCCTTGCAATGCACTTTCGCATCGTGTGACCTACCCGAGCAGATGCCCTTGAAGTTTCCAATTATCTACTTTGTGAGGGGATGTCAGATGTTCTTTCAGAAAATAATGAACAAGTGGGTGTAAGATATTGCAAATAAAAACTTGCACAAGCGGGAAGTGGGTGTAAGATATTGCAAATAAAAACTTGCGCAAGCGGGAAGTGAGTGTAAGATATTGCAAATAAGAAACTTCAATCATTATTTTTAATATTAACATCAATCCTCTGCGTTGTAGTGAGCTTTTTTAATACAATAATTTTTAAATCACTATTAAAGATTTTCTAGACGTTGGTCCGCAAGCTCTGGTTTTGTAGGTTACCCAAAAGTTCTAAGTAAATCGTTTGTGATGGATAATTAACCATAAGAAAACACATTACTAATTCCATCATATCGATGTTTATATGCTCTCTGTTTTACTTTTTAAAGGAAGCAATAACCTATTCAGGGAGGACCTCCTATGTTGGCCATAGCGAATATCTTTGAAGCAGTTTGTGATATCGCGATGGAGATTGCCTCCAGTTGTTGTAGAGAATGGGGAAATGACATAATTCGTTTTCTATTTTGTAACTTTTTAAATTTTTGATATATTGACACAATTTTTAAATTTACATAAAAGTACACTTTTTTCTGCATTCATTCTAAAGTACTCGGAGAGACGGGTATAATAATGTAAGCATTGTTAATATTCAGAAAGAAACGGAAAAAATGGTTTCCACATTTCATCAGAAGCCACGTTTTCCATGCCTTACCGCAACGGTTTCCCGGGAGGCGAAAGGAACCATTCCTTCGCCGTGCCCTCGCTGTAGGTAACAATCTAAATTGAAACTTCCTGTTTTCAATGTAACTGTATTTATTTGCTGCGTGCTTGCTTTCTTGTGTTAATCTCCCACTTACATGTTCAACTGTTTCTATATTGTCTTCAAGAATAACAAACTAATTCGTTGTTACTAACTCGGATAGCAAGACAATAAAATTTTTGTTTCTATTCCAAAATTAAATTAATTTAATAGCCAATCAATTTAGATAATCAGTCAGCGAAAAAAGTATTCTTCCTTCAACTACAACTTGAGCAAACCACAATCCCTCATACATCAAACCGTTTCGAAAATATTCGCTGTGGTCAATATAGGTGTTCATACTCCATAGTGATTCACTTAAATAGTGAACATCTGGCAACTATTATTATGACGAATTTAGCACGTTACATTTGTCCAAAATTATTTTACATTACATTGTACGAAAACTGCATAAATCTCATAAGAGATATAAATTCGATTTATTGATTCTAAAGAAAATATGTGAAAATCTTATGATTAAACTAACATTAACATAAATAACGACATATCTTATCAAATGCGCGAAACTCATATTTTAATACCGTAGTTAGTAGACGTCTACACCTAGATTTAAGCACTAACTCCTTCAATAATCATGCTACACAGCAATTCACGTTCTCTTTGACAAAGAAAATAAAAAAAAAACTAATATCGGTTAATCAGAATTTCACAACTATGAATCCCTTTTTTTGTTAGAAAGCGCGGAGCAAGCAAATGTCACATTGTAACCACGGTGTTTGTTCCTGCGGCCTCTGTTGTTTCCTCTGAAACCGTCGTGCGACCCGCCCCTGGCTCGTAGTCCTCCGCTCGCCGCTCGTGATTTAATTGCCTCCCAGTGGATGGGCAGGGGGAGCCGATCTCGCCGCAATGAGTCCTCAAGTGGCCTAGATGAAGCCCGCGTCGCGTCGAAAGGTCAGGAACGGGAGCACGTCTCCACACATCCGAACGCTGTGTGTTTTACTTTCTCGCACTTAAGAATGGAAAGTTAAGTAATTGTGCTCCGGAAATGGCAAATTTTCGGCAAAAAATTCTAATTTACGATCCCTGGTAACGAAAAAGTGGATAAATCCAGATGCTAAATGTAGAAAAAAGTCCTCTAACACGTGGTGTGGCCAGAATCTACGTTTTGTTCCTCATTGATATTGAAAAATAGATTGACAGTAAAACGTCTGTCGTCTATCTGTCCGTTTACAGTCAACGGCAGCGCCTACACCCTTCAGCTGATTTTTTTCAAAAATTGATAATCTCCGAACGAACTCGAAGCTTTGAGATTTTGAATCGGATGGTGTAATTTTTGAAGGTACTGTACACGAATGATCGAAAACAGTTTCAAAATTTTCTCAAAAATGGCACCAAATGTTTGATTAAACTTTGTTCTCGGATAGCCCTTTTTCCCTTTACAAACAGCTAAAGCACAACAAATGGTCTTGGCAGGCTGAATCTGAGTTAGAAAGTTTGGAAGTGTAATGTGTTGAGGCTTCCGAAATATGGTTAATTCGCGATTAGGCTGTTAATTCCAACATTAGTCAGATGGTCTGGATAGAGTTGTACGAATGTCGACGAACGGAGCCTTTCAGACAAAGTTCGACTAATGTTGGTATTAGTCACGGGGCGCTGGCTGAAGTAAGGTGATCCTCCGAGTGTGAGGCGTCTTGTGGGTTTACTATATTTCGATTTTTTAAAATCGGCCGATAACATTAGGATATTGTTACACCTCCCCCCTCACAAAATAAGTATTTTTAATTAATTATTGAACGTTCTTCTCAACGGGGCTCGTGTCGTCAGAAATATGCTTATCACTATTAAAAGATTTCTTTTATAAGGCAGGAGGTGTAATAATGACCTAATGTCTTCGGCCATTATAGAAAAATCGAAGTGTAGAGGTATTTTGCCATTACAATACGTTAAAAGTTACGCGTTGCAAAGACTCAGATTAATGTATACAAAGATTGTTTTGTATACATTACGGAGGCCGAAGTCCGGAGCCTGGTCGCCCCAAACCGGAAATGCGGTCAACAGATGTGAATTGAGGTTACGTTTAGAGGTATCGTGCAAATAGACATTTACTGCCACACAGTGGAACTCGAAACTACACACCTTGTCTCTCACTAACCTTGGCCTAAATTTCCAACAGCAGTATGATTCCTGTTTACTGAATAATATCTGCTATTTTTCGTCACCGAAACGTAATTGGCTAATATGCTCTTCATCTGGGGCCAATCACATGTATACTTCGATGCTCTTCCTACTTCAGACTTACCCCACGTTGGTTAATGTGAACATTAACCTGTTAATTGGCGAATTAATCAAATTCTGACATGATCTATACGTGTTATTGTACGTGTTCTTACGAGTCATGTATGATGCATTGAGTTGCACATATTATATTATCTCCTATGGTTGAGGATAGAACAAGGAAGAGGAAAGAAAGATCGCGCGCGGTTCGTGGTCCGTTTGTGGTCTGGCAATTGCCTGGTGTTTATCGGAGAAATCTCAAAAAAAATTGATCAGAGCATAATTCCACCTGGTTATGTACTCGAAAATGCTGCCACTGTACAACCTACCGGTTAGTGGGGTGGAGGAGGAGAACAAAAAGGACAAATCAACACATATTTCCTCTCAGAATATTATCGTAGATAATACTACGAGTGCTTTGGAATTTATATGAGACTTTCCAAAGCACTAGTGGTACTTAATAGGATTATTACACGAGTAAAATTAAGTCCAACACAGGTCCAAAATGCGCCAAAGTTTAAAAATATCTGAAAGCTATGTTAAAATCAAAGAGGTTTATACGCTCTTTATTGGACATCGATATAGTGATCGATGTATACCGTCTCCTAAGATAGATGAGTCACAGTTCATGATTGGCCAGTAGGAAGAAGTGGTAAGAAAAATCGGATAGAAAAGCGATAAACTTTTTGAGGTACACCGCCCTGATTGTAGCATTTTGTATGTATAGTTAAACACTATTGTTTTCAATTTCACGAGTGGAATGGCCATTATTAGTCACAGAGATCACCTCTCGATGCACACTTGCAGCGAGCTGCATCGAGAATACGGACCCTCCTACAACTCCCACCCCAACCTTTCTCTCATCCCGGTAAGTAAGCTGCTACACATACCGAACTTATTTAGCCGAATTTCTGGCTTGCGACACCAGACAAAGAAACGGCTTAAATTTCCTTTCATTTACTTCTTGTCATTACAACTCTGAAATTTTACGTTGTATTTGTTTTATGAACTTAAAACAAATTCATTGATATTTCCTCTGGTATTGTTAAAAAAAAAACACTTTTCTTTCTTTTATTTGTTATAATATGTTAATTTTCCTGTATTAAATTTACAATTGATTTACTGAAGAATACATTTATCTTTGCTTTGTCATTACTATATTTTTTTAATTTGTTTTGAACCATAACTGATGATGGATAAGCCATCAAAAGGTGCTAAAGTAACAAAGAAAATGTTGGCAATGACAGTGTCTTTTTTTTCAACAATAGGTGAAGTGCCCCGTATTGCCCGGTAATTTATTAATCACAATCATCTCTTAGAAAGAAAAAGGAAAGAATTCTACGAACCGTGTATTGACGCCCTACCCTTCCTTGATCTTCCCTGATCCACTGCCCTGCTCCGTCCTGTCATTATCACTCTGTGCCGTCCCATCCACCCAGCTCTATCCTCTCTCTCCTAACCATGTCTTGCACGTCTCGTTAAGAGACCTGTTGTTGCTCATTCCAGGCAAATGCCTCATAACAATTGCGACCTTTAATTAGTTTGAATCTAATTGCGCTGTTCGAATAAATCAAAATGATTTTAGTAGAAATAAGCTTTCAAAAACCTTTAATTAACTTTGGTAATTTTTTCATTCTTTTCGAGATACATGCAAAAGAAGAAAAAGCGCAAAGAGTATAGACCTCAAAGTTTCTCTCTAAGATCAGGGAAAGGGATTAGGAGTAATTTTTACGAAATTTTATACAGCCAGTAACGATTTGAAGGTCACGTTTACAAAATTTTATTGAGATAGGAATATAACTGTAGGTTTGTATGTAAAATAAATAAACCTTCTGCTTTATATAAGTGTAAGCAATAATCTGAAAAAGAAAGTTAAGCCTGACCAAACACTATTCCATTCGAAATCGATTCAGCCGCTCCAGAGATTACCCCAGACAAACAGAAAAGAATTGTAAAAATAATTGATATGGTTATCATACCATTTTAAAAAGCATATTAAATTATAAATAGGCAGTTATATTGAAGTCACAGACATACCAAATGTACATATAGAGAATATTTGTAATGCAAACATCACCAATACCCCGACGATTAAGGAAAGCTGAAAGGGGAAAAATGATCAAAATGGAATTTTGACCCAGCAAATGAAATATAATACTTATTAAATGCATATTATGTAGTTTTAAAATCATGATTAATTGTAATTTGAATGTAGTCGTTATAGGTGTATTGGTTGGAATATTTAAACTGAAAGAATGCATTATAAAGGCAAATTACTCGTTTTCGTATTTTCAACCAGAAAATCATACTCCACATACCATAATGTCAAAATCTCCGCATACAACAATGAAATGAAAAGACTGATTACTAACCTTTTGGTTATCTAAAAATTTTCTAATAACATGAAGCAATTTACAGCTCGTTTTGTTGGAGGTCTGTAGATGCAAAGATAAGTCTGAGTGTAGGAAGATGTATGGGTGATGTTTCAAGATGTTATTATAGATGACAGTGTTTGAAGATGTTTCATGAAAGATGCGACATTGATGAAGACACGCGAAGAGAAATCTGCTAACAAACTTCTCACTCTGATCATTTTCTAATCGTCACTTTCTCGTGAGAAAATTCATTTGCAGTTCCTGCTCCTAATGACAAAGGATGTGTTTTAATATCTATTCAGAAAAGATCAAGCAGGCTGAAATGTGTAGTAGTGAGATGAGAAATGAAAATTAATGTTCATTAATTGAAAATTCGACATAAAATTATGTATCAAAACTATTTCCATTAAACATTTTATAGTCTAGACATTTATTTTTTATGCGAAATGTAACTAATATCGTATAGTTTTCAGAGTAAGTAGCGAACTTTTTAAGTGACTATCGAATAGAACAAATGGCAATGGCGAATGAAGCTCGAAAAATACATTTTTTTAAAACTTGTAGTACGCTACCTACCTATGAACGCCCAAGCTAATTTTGTACTACTAAGTTTTGTAATTAATTTTCAACTATTAGGTTATACAAACATTTTTTTTCTATTATAAGTAGCAACTCTGTTAGAACTTCGCTGCATAGCCCCGTCAGTTTCGGTGCGGACTATCCTCCATATGCTTTCCACAGGCCTCTCCCTCCGACTTAACTACAGGTATATAGCAGCTAAGTTCGGTTTCGGTTTATGATTCAAACCAACGCAACTCATGATTAAACACTGGCCAGGAGCGTGCAGTGCAATGGCGAATCCTGACCATTATTTTAAGTATACCGCACCTTACTGAAGCTACCTCTGCCGTAGTTTTCCTTAAAAGGGAAACCTACATTTTATAAATTAATTTTGGAGAATTAAATTAACTTACCCAGATCTATTCGTCGATATTTCTTCAGAAATTGCTCTGCAGAAGTTGATCTGCAGTGAGATTTCACTCCATTCACGGTGGAAAATGACCGATCAACTGAAGTTGTGCTCGATGGTACCGTTAAAACTAGACATTCTGCCTCGTTTACTTCCGGCATAGCTCACATAAAGTCTCTGTTAATATTAATTGGATCGCTGGTGAGGTAGATATCTTTTTATTATGATAAATAAATAAAGATAGTCTGGTATCAATACTTTTTATTCAGCTTATGATCGTTTCGATCGCGTAGCGATCATCCTCAGAGCTTGCAGCTTCTGGGCCGAAAACAAAGTGCAGCTAGCAGAACGCGATCGAAACGATCATAAGCTGAATAAAAAGTATTGATACCAGACAATATATTTATTTATTTATCATCTCTGTTAATAATTTTTACAATCTGACAAACAGATTTCCCTTGAAAATATTGATCTTGAGACGAGTACAAAACACTCAAATCATTTTGCAGACAAAGTATGAACCATAGAATTTCAAAAACGTTGAAAAAAGATGATCAGTAAAAGATGCTTTGTAATCCATAATTTTTGAAGTATCAACAAGGTGAAAGAAACTGAAACTTTCCGAATTCAGAATGTGACAATATCAGTGCACAAATAATGTCTCTGGAAATGTCTCTTTGACTTTTGCCTGAATACCGCGAAAAAAGGTCAGACACTATAGCCGCACCATCGTAGGTCTGAGCAACATTTTCTCGCCTATATTAAAATCATTCACAGTTATGGATGTATAATCATTCTCAACATGGTTATACATCGCATCGGCATATCTAACAGCGGTGACGTCTGTAAAGCCCATAAACCTTTATTGAACTTCATCAGATTTGTCCTCATAACAGAAAATGGTAAAGAGCTGGGATTTATTCATTATGTCTGAACACTCGTCTAGAAGAATGACCCAAAACGGGCAGAGGCAAGTTCCCTTATAATTGTATGTACCATAACACCTCTTACAGCTTCGACTCAATTGTTCTGGATAGCAGATAAAGTATCCCTAAAAGCTGTTACATTTAGCAAATTATCATTTACGAGTTGATCGTATGTGTGGAGTAAATCCATTGTTCTATGTAGTTTCTTTCACTAAACGATGTTTCTGACCCATAAAAGCTTCTTACTTTTCTAAGTGGCAGACAACATCATTGAGTCTTGTTAGTATCAATCTGCTCTTCTTTACCATTTCATTGTATTTCGAAATTTGTAAAGCTTTCTGAGCATTTAATTGCAAATATACTGAGATATTACCGAAATTACACAGTGAAAATGCACAAAATATGTGGTTTCTTGAAATTTCATGCTTGACTAAAGAACTAGTAAGGAAAACTATATTGTCGAATCATTCTTTAGACCAAACGTTACTACACTTATAACTACTAAAAAGAAGACACCGGCCCGGCCAGCAAAAACGTTGGTTCAATTTAGGGCAACCCGTTTGGGCCTAGAATAATACAGAAGTGTCTGCTGTTCTCTCGTTTTCCGTCTTGATTTTTTCCAGTCTTTTATTTTGAGCGTTTCTGCAAACCCAATTCTATGACACTGCGTCCTTAATAATTGAGTTCTATAAGACAATTACACGAACCACTAACTTCTATATAATTATCACACTCAATTTCCTCAAAAACTTGGGAGAAGCGAAACATACGAACGACCAGGGAAGGACAGTTCACCGCAATATTTTTGCGGTGCTTGCCGACCGTTCAGTCACGCGACTTGCACCCCTCCTCGCCCTTGAAACATTAGGATGTTATCACAACATCCTCTGAATGTCCAGAGGGTGCTAGCTATCGCGGTTGGCATGCCTCCCCTAGCGAATTCTCTGGGCAGCATGTAGAACTGTTTAAAACTTCTCACTCTAACGTACTCCATAGCGCAGTAATTTATGGATGCGGAAGACTGACTGGCTCCTGGAAACAAAACAATTTTATTTTTTAGCATCTGTTTTAAACACTTTCGAAAACTCAATAACTTTTTAGGGGATTACCAAACTCTTGAAACATTTCTTACACACTTCGAATTACGTGGTACTAAGTATATCGCCGGTATGCACGGTGCATCGGAGAATTTTCCACTGGTACAATGTTTTTGAGATCATGACTAAATCGACATCTGGCTATCAGGAGTAAAGAAACTTGCTTATATTTTCGTTTAGGATGCCCATCTCTATTGAAGAAATAATATGCAATGTATACCAAAAGAAGGAAATTTGAGTTGACCAGAAATGCGCGTCCTTAACGCCCTTCAATGGGCGTTAATGGGTTAATATTGGATATATATGTTAGAATGGCTTTGTTACATTTAATGTTTCCTATAAGTTACCTTGTTCTTACGTGACATTTATCACACTAGGATGTTCAACGTCATTTTCAAAACAAATAGCCGGTCACTAAAATTGAAATACAGTTCGAGCCCATTTCTATGTAACTGTTGGCAATGGAAGCTAAATATGTAAGAGGCATGGAATCCGGAGACATGTATTAATATGTTTCCCTGTATGTCACTCGAATTGTCAAGTCATCTTTCTTTATTAACTTTTTCGACTGTTCTTGCTGCCGAGACTCTTTTGCTCGACGACTCGAGAGTGGTGAGAGTTATAATCCTTTAAATCGATTTACGACTTGTGACCTTGCATGACGTTCTGTAGTTGTACGTTTTCCTACACGAGAGTCAACGTAATCGATTACTAACGCAGTACAGTACCGGGTTAACCTCGCTATAAGAGATAGTCGCGCAATAAATTGACTCTCGAAAGAGTGAAAAGATATGTCACATGCAATGACACAGAACTGATTTCGGTTACCTGGAATTAAAGTAGCAGATGTCTGGCAAGTATTTGGGAGTTAATATGGAACGAGGGCAAGACAGAAAGTAAGTTTCTTAATTTTTGGCAATGTGATTTTGATAATGTACTAATGTCAAGGTATATTTTCTTTTTTTTTTTTTGGTTTAGTAACTTAGCATGACTTCTGAACTAACATTCGCTTCTGAAAAATGAAATGAAAATCTGGAATTTGAAACAAATGAAAAATGTGTCTGTTTTTCAAAGTTGTGTTAAGGTTCCTGGATTAATAAGTTTCTCGGGTTGTGGTTATCAACTTGAAGAAAAAGAATCTAAGCATGAAACGATCGAAGAAAGAACCAAAATGGGAATGAAAATAGCTTAAGAAAAGCTGAAGGAAAGACTGTATGGACATTATGAATAAAATGGCAACGCAAGAGGTCAGAAAATGTGACAGTTGTAAATCAAATATGCCTGTTTAAAAAAAATGATCAGATTGTGATATTTAATACACAATTAAAAGGTGATATTCTAGTAGAAAATATTACCAACATTCAGAGTGGGTTTAAAAATGTTGATTATCAACAGAATATGCCCTTCTTCAAGTCACAAGTTGGGATTATTCTATAATCACCATATTGTAATATATTATTTTTGTAGGCGAAAGTGTCTTCTCCATTAACGAACCAATGAACGAATAATCCAAAACAATTAACAATCCGATGACAGCGAATGTCTCAGAATAAATATTACAAACTTTTAGGGCATATAATAGAGTTAATGATAACTTTTTGCTAATGAACTTGAAATGGGGAATCTCATTTAACGGAGTTACATAAAGATATTTTCTCCTAATTTTAGGCACTCTTACATACAGATGTTTGTCAGGTCACGTTGTGACGCAGTAAAGGAGATTTCGTGTTCCTGCCGACCATCCGTACATCCAGGGTTGCTTAAGAATCAGAAATAAATGTCACTGTATTCAAATTCCCGATATACGTTCATTGGCAAAACATGATGATGAGGACTCGGATTCTGATGACCTAAAAATTCTTTGAAAATGACTATAAAAAAGAGGAAAATTACCTATAAATGACTTAAAAATAAGAGAAAATTACCTATTTTTTTTTAAAAATACTCACAAATTTGTATGAATGTGTTTATTTATTATTGAATTTTAGAATGTTAAATAAAATTATTTTATATACAATTATATTCAATATAAAGGCTTTTTTTGTAGGAAATATAATCCTTATCTCCGATCTTCCAACTTTCAGTTTTGGAAGGTCGAGGAATTTACCGAAGATCCGTGTATTTTTTTATTTATTTAAGGTCGCGTCAACTACTAGGTCATTAGCGACTACCATTGCGTGTAACGGTATGGCAACTCTGACAATGACACGATATGATGATGTTAGGAGGTGAAAGGATAAACACAAGCGAGGACTGAACCCGCGATCCTATGGCACTACTGCCTTACCGGTCTCGGCCATCCGGACCGACCCGTGTAATTTTGGGTGTTCTAAAAACAGAGTCCACTGCAATAGTGAATTTCGTCATGAACTGCTGATACAATAAAATCTTTCAACATTCACTAACAAAAAACAAACGAAAAGGAAACAAAATGCGTAAAAATGACAAAAAAGACGTAAAAATGCAGAAAAATGATCTAAAAATTGAAAAATGGCAAACAATGGGCCAGTAACTATACATTTCTAACATCTGCATATCGTAATAAACATTTATTCAAAAGTTAGCAACGAACAGAATGCACCAATGAAAAGATGACATGTCATCAGAATCTGAGCTCTAGTGATCATTGTCGATCCCTCTACATCCCATAAGAGTTTGTAACATGTATTCTGTTTCTCGTAGTACAGGGGCGGATCCAGCCGATCATTTTGGAGGGGGGCATCATAGATTTTTATTAAATAATAAACATATTTGTTATTATATTGTGTATTATTTATATACTGTAGATACGATACTGTACAATATTATTATTTAGATAATTATACAATTCGAACGTAAATATTTAAGTCAATTTTGCTAAATAATGGAAGGAAAACAAAAACTCTTGGCCTTTGGGGGGGGGGGCATAGCCTCCATGCCCCCCTTGGATCCGCCAGTGTGATTCAATGACAACTAGATTCTCATGATCATTCTGAAAAGAGCTTAACATGAAAACACTAGATATTTTTTAAGTCGGAATATAATATAATAGCTACTTGTAAAACTTTATTTCTAATCATTTAATTATTTCTTTCTTAATATGAAATCTTTAGGCGTAGCACTTTCTGGGGCCAAAAGGAAGCAGCTCCAACAGTTTTAATATTGCAACATAATCTTGTAAAAAGTCAAAATAAAAATCCACTGTCCGAGCGAACAGTTGTGTATAATAATTCATCCTTTCTTAATTCAATGTTTTGATTCTCTTATAAAATTGAGACATCTTTCCCCCTTTTGGACCAGAGTCGCAAACTGCGAGAAGTTGTATGGGGAAGTCTGAAACCGAATTGGGAATTAACAATGACATTGGCTCTCTTGAGGAAAACTAAATATTTTGTGAATTAGTTTCTACTTAAATTACTTTTACGAGTAAGCTAATTGGGCGGTACCTGGTCGGCTAATTTGAATGTTTTCGACGTT
This sequence comes from Gryllus longicercus, assembly GCA_038098605.1. Taxonomy (NCBI): domain Eukaryota; kingdom Metazoa; phylum Arthropoda; class Insecta; order Orthoptera; family Gryllidae; genus Gryllus; species Gryllus longicercus. The sequence goes on along the minus strand of JAZDUA010000741.1, from coordinate 228,597 downwards.
TAAGGAATGAAGGTTAATGTCTCTTTTCCAAATAAGTAAGTGATTGTTACCGAAATATGATGTAATTAAAGCTACTAGAGAGATATATTGAGTTTAACAATGATTTAAGCAATAGGAAATTAAACGGATATTTTCTAGGACCGATTCTTATTAAAATAGTGGAATCATCACACATATACCTGGCCGTTATTGAATTCCGCCAAAAAAGGAATTTGGGCCTTAGACTTACGTGACTGCGACTTTTTATACGTGATCGCGCAAGTGCCTAGGCAAATATATTGGAAACAATCACAATTTTGAAAAGTATTAATATTCAGCTTATTGCAGAGCCTCTGGTGGGCATTTTCATCTTAAACATTTTTACTTTCTTGCAAGATCGTAATGAAAAGAAATGTTAAACATGACACAGATGCTTGGCTCGACCATCCTTTGGCAGAGAAAGTTACACGAAAAAGTACTGATAGATATTATTTTTCAAAATAGTAGAAAAAATATTGATAGACATTATTGTTCAAAATAGTTATGCTACAAGATGACAGACTTTCCCGTAAGGAGTTAGTTTCCTACGGTATTCTAGCGATCTACTGGTTATTAGCAGAGTACAGCCTTCATTTATTCATAAATTATCCCCACGACGTACTTACATAACACGTAGGATATTAACGACGGAATTAATTCGCCGTTTTACCACATTAGTGTGCAATTAGTGTGTACTTTTTGTTGTTGTTTTCTTTTTGAGCAATATTTTAGCACAAAATAACGTCTAACGTGGTGAACTCTCCTTTCACTTTGTGGATCCTGTAACTGGGGTCCACTGAAACCCTACTGAATTGTGTGCTTCTTCTGTAATAAATCCGTCTGATAACAACTTCGTTCACTACATCCCCATGAACCTTGTCGCCCCCTTGCATTTTCTTAGGTTAGTAACGCCTTGTTGAAGGGATGTCTTAAAACAAGTGAACATCGCCCAAGGCTCAGAACCACATTATCGTTAGAATCTCCGTTTCGTATCGTAAGTCTGAGTAGATTTTGTGTTTTGCCCCACAGTCTTCTCAGATGCAATCTATCGGCGCTCAAAAGAGCTTTTCGCAGTTCCTGCGGCTTCGCTGAAGACCTTCCCTGTGAAGAGGAAAGTAATATTAATTTTAACAATGATATTTAATGTAATATATACCATTTTGATTGTACAATTATACAGAACCTGTAACAGATATTGTACTTCAGCTTCTGAGTCAATGACCCCCATCTCGATCAGGTTTTCGTCCAGTTTCATTGATCCTCGAGCAAATGCTGAGATGGCCCCTTGTTTTGCTTCTGGGCATAAATGTAACTTCACATTAACTCCTCCCTTTTTAACTGTTTGTGACGTAAATAAATAAATAAATAAATAGATGAAAATTGATCTAATTTGATGCGCAATAGTCGATATAGCAGCATCAGCGAGTATGTATTCCCAATGAATAGCATTCTCTAGAAAATGTAAACGTTGACAGGATTCTCGATTGGCTGCTCACAATTCACTATTCATAGAAATTCGAGTGAGGTTGGCCCATGAACATTAATAACAAAGGCAAGTGAAACCATTCGTCATTGCTTGAGTGAACTGTATAAATTCGTCCCACCGCTTCGGTTGAATATACATTCACGCATCCCAGTACAGGCTGTCCTTCTTTCCGACGTTGAAATTTTTTGTAAGACACATTCCTTGTAAAATATTTTGGCATTTCCGAGTGAAGCAATTTTCTCGCAAATGGATCGCTTGCGCATGTCGGGAAGAAGCTTGTCAGCGTTGTCGCTAGTGGTCGTTCAGCTCTTTGCTCTGCGTTTTCTATCGTGAAATAAACTCGTCGCCCATTCTCCAGGTGAACAACTAAATGGATTACGGTTGGATGACCTCATGTACAGAAAATGAAACGATTCTCCAAACCGCCTCATTGCTACTAATATATCTCCACATCTGATATTGTGAAGCTTCATCGTTATTATTTGAAACTGCCCTACCAAGTACAGCCATGTCGTTTCCTTTCGTGACGAACTTACAAACATATTTAATCGACTTGACCGAATCGCAGTACTCAACATTGCAATGCGATTTAAATGTTTTGGATAGCAGCGGCGAATACGGATCAATCCTGCTGTTGTTGACCACGGCAGTCTTATTTTTGACTTGCACGTTATTGTTCTCCTGTTATCTTCTACAGAGCGCTGACGATACAGTAGGTAACCATCATTGCCTGTAATTGTATCAGCCAACAAGGCACGGGGATAAGGCTTCGAACATTTGTTGTCGACCATGCACGGTGATTCCCGATTGTGTTCGCCACACGGTTCATGAACAATGTTCTTCACAACTTCATACAATTCTGGATCTACTTCGGGATCAGGAATTTCAGCGCAAATTGTTGAGTCAATTTCATCCGGTCATATTTTTTCGACCGTCCACAGGGGAATATGCGCATGAGGCAGTCCTCTCTTCTGCCTCTCTACAGAGTACATCTAACATCGTGCGTCTCCGAAGACATATAATGCAATGAAGACATACAATGAAGTTCATGAGCACTTTAAGTTTCTGCTTGAACAATCGTGCTGTTATGTCGTGAGGATCGATAGATGATTGGCCGGTTAATAACAGATTAGTGATATCGATGCATTTTGGGTTGTACGTAAAACTAATAAATAAATCTGGTCGACTGTATTGGTGCACGTATGTCATAGCATCTTGCGCGTATTCGTGCATGTGTATTGGGCTTCCCACATACGATGCTGGTAAAATTGTAAGTCGGCCGACATTATTTCCATTTTCATCTGCGTTCGTGGCAAATGAATTCGCGCACATGAATGTATTCTTCTGAACTTAATTTTTTCTGGTTTAATCATATAATCTTATAATTATATATCATATAATCACATTTTGTCAAACATATCAACGGCGAACTGTTGAAATAATCGGCGGCATTTCAAAATGTGGTTATCTTCGATTAGACGAATTATGAAACGGAATGCATAAAAATTTATCGAGCTCACCTTTTTGTTTGTTTCTTGACCTGTAAAGAAATAATTTACTTTACTTAGGAATCAAAATGAAAAACAGTTTGTAACAACAGTAGAGGGTTATTTATGTCATTAGTTGTTTTATGCATGCATTGATACATTGTATGTTGAAACTTACATACATTCAGTAACCTGAGGGAAACCTTTGTGAATAAACTTGCCTATTGTGTATGGTCTAACTGAGAGGACTACTCCGCCATCATGGTAGTAATTCAAGCTTAGGACCCCAACCCCACAGTCAAAAGTAATTGATGATACTGTGTTGATACATATTTACAGTACCACAAAAATAATGACAATGTCAAAAAGTGACAGCGCTATATGTTTCGTTTATTTATTACTAAAGGTTTAATTATTACTAAAGTTGAGAAAGTATGTGCTGTTATAGCACCACTAGTTATTTATATAGATAAGCAGGATATTTCTGTACAGTCGGCCTTAAACGTGCTTTGCAGCATTAAGTAGTATCTAAGTTTCTCTTTTCCTTAGCAACAATGCTAATGTTATTTTAGCATTTTCAATTTACCCGCTTTTTAATAGCAAATTTTTGAGTTTTTGAGCAACTTCGTAAGAACCAATTTGAAGCACGTGCATTTACAAATCAACACATTATGAAAAACGTCAGTAATGTAACTTAAAATTGACATGATGGGTATTTAAAAAACATAAGGGATAATTTTTTAAATTCTAAAAAATTACATCCAAATAGCGTCCATGTCGTGTTATTCAAAGAATAATTGGAACCGTTTCTGACAAAATATTGTGTGTATAATAGTTCATATTTCACTCAAAATTGTGCGAAAAGCACTACATTTTTAAGAGAATACATGACATCAATAAAAAACGAACTATGAGAAACAAATTAATTTTTCAGTTGATGAAAAACACTCTATTGCCAAAAATGTAGTAATAAGAGAGGGACCAAAACAATTGACACTTTTGTAATTTTCCAAAATTGAGAATGAATAGTGAAAACCAAGCATATGCTACAATTTTCCTTTATTGTTGCAAGACATTTTAAGAAAAAAATTGAAGCCTTTTTTTAGAAAGCATCCCATGCAGGCTTTATGTGTTAAGTATCCCTAAAATTTAAAGAATTAATTTCAACTTTGTATTGCCTCTGATCAGGACGGGTCGTTCAGAGAATATTCCTAGGAATGGTTTAGGCGCTAGTGCTGCTCACAGACGGACAGATTAGCTGATGGGCTCATTGAAACGCGATTTGGTGTCAGAGGAGCCTAAAACGCGTAGATGCCTGGAAGTGAAGACAACGACGCGTCACTAGCTCCGAATGTCGTCCACATCGTTGAGCTACAAACGGTCGCACGTAAAGGCCCATTCACAAGGCAAACGTAAACATAAGCATAGCGCATAGACATAAACATTAACATATGTGATAGACTGAAGTATTTACAATATCTTACATAAGCGTAAGCAAAATAAGAGTTTCTATATGCTGTGAGACATTCTGGTTTACTATTGGTTGGATATGAGAATCGATTTCAAGGTATCGACTGTGTCCATGGCCCATATGTCGTAAGTGCTATCGACTTCGCTCCAATTTCGATTCTCGATTTTGAGTTACTGTTCTGTGATTGGTTCATTTCTTGTGTCTTACTTAAGCATAAGCACAGAAGCTTGAAGCTCGCAAGCTTCTAAGTTAACGTCTTATGTGTTATGCTTATGCGAACGCATTGTGAATGAGTCCGCTTATGGACGTAGTCCTAACTTTTATGTTAACGCCCTGCTTACGTTTATGTTTGCGTTGTGAATTACGTATAGGTTTCACTATTTTCGTGTCGGTCAATGTCAACGCTAGCTTTTAGCGCGAGCCTAACTACAGTGGAAGCGCCAAGTTGGCGCCGCCTGCTCGAGTCGCCGGTGGAAAGTCAGGCGCTTCTTCCCACGTGAGTCAAGTCCCAGTGGCCCTGACCCTCGGCCGCCATCGGCCTCCTCCCCCGCCCCCTTCACCCCCGCCCCCCTCTGCGCCGCGCAGTGGGACCGCGCGACAACAAACGCGCGCATCGCGTTTTGTGGGATTACGCAATTAGCAATTGAAAGTCACAACCGGCTGCGGTAGCTCGGTGCCTAGGCAGCGTCGCAGACCGGAAGGACCTCGGGTTCGAGGCTCGACGGTGGCGGATTTTCGACACCAGCTACATAAGGGGAATTCAGCCGCTGTCTGGAGGGGAATTCAACGTGCTGGCTGCTCTGATCGGTAGTTTTTCCGGACAATGCCGATATAAAAGTAGATTAACTAAGGACATTTGTATAAGTTAGGCTTATTAAAATAGTTATTATTTTTGTTACAATTTTATTATAGTTGTTTTTTTATTATTATTAGTATTGTGATAATTATTAAATGCATTGGTTTGTTAAATATACAATTATATTTAAAGTAGTTGAATTGGAGTGTCGTGACGTGTTGTGAAGTGTAGTGCAATAGAGAAGTCAAGTGCAAGTGTAGTGTAGCGAAGTGAAATGCAAGTGTAGTGAAGTGAAGAGAAGTGGAGTGAAGTGGAATGAAGTGCAGTGTATTTATTACTTAAAAATTTCGTGCAGGACAGTCTTAAAGTGTATAGGTAATGCTGTTATTGTTATTATTGTTATTATTGTTATTATTGCCTTAAAATACTTTAAAATTACAGTGTATTAGTATTCTTAGTTGTAATATGTAAATTGTAGTGTTCTGACACCAGGTTCTATACCTACCTGCAGAAATAATAAATCTATCTATCTATCTATCTATCTATCTATCTATCTAATGCCGGAGTAATACTGAATAACGGGCCGTGAACCGCGCGAGATCTTTCCTTCCCTATCCTTTTCCCCGTACACACATGCGCGCGCGCACACACACCTACATGCATTCCGCTACCACGCGTGGGGGAAACCAAATGGAAGCTTAGAGCTTGTACTGCACTTACTGAACATGTCACTGAACTAATTGTAATATTGTTGCTTAGACGTCCAGAAATATTAAATATTGAATCAAATCTGCATTTACTTTCTACAACCTGTTTTGATAAAGAAGGTATGCATTTGTATGGCCTATAAATTAGGACTTTAATTCAAAGCACATTAGTAAGCAACGCATGCTCTTTGAAATTCAGTATTTATTCCCTGACCGTTTACATCGATTCATAACGTAATTCACATGCATACACATTCTCATCTGTTTTTCGACATGATTTATATCAATACTTACAACGTTGTTTTAGTGGTGATATCAGAGCACGTAAATCACTCGTGAAAACTCTTCCTCACTTCTAACTGCTCGCTTTGCACTGAGACTTAGAAGGAATAACCAGTGCTGTGAGTTTTCGCGTAAAATATAGCCTACGTCTACTCGTAAACAAAGCGTAGACAACGTACGCTGCGTTAATAAGGATTATGTCTCTTTTTTTGTGCGGAGGGGCGAATCTACGAGGGTCATGTTCTTCCCCCCATTTATTTGTAACTATACTCAATATATTAAAAACAATTAGTACCGCATATTGAATCACATCGAAAGGGGTACTACCATTATTTTTTTAAGTTTACACTTTATTTGCTACAAAAATATTTATGAGCGGGGTAAATATCACGCAATCAGTACGAGGTTACTAGCGACAATAAAATCGTCACCAGTAAATAACGTAATACTCAGTAGATACACGAAATGGATACAATAACAATATTAAGATTCATAATGGTACAAAAATTACATATATAACAAAAAAGGAATAAGTTCAATGTTAGTGTGAGTACTTGCACACTAACACCTATAACTGACATTCCTATGACTCATTCCTATAACCGACTTCCTTGTACTTGTTGCAGTCAAGTTTATAAATTACAAATGTATAAGTCTTTGTAGATGTTGATTCCTATGGAAGAACTTATCATTGTCCTTTGACAATACTTAGAGTCAAGGTTTTCATAACTGTATTCCAATGGTGCTTTCCCTAGCGTTTTTGAATAATAGGCAGTGCATTAGGTTATGTCGTTCGTGTACTGAAACAATACAGTGAACTTATTAGGGAAATTACCATCTATGAACACTCTTGAGACAGCTTGCAGTGTTCAATTTTTAACCTAGAAAAGACTACCTGTTGTTTACGAGTGAAGCCAATACACGTTCTTATTGACCTGGCGTTGTACACATTTTTGGGTTTCACTAGCCTTCTTAGATTTCCATCGTTTGTAAAATATATTTTGCTCTTCGTTAAATAAATAATTCCAACAGACTTTGTATGTTTTCGAAAACACTATTATACCTATGGCGGTTATGGAGGTTATCATTTCTTCATGAGGAGTATATTATCTTCAGGTATATTTTGTTTGAATTAATGAATCGAAAATTTAATATTAAAATGCTACCACTATTTTTTCTTATTATAAACTTTTTGGGTTATTTTATGTGAAATATTAAATAGTCTACGTACTGGAGATTACCTTGTCTAATTAGTCAACACGTAAAAAAAGTCATGAAAACTTCACGTAGATTACGTGTAGAAATCACTCGTAGTCGTAAAATTAAAGTCTGCGGCACAACTCTGATATTAATAGCAGGTGCTTTGGTCATCTGGCTGACACGCGGACTTTCAGAGAGCGATGCGCTCTTCGGCGACGCTCAATTGTTTTAGAACCTATGAAAAAAAAAATGTTCTCTAGCCTCTATATAAATCACAGTATATTTAACTTAAATTGATATAAACTTAAATTGGCCCCCAAAAATAACTTCAGAACGGTTTGAGGCTTCAAGGCTCAGTTTGCGTTGTTGATGGAATTATTCACTTTTTCTTGTTTTGAAATAATTATATGAGACGTCATTGCAACAATATTGTTTATTATAAGAGCAGCTTTCGATGGCTTAGCCATCATTATCAGTTTTCTAATACAAGATATATAAAAAATATATTTTTTACGTTTCTAATACGGTTTCATATTTCTTGTACTAGAAAACTGATGATGGCTAAGCTATCGAAAGCTGCTCTTATAATAAACAAAATTGTTGGCAATAACGACTATAATTATTACAAAACAAGAAAAACTAATTAATTAAGGACAAATATAGTAATCCTGTTTGTTTTAAAAAAATTCTGATGCATAAATCTTGACTGGGAATGCTATGGAGACATATAATTTACAATAGTCGCTGGACTTATTTAAAAGTTTACGTCTTACGGAATTTCAAAAATTAATCAGGTATTTTTACCTAACCAGGTAAATAAATGTATATTGCAGATTCAGTTCGTAATTTGATACAGTTATGTGCATCTACATCAATCATGATTCATATGACAGAAACAGTTGCTTGAAATATGTTTCCATGATAATACATAGGAATATTTCCGTATTGAATATCCTTTTTAAACAATCCCAATTTCTCTGTCAGTAATATCTATCACACACACAGTATATATACATAGATATACATACATATACTTATAGTCAGATATACCCCGTAAGTCAATGATATGCATAAGATCAAAACCAAACCAAAACTTTGCAGTCCTTACAGCCATTCTATTCATCTGATTGACGTGATTTACAAATGGAACGATGCATCTATCCCGCAGCTTCTATTTTCTCACAAAAAGGGATAATGCAAAAGAGAGTGTCTTACTAGGTTTTAAAATTAACCGATTCAAATTGTAATACATATTTTTTCCACCCCTTTCAAATTCTTAAAGGGAGGAATACTATAAAATAAGTATTTTCAATATTTCATTAATTTAGTTGACGCCTCCTTATTTTGACAATGAAGGTAGAAAGAAAAGCACCAGATTACTTATTTTAAAACAAAGAATGTAGACGACAATTTGTAATAGAGCCGGAATATTGCCGTTTACCTTTTTTTCTTTTGAATGACGGTTACTTGTCCTTTGTAATTGTCAACATTAGTGGATTTCAACTAAAATAAAAGTAATTAAATGTCTAGCAATAATTTGAAGAATATTGTTAAATGTAAACGGAGAGATACTTGCAAAAATTCCTGTCTTTTTTTGCAGACACGCTTACGCGAATGTGCTTAGCAAAGAAGAACTTGTTCCGTCGGATTTTTGCTGTTCGTGGGAAAGTGCGTCTGAGCATGCTTGTAGTCACAGATTTAATTCTTACACCACTCCGTGTGCAACCAATCTTTTGCTGGTTATCAGTGCACACGGCTGAGTGTACGATAAGAGATCTTGAAGTGGAGCCGGTCGCAATCATGCAAGCGACGATCATGATTAAAACAAAATTATTTAACTAACTATAATAATTCAAATTGTAATGGATTTATTATGATAACTGTTCATTTTGCTGTAGGGTAGCAGGTGAAACAAGAGAATGCGAAACGATCTGGAATCGAAATATTATGTTATTCCTTCACTTACAACTTGGTGCAAACCTTAATTCTTATTACTCAAACCATTCAAAGGTAATTTCTGTGGCCAACATATGTTATCCCATCCTTTATGTCTCTCAGTGTGACAATCGATGTAATAAGAACATTTTTATATACGATACATGATGGGTGAAGATGAACGAAAAGTAATAGCAGTTTTACTACAAATTGCCTAGCGAGTGTAAAATTAAAACGTCATTGCAATCCCCTCCACAAAATTCACACATATCAGGGACAACTAGAAAAAGATATAGACGTTCTTTAAAAATCTATTCATATTGGATAATAAAATGCAACCAAAAAAAGTTTTTCAAATAGTGCCTCCGGATCAAGTCGTCAGTACCTGGAAACGAGAGCCAAAAAATATTTGGAAAGAAATACAAGAGAAGAAGGAAATATGTAGAAATGAAAAAAAAAGAAATATTTAGAAAGAGTTATAACAAATTAAATAATTCCAAGGCAATTCAATTTTGACGCAGATCGGTGACGGAGTTCCACAGATGACCATTGTCAGTTTCTATAATGTCAATATTCGAACAAGTAGAATGTAGGCCTGCCAAAAGCTGCTAACATATTCTCCTTTTAAGGCTTATTTAATTCAAAACAATAATAAAATGAAAATTAATATTGAATTTGGCATTTAGTGTCAGAAAAATACGAGCTTAGAGAACTCTAGGTGGCAATATTATTATTATTATTATTATTATTATTATTATTATTATTATTATTATTATTATTATTATTATTATTATTATTATTACTATTATTATTAATTATTATTAATAATAATAGCCCATGAATACAATATATAACAATTATTTAAATATGTATTACATTTAAATTATAAATATAAGAACATTTTCAACATTTTACCACTTATTAGTTCGAAAATTCATTATTGAATTAATGAGGATGACATGTAGCGAGCTTGACCTATTCCTTTCATCGTATCTAGCATTCTTGGCCTGCCCACGCTTTACTTTGTCACACAGCTACAGAAACTGTGGCGGTTGTAGTGGAAAGCTACATGTCCTCCGAATTTTTGACACGACCGGACATCGAACCCGAAATCTTATTTATTAATTAATTTATTTGTGTTTTATGCCCTTCTATATTGGTTCGGCCCAGTGTGCGCGTCTCCGTATCACTGTTATCCATTTTCCACCACATCATTGACCTCTACAGATAACCATTAGATATTACTCATCCTCCCACGCGTCATCACAAAGGACAAGACGACGGCCCGCTATCACGAGGCTCTGACTGTCTCAAAGCTACGAATTCCTTGAGATCCTCTTGGAATTTGGACTTCGCAACTTGGGAAGGCGCGTTGCGGGTGAGGTCTGAACCGGTGTATCGCACCGCAGGTGCCCAATAGTTTAGTCCCTGGACACTGGGATTTTGCTAGTTCTGATGCAAATGCTTTCGCGCAGACCGTCCGGTTGGGTCCCATACAACCTGGCGCCAGGTTACATCTCTGTGCACAAACCAAAACTAAACAAAAATATTTTGTTCCTTTAGATTGGTTTCTAGTACAAGACTCACCTGCTAAGCAATGGATTAATAAAGAGCAAATGAATCAGGGACATCTGCTTAGGGAATGGACTCAGGGAATGCACTTAGAGAATGAGGGATGAGATTCAGTGATGTGCTTCCCATCATCAATTTTAGAGAAGATCGTCTGAACGCTTAAGGCGCTAATACACTAGCGCCAGTTGTTCACAGACACACGAGCGGAAACACGGACAGACAGACAGACAGACTTTTTTCGTGAATCTTTTTTTCTGTAATAAAGACCCAGAAATCATGCATTCTGACTACAAAACGTATTTGAGCAAGTTATTTACTAGATGCACACGTAAGCTTCCGCGGCTCGAAACCATAAATTCTCGGCTATCCGGGAGACGCCGTGTCGGCTGGGAGGCCGACGTTTCGCCTGACATGTCGCAGGCTTCGCCCAGAGGAAGCCCGCGACATGTCAAGCTACACTTATTTACTACATATAGCAAAATAATTTATCTACTTTTTTGTTACCAGACCCCGACATAAAGGGATTTTCAGTCAAATAAAGTTGGCGATTTCCGTCACATGATTACAAAACGTTCACTTTACAACTTACGTAATACAGCGTAAAAAGTAAAATGAACACAAAAACTATTTTGACTGGCAGGAATGGAAACAGTAAGGTTAAAAAAGGATATAGAAGAAAGAAAGGACTTCCGATACCGTCCGGAGAAATAGAAAAATTAGTGGATTTTAAACAGGAAAAATAGAGAACATTCTTCGGAAGGTCAACAACGAAAATACAAAACAAGTAAAAGAGCTGGAAATGCAGTAAAATCCATTACACGAAATGCACACCAAGATTCGTATTTTTAGAAAACATTAAATACACGGACAGCATTTCTAGATTGCAAGATAATGAAGACATTAAAGAGACAGGAGGACAACATCCAAATTGACGCAATGAATAAAAGTGACTGGATAGTACGTTAGAAAGAGTTATGGAATGAGGACAATATGAAAGAAACTAGTAACAAAAAAGATCCTGCAGAAACAGATTGCATGACTTAAGAAGCCCTAAAAATGTGAAAAAAATCAGAAAGCACGTGGATAGAATAATATAAACACCAAACCTTTGAAATATGCTGAAATTGAACTTCATTAGCACCTTCAGAAACTTTTATAACTTGTTGGGGGAAAAAAGTTGAATTTCCCAAAGATTAGCTCCAAGCAAAAGTAACACCACTATTTAAAAAAGGAAAATCGTTCGGAAACCAATAATTATCGAGGAATAAGTCTCTTAGATACACCACAAAATTGTATGCTAGAATGTTAAACACCGTTAAATAGCCAAAGTAGACTCATGTACATGTAAATAGCACTTTGGTTGTACAAAAGGGCGAGTTTGTACAGAAGCTTTATTTAGAATGAAAGAATATTGAATTCAATTATTGAAGAATCAGGTTTAATTGCGTAACACATAAGGTATTCAGAGACCTTGAGAAGGCTTTCGATATTGTAAACAGAATATTGCTTGGGAGAAACTTAAAAAAATGGGTATCCAAATCATTTAATAAAAGCTATACCTAGACAGGTTGGACTACCTAAGTTGGCCCCAGCAAATAATTTGAAAACGTTTTGAGATATCGAGATACAATTTGCGTCATGTTGTTGCAGATGTTGGGGTAAATAACATATTTCGTTTTCTTGTTAGTGGCGGATATATATTTAGTGATATCGACACAACTTTGGTTTTTTAAGTGGAAGTATATATTTGTTGTATATCATTCTAAAGTTAATTAAAAATGAAAGGAGATGATATAAATATTGTTAATAATAGATGAATATTTTTTGCGAAACAGTGCACTTAGGACTTGGTAAACGCCATGCTGCAGCGCAAGGACAGCTGACCCTGAGCCCTGCTTACAAATGTGCATTGCGAGCGACGGGTCACCACAGAGCACTTGACCTGAAAATAGTGATTTATTGCGCGCTGCCATTTTTTGTTAAATATAAGCATGTTATTTGAATATTAGTATATTCTTTTTTTTTTCGTTAATCGGCCGACTAGGACCACGCAAGCAAGCATCCTGCATTTACCGTGGCTCAGTTTTTTTATTTATTATCGCGGTAGCAGGTGCTTGCAACAATTCTTTGGGGGGGACCAGCATTTAAGCTGGATCCGATTTTTATCCCCCACGGTTGTTAGCCCTGGGGGTATGGAAGATGAAATGATGATATGATGATAATGGGGGTGAAAGGACAACACATACAGACATACACAAATACACCCATGCCCGAGGCGGGATTCGAACCCGCGATCTTCTGGTCCGAAACCACTCCGGCACTACTGCCTTAGCGATCTCGGCCATCTGATCGGCAGTATTCTCTTTATTTTTCATCTTTTTTGTTTTGTTCGTTAAGAATACCTTCAATAATGTTTTCTTATGTTTTGAATTATTTCAACTGTCAACTTTACAGCAGAATTGTTACAAAATGATTAAATAAAAGGAAATAAATGTACTGTGATTTCATCTCAGTGTACACTTTTTTTTCTTTTCCCTTGGAATACAATAGGCTCCCCTAATTTAAATCTCATAAAAGTATTTAGATACAGATCTCTGCTTAAATCATTGTAATTTCAAACACCCTTCCTACCTTGCTCATGTAGAACTTGTGAAAGTCCAAAACCGAGGTCATGAGCTTCACCAGTGAGAGCACAGAAAGTCCCGTAATCGGCGAAATTTCTCGCTTTCCGAGAAGGTGCGTCGATTCACGTATACGGTGTCAGCTAGGTGAGCTGTCCGTGCGCGCTGCAGCATAACGTTTACAAAGTCCTAATTGCACTGGTTTTCTAAAAAAAATACTTATCGATTATTGACAATATTTATATCATTGCATTTCATTTTTAAAGAACTTTAGAATGATGTAGAAAAAGTATATATTTCCGTTAAAAAAAAGTGATGTCAATATCTCTAAAACTACATAGTAGAAACAAGAAAACGAAATATGTTATTTGCCCCATTATGTACAACAACATGGCACAAATATCATACACCGTCGATACCTCAAACCATTTTCAACATATTTGCTGTGGCCAACTTAGTTGGTCCACCCTGTGTACTGGAACCAAACAGTGCTTAGACATAAACGAAAAGTTAAAGAAGCAGATTCTCATAAATAAAGGAGTGAGACAAGGTTGCAGACTCTTGCCAACAATTTTTAATATTTATATGAACATGTTCAGCGCATGGAAGGTACAAATAGATAAAGGAATTCATCTAGAGAAAAATGTGCTTTGAAACTCAATGTGCAATGAATGTTACGCCGATGACCAAGTTAAATCGCAGGAAAGCAAAGATAAGCTACCACACGAGCTACAAATTTTGAATAATATTGCAAAAATACATATAATTTTAAAATTTCAACAAGCAATTGCTTTTTAAACAAATCTCATCTAGATCGAAAATTGTAATAAATAACAAAATTGTAGAACAAGAAAAGAATATTAAAAACTTAGAATCCTGTTTCGTTTAAAACAGATATAGACTTAGGTGATAAATTACATAATTTTAGAAATATATGAGACATCATTCACAGAAATTTAAAAACAAAACCCGTAAAGACACCCGTGAACAGATCTTTAATACTATTGCCGTCTCAGTTCTTAAGTGTCGAAGTTAATCGAAAGATTGATAGGAAAGAGTTTAAAATATAATTCAGGCAGAAATAACATTTATACCAAGGACACTAGGATTCACCAAATAAATAAAAAGAGGAAAGTGGATGCAAGGATAGAACTGAATGTCAAGCCTGTGATAGAAAAAAAATACTAATCAGTAAGGATGATCACATTTGGAAAGGATGCCAAATAAGAGATATCGGTATAGTCGTATCAGGTAAGAGTACGAGTACAGACGTATGTAGGCCAACGAAGTGAACACCGGACAAGATTGAAGTCTATTACTCCTTGGTAGATTTTCGAAGATGTTTTTGTAGTGTAGTCGTAGAACAACGTCGTAGAGGGTTTTGTAATAAGGAAATTCTGAGCAAACACATATACAGAGAAAAATTGGCCTACAAGTGATGCACGCAACTTTCAGCACTCTTCATCGCTTGGAAGTTGTAGTCCTTGAACAGCCTCTTGGGTTCTACGAATGTTACCAACGCAAAAAAGGTTCCGTGAAATATTCATCAGGCAGGCTGGAACACGAAAATTCACTTAAATTCTCGCTTCATTTTGTTCGTTATGTTGCACATAATTTTACCAACGATGAAACAAATTATTAAACATTATCTCTTGCAACGGAACGGAACTGCTGGGAAACAAGTCCTCCCGTTTCAGGGCCGGCGATGCTATTTTTTTTCCGTGAGCCTGTTCATAAAACTTTATTTGCGCAGGCCGTCCACGCGAACAAGTGCCGGAGCCTGTTGAAAAAGAATTCTCCTGAGAAAGCTCTGAAAACGTCCGCGAGAAAACGTGCTTCGTCACAGAAGACTCGAATTCAAGGACATTGAGAAGCGTCTTTTGATTGAGAGATTCATGAAAAACGAGTAAGGGGTTGGTAATAATATACTTCCTTATGACGATTCGTCGAGTTCGTACAAATGGGGTATTTCTACTCACTGAATAAATCGATATGTTTCCCTCATTAACACATTTAAATAAAGCAATGGGCAAATAAAGCAAATATTCACTGAAGCAAAAAATAATCTAAAGCAATGTTTCCCAATCGGAACCGACTCAGTAACCTCGACTCAGTAACCTTAGAACACTAAAATAAAAAGAGATAGGAAGCAAAAATAAGTATATTTATTAAAGACAATAAACCTTAACTTTAAATTATAAACTAACAAAAAAGTTATTAGAGCTTCCATATGAACTTTACAATTCTTTTTTTAATGATATTCTGATCTATCATTTATTATGAACTAGTGGTGATATAACTGTACATTCTTTTTCACATTATGCGCCTCATTGGTATCCTTAGTGTTAATCGGATCACATCAGAGCAGTCAGAGCACGGAAAACATCAGAGCAGTCGGCCGCTAGAATTCGCCTCCAGGCAGCTGCTGAATTCGACCTTGCTATGTAGCTATGTTGCTATGTGTCGAAAATCCAATCACGCCGTCGTGTCTGGAGGTCCGCTAAGAGGTACTGCAGTGACAT